>JASTWL010000250.1:192500-263138 GCA_035220575.1 Temnothorax rugatulus
ACTCGAGTCAACTCAACTCAACTCAACCGACCTGCCGGAGCTGCCGGAGCTGCCGGAGCTGCCGGAGCTGCCGGGGCCGCCGCGCCGGGGCCGGGGCTGTCGGCCAATCAGCCAACTCGGTCATCGCGCCGAGCTCAACCGCGTTGCGCTGCGCTTCGTTGCTTCGCGCTGCTTCGCGCTGCGCTCGGCTGGGTAGCCTGGCACTCCTGCCCCTGCCTAGTGCCTGGCAGAAACTGGCGGCAGTCAGTGAGTCAGTGCGCCACAGTGCGCCACGAACCTCCGTCGCGTGTTCGCGCGTTTGACATTTATCTTTCCATGCCGGTGCTTTGAGATACAAATAGAAAAATGGAAAGAAGAAAGATGAGAAAAAGAGAATGATTACGACGCGCGAGATCAGTCGAAAACACGTAGATTTCCTTCTCACCGTCGCGTACGTGTTCCGCAATAGGCCGCGAGTCGGCGATGGTCGTCAGGTCGTCAGGTCGTCAGGTCGTCAGGTGCGCGTTCCAATTCACCGTATCTCCATCAGCCATATTACGCGCGCTACTCCAGTTTGTGGATATGTGTGATGTGACTCGTGTGTATTACACCGTGCGATGTACGACAGTCTCTGCTGCCGGATTAAAGCACGTATCTGCGCGTCAAGAAGAATAAAAAAAGAAGCGTTTGAGAAAAGAGGAAAGTGAAAAAGAAAAAAGAAAGAAAGTGAAGGAGAGGGAGAGAGAAGCGACATGGCGCCCCCCGACAGATCGCCTCGCCCTAACTCCGGTCTCAGCCTCTCCGTGCTCGGTAAGTACTTTACGCCTCGGACTGTCCACACACACACATTTTTCAGTTTTTCTCCTTTACAACATTTACTCGCAATTATTGTTTCAATATAGTCGCGAAACATAGTCGCAGTCTAGATTTACTCGAGGCGTGATCTCGAGTATCCGAAAATTAAATTTCTCCAGGAAGTAAAGTTTTCAGGTGCGTGTTAAACTTGCGTGAACGAATCAAATCTATTCAACATTCAAAACACGTGTAGAATTGCGACGAATCTTACATTCTAGTCTTTGCATTCTAAAAATTGCATCTTTCCATTCTCAAATATCTCGTGGCATACCTTTTCGATGAGGTATTGTGTGACAGCTTTAACAAAATAAAAGAAACTACTAGAATGTACACTTTTAGAGTTAATTACGAGACGCATCAGTGGCATCAGTGGTTCTTGGTACATTCTCAACATGCAACAAAATTATGAAAAGGCAGAGAGAGAGAGAGAGAGAGAGAGAGAGAGAGAGAGAGAGAGAGAGAGAGAGTCTGCGATCTATTCGTCGCTCGTCGCGTGCACGGTGCAATCTCGTTGACTCTCTGGCGCTTAGATCGCGTGCTGTCGTTTATTATTAGAGACGCGATTAAACTTTACACAAAGTTTTCTCAAGTACGCATCCTACGAGTCTGATAACAAGTCTGTCACTCTCTTACACAAAAATCTCTTTTATTACGCAAGAAGATTAGATTAACGCTTTTTATATATAAATCATTCGATTTTTTTCTGTATGTACGATACCCTAATATGTAGAGTGTTAGAGAGAATTCTCTTTAGGAAAGACAGTTCGATAGTAGTGTATGTCTTAAAAAGTAATTTAATGGCATAATAGTGTAAATTTAATTCTCGAATGAGTTTAATAATGAGTTGTCGAGTGCGTCCAGTGCAACGTCTGATTTTCTTGCGGAATCATAATAATCTTCAACTCTAGTCTGAACGCCACGAGATTTGTCTCGATGGCGTTGAACAGAGCGCGAATTAAAGGTGAGAAACTGACGTGCGTTACCATACATTCTAATTTAAAGGCATCACGTTTGAGTGCTTGACGTCCCAGATTGGAACAACGAACTTCCGTTTTTTAGTATTCGTATATGTATGTGTATATTTACCCGTGGACTGGTTCGCGTTGAAATGAATTATTTCGAAAATAAACATCACGCTTGTCATTGTCACCGGTCACGCCAACCATATGTCGCGCTTAAAGAAATCTACGATAAAACTCATTGTCAGTCGATGAGATGAGAACGAATCAAGCCGGTATCGGCTCGAATTCGGATAAACCAAAGACCAAAGATACTGTGAGTAAGATCTGTGTGTTGAAAGATACGTTGAATTAGATGTTCACTCCAAGATAGCAAATTCATCTGTACTTAAGTATCCGTGAACGTAAGAAATCATAGATATGTATAGATAAATGGATATATATTTTATGTCAGATCAAGAATTTGTCACGTCGAAAGTTAAAAATATATAAAGTTTATAGAATAAGTATAATCTTGAATTTCAAAAGTCTTAAAAATGAACCATTCATATATTGCGATACAATTACGATACACTCCCCCCCCCCCCCCCCCCCGCCAATTAGATTAGAGAGGTACTTGATAGTTTTCAAAAATTGTTCCAAAGAGAAAGAGAAAGATGACGCATATACACTGCACAATTATTGTATATGATACGAATAAAAATGAAATTTTCATTTCGCTGTCAATTCGAAATAATTATTTTCTTCTCGATGCGGTGCCGGATTTGACGCGCTGCAATTAACACTTTGAGAGGAGGAAGGACGGTAGGGAGGGAAAATGTGTGTTGGTCTCGATGTTAGTTGTATTTAACCGGTTGTGTTAGACCACACACAGAGGCATGCGTCGATGGTCGAGTCGCAGATAAGACGCCGCTACTATCGGAAGACGGAATTAACTGTAGAGCGAAGCCAAGGAAAGCCTTCTTGAGATTCGATTCAACATGCTTTCATTTCAGTTTATCACCGATATCCCTCTGACGCCGCGCGCGTCGCAAACGTTATTGCTTCACTTTATTTGCACTCGGAAACAATTTTTACGATTCCTTTAGGTATGACAGAATGAGAAACAAATGATACAGTGGCTTCGAAGCTACAACTTTACGCAAAAAATCGAAAAAATCGCGATCAAACAGAAATGCAACATTTAATAGCATATATTATTTATTTATTTATTTTATTATTATTATTTGATCTATATATTTGAATATAGGTATATATCGTGAAAGAATTTGTATAATATATAAGTTGACAATTACATTATTATCGTTATTTGTGAATAATCCTAGAGAAAGAGATAACATCCTGTGCGAATCAACGAATTTAATAAAAATAATACATCTTATAAGTATGTAACACGAAATGGATGTAAATCTATTACTCGTATGTAAAATAAGTATCCTTACATATGAAACTGACAATGAGAAGAAATCTTTCTCACGTAATTCAAACGCATGTTTATTGATTGTGAGTACTGGAAAAGCACAGGCTATATCCACTAATATCCCACGACAACCTGCAATACATATATAGTTACGAAATATACACACCTGTAATATACACACCGCGCACCTTGCCTTGAATACAACAGCGTTTAACTTTCTCTGTCACCTGCATCTAGAACGTGGACATTTATCTCACATCGAATATATTCATAAATTTTAATTATTTCAATATATTAATCTCTGTAATATATATGTATGACACACAAATTATAAATAAATATTGGTGTACAAACGTGCATCGCTCCAATTTGCAGCACTTTGAATACGGCATATTTCTCTTGAATGTTTCATGTGTATTCTGTCGTAATTATATAAGAAAATATAAATCTCCTGAAGAGAGAAGACTCTTTCTTCCTCCCTCTATTTGCGCGTGTCTCTTGATTGGTGTGGGTGTGACTGCATATCATCTATTTTAAACATATTTTATATTATAATTATAATAAAAGCCACGACCACGTCAATAAGTGGGTCAGTTGAAATCGTTCCTTCGAGAGGTGCGTCTCGCGAAAAGAAGCGGCATGGCTTGCGAAAAAGAGGCCCGAATTTGCCAACGTGACGGATCCAATATGACTCGCACTTATAATTGTACAGAGCGTCACGCACTGCAGCCTTGCGAAATGCGCACACCTGTTTATGCGGTTCGCGGCAGGATGCGGATAAAGAACGGAGGATGCAGAGTTTCTTTCAACCTACAATTTCGTCAGTGCGCCAGTGCGAACATAGAACATCCAGCTATACAGTCAAGTTACTTGTTCATGACTGACGAACTTTTCTTTCGAGAAAGGGATTTTTGACGATGTGTGAATGCATCACCCGAACTTGTATATATAATTCGCGCGAAATAGACCTTGAAAGATGTACATACACGCGTGATGATCTCAGAACGTTTGTTGTGTGACTCACTTTCTTGTCACATCGAAGACTTTATTTTCTACGTTCGCTCGGAAATTAATAAGAAAATTTCTTTTCTTTTCTTTTAACACACGCAAACGTAATATGCTTAAATCTTTCTGCGTAAAGAAGGATATCGAACTTGTGATGTGTGTGTTATTAAACTGTTTAAATAATAATTAAATAAGAATTAATTAAATTAGAAGAAACGTATTGAAGGGGAAATGTTTTTCGCTAAAAGAAACTGCTCGATTTTCAACCATCCCGTAAGCATTCAAAGATATTCATGTTAACTGAACGTGCTGATTCTTGTACATTCGTGCCTTTTCCTTTTTAACACTTGAAAAATATTGTATACATATAGTATAATATGTGTTAACGATGAGAGATCATCAATACCTGAAAAAAGTATCAACCCTTGTACATTTTTTTCTGTCTGTGAAATGAATATTTATGCCAAATATTCATTTCTTGTAGATCTTTCTTTTTTAGAGATATCCAGCTTCTTAGGAATACATGGCTGAATAGTATTGTATATTTGTAATTTATTAATGGATAATATTTCTTTTAGTTCATTTCTAATCTGTGACAAGTTCAGCAAAAAGTTTTGCCTGCAGCGTATGATTATGGAATACCTATTATGACGGTATGTTGCAAATATATGCATGCGGTGGGCGGTTGTGTCGTGAGGTGAGTGAGAGGAATACGCGGAGTAGCGAGACTAGCGAGGCGACCAGCAGTCTTACGATCAACGGATCGTGTCGCGTCTGGCTGCCCATTCTAAGAACCAAGAACCTGAATAACCAATGTACTCATGGATGTGTGTGTGTGTATTATATTGATACTTACTCCCTATTGATTCTTTATATAGGAGGAGATTGAAAATTATCATAATTTATTTGCGAAAAATTTTGATCTCTTTCTCTCTTTCTCTCTTTCGCAAATGCGTTTAGCGAAATCATGTGAACCATGAAACGGGAAAGTGGAGCACAATCGCACACGCTGCACAACGACATTCCTCGATTTATGTGATAATAGAAATGATAATGACACTGCGCTGTTATATTTAGTAATAGATAGATTTAGCAACACTGAAACAGAAATATTATTTACACGTAGTTTTAAGAGCATGATATATATTTCGGCTGAAATGGCACTAGACACCGTTAAATACCGATAGACATCGATAGGCACGTCTGTCAGCCTGTTTATCAAGATGATGTTATCGAAGCAAGATTTAACGAGTGATAAGCATTGCTTTTGAGAAACAAATCCGTAATCATATCGAAAGAATCTGAAATAACTTAGCTCGTCAACCGACCTGACCTGAAGAAAAAAATTGACGGCGAACGCTATGTAACGCACCAGTTGAGTCGCAAAAAAAAAAAAAGAGATATTTTACAAATTGGTGACACACATAAAATACCCAGCAAACAGCGATCGAAATAAACGATAATTTAATCCATGCAAATAGGCGTGGTTATAGGCGATGATTCCATAGTGCGTCTAGACACACATTTTCTTTCCTCAAAGTTAAAAAGTCAATAAGAAAGGTTTACTAAACGCGATAAAACATTAAGTAAATTATTGCATCTTATTACGTAATGACTTTGTTGATTGTTCAATCTGTGTCCTGTGATACGAGCTTCGTATTTTGTGCCTGTTGCGAAAAACGCATTTATGTATCTAGAAATTGCATTTAAGGCGGGTCTACATAAGACAACACTGTTATCTAAATTAATATTTGTGTCCACGTGCAAACGTTAAAGTGTATAAACGAGACGACAGATAAGATTGAAAATCTATTGAGATTATATGCGTATTATTTGCGTGTTTTATTTGAGAATAGAAAAGAGAGAGGAAAGAATGGCGTATGAAAATATAAGAATAATTTTAACGCAATTATATGTAAAGAATTTCCGTGTCGCGGAATGTATATACTGCGATAATTATAAGAGCAAGATATCAATGCTGCCGTGTCGCAATTTTCGATTATGAAAAAGAGCGCTGCTAACAATAAGCGATAAGCGCGAGCATTTTTTCTCTTCGTTTATTTGATCCATGAAGCACGAAATCTCACATATTCCCGTTATTTGATATGCCTTATCAGCGATGGCGTCACAACGATGAACCATATCATTTCATAGAAACAACCAGGTAAATCCTAATTCGATCACATCTTGCATCACATCGAGATGAAAAATGAAAGATAATCTAGCAAGCAGGTAATCTCTAGTTTTAGATGTTGGTAATTTTCTCATTTTATTAATTTTACTAAAGGTAAAGGTACCAATATCCGGACATGTATCTATATCCGGACACCTTTATTATTTATAAGTATAACGCGAATTAAAATCAAAGATAAAAGTATTTTTTCTTGTAGTTTGAAACTTCAGTTATAATATCCAAACGTTTATTTTCATAAATTTATATTTTTTTAAAGGTATCCAGACACAGATACGTGTCCAGGTATTGGTACATTTCCTATGCTTAAGTGTCTGGGTATTGGTACTTTTACCTTAAACTAAATTTCGATTCTTGCATACTTTATTCTGGACTTTCCTCTCATTCGGTATAAACGCGAGGTATAAATAACGTACTACATAATTGCATTTCTTTTATGTTAATCTTTTCTCAATTTTATAGTGTTATGCAACACTCGTGACCTACTTTGAGAAACTACGCTACGCTATTTAGCGATATCACGATATTTCATAGCCTCCCGGTATATCGAAGGTACCGACGCGACGCGACAGGATTTAAATACGACAGGACTGTAGGCGAGCACCTCGGTATAAAGTAACTTTCTCTCACTCTTCTGGGCACCGAATAACGATTAATACACGTGACTCGTCGAAACCGAAACACGACGACCAGATAACTGCACCCGTTCTCCATTCGGTGCCCATGCCTCTTCTCTGTCTCTTACCGTTCTCATAGCATTATTCAGATCCAGATTATTATCAATCTCATTTTCTCTGTTTTTTCTTTAGAATTTTAGATTGTTTTAATCTAAAACTTGAAGAACAAAACTTGAAGATAAACGAATGCAGAAAAGCAAAAATGACAAAAATTTTAAATTGCACTGGAATTGCCAATGATTGTCTCTGTTAAACGGGAAAAGAACCATGGCTTTCGTAGGCAGTAAGGTTTAGTATTGTGTGTGACTCAGGTAATCTACAAGACCTAATTTACGAAAAGACACGCAGAGAGAGAGAGAGAGAGAGGGGGGGGAGGGGGAGGGGGATGGAGAGACGAAACGTGTGGAGAACGGAAACGGAGACGGAGAAGCTGGCCAGCAGATCAGCCAACAGGTGGTCGTGGTCCCCGGTCGTTCTGCTCTGTTCCACTTTGTTGTTTTCCCACTTGGCGAACGGATTTTAATCGCCCTCGTTCTCGCTCCATCGAGGTCGGCCAAGTGCCATGGATATGTTGTATTTCGCTGTCGTTGCGAACAAAAATGGGATGAATAAATTCTCATTTGTCATCAATCGACGCGATTGTACAAATTTTCACGGACTGACGCGAGATGCATTCCTCATACAAGAAGCTCTGTCGTGTTAAATATTTGCGCGAAACTGTCGTTGCAAAATCCATCAATGCCGCATGGCATATCGTGAGAGATCGCGTTTCACCGGCGTTAGCAAAACGGATCGATCCAGTTTAACGATAATACACCACGCGATATCGAAAGGAAGCAATTTAACTTTCTACACATGATTTAAGATGGCAATAAAATTACCATTCTTCTTCAAACTGATTGTGAGATCATCGATTAAACACAACTGTATAGATATATCAACGAGAGAAGAATACGAACAACGCGTACGATATGTACGCGGCATTTAAAACTATAATATAGTAGGAATAAAGGAAGAAAAATGTGTATGTGTTAAAAGGATAAGTGGTACTTGTGGCGAAAGAAAAGTTAAATGTAAATAATCGGCAATTGTATTGCAAAGGGCGAGTAACTCTAGCTAGTCTAGCTGATCGGATTATCGCGAGACGATCCTATCCATTAGATTGTAGTTTGTAATCGATTGGCATCTAAGTATATCGAGGCGAGGCGAGGTGAGGTGAGGCGAGGCGAGGCGAGACGCGAATAGTGGAAACTGGATCCTGGATCCCGCGTCGAGGACGCGTGAGGCGTGAGGCGTGAGGCGTGAGTCAGTGAAGCTCCTCCGTCCTGAGAAAACGAGAAGCGAGGTCTCCGCTGTGCTCCGCTGGTCTCCGTGGCGCGCACCAGACTCGGTGCTCGCCGTGCTCGGTGCTCGGTGCTCGGTGCGTTGACCCAGCTTACGGTAACCCAGGCGATTCTTGTTGCACCTGCCTCACGCGGAGTTACCGGTACGAGGGGTCGTGTGACTTCCTTCTTTTCTCCTCTCTTCTTTCCCGTTTCCCTGTTCGCCGCACTTTGTCCGCCGAGCTCTGTCCACCGAAGAGGGAGGAAATCAACTTTTCACGTATTTACCCACATATCTCTCTCTTTCCGTCTTGTTTCATATTCCTCGGATGGCTCGGATGTCGGATGTCTACCTTGGATGTCCATTCCAACCATTTGTGACAAATAGATTAACGGGTATCTCATCCACTACGGTTTTTCCCGCATTTAGCTCTTTCCGGTTTAATCGATCTTTTATCCAAAGTAAATACACACAAATACTCGATATATAATATACTACATATATAATACCTACTACAGAAACTGGCGCGTACGCGTACAAAGAAAACTCTCGCGGTTTCCAAGTTAATCGAGCGAATATAACGTCGTTCGACAAAGCATCGTTAAAAAAAGGTCACGTTCGAGAGGAGCGTGCACGCGAAATCTCTTGACCTTACTTTCTATAATAGGACATGGCGCGCCTTGGATTCGCGTGATTATTCGATTGATTTGCGTGTTCGTGATGAACGAGGGTCGCCGCTTCGATACTCACGTCTCACGTGACAAACGTGGTGTCTCGTCCTCGCCGCTAACCGACATATCAAAACGTTCGGACGGTTTGGTCGCAACGGATGAGCCTATAATTGCCAAACGACCTCATATCGACAAAAGCCGCTCAGTGGCTTAAATGGCACGTTGATTTTGATTCGCGATACCTTGAACGTGAGATTACATTTATTCTTCTTTTTTGTATATTACGCTGATCTTTCATATCTCGCGATACCTTGACCGACACAAGTTCCGAGTTGGGTCTACTTGGAGAGAGAATTATCGATGAAAATTGAAATGATATGAGATTGTGCTCTGTTCATAGACTTGGCGCAAATACGAGCGTTGGTCGAGTCGACGGGGATGTTGGGTGGATCTACGTGCCCATCCTGCGAAATGCCATTTGACAAGGGCAAGAAACGTCGCCTGATCGATTCCTGCGGCCACGAGCGCTGCTACTCCTGCCTGTTTCGCAGTGAGGTCTGTCCACTTTGTCTGCGTGGCTGCGATCTCAACGACGACGACGACGACGACGGGTTGGAAGAACCATCTCTTAGGGACGTTACCTCGGCACCACTGTCCACCTTCGCGCCCACGGATGGTTGGCTCGATGAGTCATCGACGGTGAATTCTCTCTGTGGCAGCCCCAGGCTACGTACCAAGATCACCACGAGGGCTAATTTGCCATCGCGAGTTTTACACGTAAGCCCCCTCCCCCCCCCCCCCCTCCTGTTGTCGCGTGGGAAAGACGAGAGATAACGCGTCTTTGCTTCGCTTTTTTTCTTCTTAAATGTATCGTTTCAACAACTTCCGTTTATGGATCACGTTATTATCACGTTTTTATAGAGAGAAACACACTCTTTTTAATTTGTTACATTTAGGAAGAATTAGGAAGCAAGTGAAAACGAAGAATGCCAGAAGAGAAAGTAAATTTTTTTTTCTCGTTATTTTCTCATTTATTTTATACACCGGTCGCATAAAGATTAAGTAATCATAATATCTTGCGCAATATCTTACTTTGTTTTATTTTATTTTCAGCAGCGAGGCGCGGCAGAAAATCTCTCGTTGATAACGGTAGCTAAGAACTTGAAAAGTAAGGCCTCGCCACTTCCAGCTCCTTCTGCCTTTCAAGATCGGCAAAAACTCAAAATGACGCAAAGTACGTTGAAGCGTGCAATTCAATCTATGTCTCGCCTCAAGATGCACATTAAAAAACGTAAAATCGGTGCCCCGTAGGTTGTCCCACGCCACCAAATCAACGAAGGAGATTCTTTCTCAACCCAAAAGTGCTCAGAAGTTCCTTTGCCGTCCAGAGGTCTTCGAGACACGCGGCATCCTCGCCCGAACCGATTATAAATGACAATCCTTCCGCCTTATCAGGTACAAACTTTATCTCTTAAATCAACTGTAGGTTCGCGCTGCTCTTCTCTCGAAGAGAAAATTTTGCGTTTTCGCCCGATTCAAATCACGTCAAGTATCTTGATAACGCCAAAAATTGCACATACGTATACAGTTTGGATGACTTCGTCTTTGGAAGGAAAAGCAAGATGGCCCGGTGTTGTCTTGGGAAAAATCAAGTCTCTGTGGAGCAGTAGTCAAGGCACGGCTAACGACGGGCTGAATCAGCTCATCGGCTCGTCGAATAAAGTTGCAGGCAGGAGGAGTTTTTCAAATTCGATGTTGTGTATCGCTATTGAAACACATTTGAGATGCTTGGAGTTTGCGAATGGATGTAGAATTGTAGAGGAATAAAAGCTGTTACGCGCGCAAGTGTGAGCACGCGCCTTTCGGCGTGGAGCCTTGGCGTCGCTAGCGCCAAAAATTATTTCTTTCTGGTAACACCTTTTGTAGTGTCTCTTTTTAGAAGCATGACCCGCAATTTGTAATTATCCTTTATTATAATTACCTCATTATTTGTTATTTTATTATATCATTGCTTTTGTCAAAATCATGCCGAGTCGTGTGTACCTCTATCCTTTTATCAAAGCAAATGATTATAATATTTTTTGTAAATACTCTCGCATTTTCTATTGGCATTGCTAGTTTTCAAATTAAATCGGACTTTGGCATTATCTATTCAAAGTAGCCAAAACTCTTCCACTTTAACATTACTAATGATTAGAGAATGAAAATCTCTGAATAGATTCAAATCAACAAGATATATAATATTTTTTACATGTCAGTGAATGTGCAAAATATTTTTAAGTACGTTTTATATTTTTATTATTAGTAATTAATGTCATGTGTGCCTGGATTTAGCGTTTGATTTCTCACATTTTGCAGAGCGTTGAATATGTTGCGTCAGAACGATTACGCTTATAGACGAACGGAATGAAAATTAAAATAAAAATTAATCAACGTAAGAAAATCTTTACAAGTGTGATTACCCTATACGTGACGTAACGATTTGCAACATTACAACTTTCGATTGTAGTTGCTTCAACTTGAAATTTTTAATGATAATATAGCCGCCTAAGCGTATTTTATAATTAGTAGTGTGATTTTATGTTTTGCCCGTTAATTTTTGGATACAGCACGAAGCACTTGCTATCTTGATCGGCACTGTCTGGATTTGTCAACTAAGATATCAGTTATTTTATATTCACATGCACCATCTAATTATTAATACTTCTCCTTTCCGCAGACGATGAGGGTGGTTGCGTGAAACCGCTGTCTTCGAAAACCAGGAAATCATCACAGTCGGATCTGTACATGAGACTGGGCCTACTATTGGGATCCAATCGAGCAAACGCGAGCGTGGAATCAAGCGCGTATCCCTCACAAACTCCGACACAAGGTCACGACAGCTCCGCGGCCTCCTTCAGCAGCCTGACCAGCTTCGAGACGCAGACATTGGCATCAACGAATACGAGCCCAGTGTCAACGTTGACGGGCACGTCGAGCGAAGCGGAGGCCGCGGCAGCGCTGCGATGTTCTGTCAAGCCGAAAGCCAAGGCTAAAGCGAAAACTAAATTTAGAGACTGTGACAGCGCTGGTAGCCTAGCATCCATTTCCACGTCATTGTCCGCGTCCACGTCAATGTCCATGTCTATGTCCGTGTCAGTATCAGGCCTTTCGAACGGTAGCTCCAGCCCACTCACACCCAGAAGACATTCCGTCAACGCCGCAGAAGCGGGTCAAACCGACGAGTTCGGCCAGTTGAAGAACAGACGATCCTGCGCCCGGAGATCGGCGAGAGTCAGTAACGTTAAAGGTCCCATGGACGCGAAACGTAATGTCCAACATTCCGTTCTTTATGTTCGAATCGAAATATGTAACATATTCGAATGCATAATACAATAAAGATCCATATATGTGTTTGTTTCAGTACGTTTTGCTCAGCGCCATACGACACAGTTAAACCTGAAGCCATTATTCTTCGAGGTGCCGTTACTAGAGGAAGATCCACTTTTCGCAGGACGACAGTGGTTGTTACATGAATTAGAATCGGTCATCAATGGCTCCAGTCCCGGCATTTTGATTTCCGGATCGTCAGGCACGGGGAAAACTGCACTCGTTTTACAACTAGTGGAACATAGTTGTTTCGGAAGAAGGAGAGAGCAGCCAAGGTCGGCGAAAGAGAGCGAGGAATGCGACGAGAGAGAGAAACAGAATACCAACGCGGCTCTGCAGGCCAACATTCGACATACTAATGAAAAGGTACGCTCGCCAGCGTTTATCTCAATGCTATATTTTCCAACAGTTTGTAGAGAAGGTGCAAATCAGTTATATCGAATTACAGGTCCGCGAATTAGCGTCACACGTTGTGGCTTATCACTTTTGCCAAGCCGATAATAACAGTACCTGCCTAGTCCCAGATCTAATTCACTCGCTAGCGGCGCAACTGTGCCAGGCTCCTCAATTGATCTCATATAGAGAATACCTCTTGTCCGAGCCCCATCTTCAAGGCTCGTTGTCGCAAAGGGAATGTACCGTTGATCCAGATCTCGCTCTCTCGAGAGGTATTATCGAACCACTTTTGACTCTGAAGAAAGCCAATAGACTGCCAACTTCGAATATGGTAGGTAAACGAAATGAGCATTAACACGTTATCGTAGCTTAATTCTGTAGCTACAATTGTTTTTTCATCGGTGAACGAAACGCTCGATATAAGTGTCGTTATTATTATGTCGTGAACGTTGCTCGACGCACATTCTATTTCCAGATAATATTGATCGACGCCGTTTGCGAAGCAGAGTATCACAGACCAGACAGAGGCGATACTATAGCTTCTTTCTTAACGAGGCATGCACCTAACATTCCTAGTTGGTTAAAGATCGTTTGCACGGTCAGAACGCAATTGTTGGATTGCGCGAAGCAACTGCCATATACGAGGATCTCGTTGGACAAGACTACGAACGATGCGATCGGTAACAGTATCGCAAAGGATTTATCCGATTATGTCGGTTATAGATTAGCGCAAAGTCCTTCCATCCAATCGAATGTAACTGCGTCGGTAAACGGCAAGGCAGAATCATCGTGTAGCGCGAATCAGACAAGATTCTCTTCACATTTGCTCACTCTGGCCAGAGGTAGTTTCCTCTTCGCTAAGCTGACGCTTGACCTTATCGAGAGCGGGCATTTAGTCGCTAAATCTGCGAGTTACAAGGTACATGATATATTTTTCAATCTCTATTTTAACTAACTTGTATAATCGTAATTATACAAGCCGCTGTTGCTTTGGCGATATAAGATACATAATTATAAGATAACATAAAGAGATATCGAAGAAAATGTGGAATTTAACAAACGTTATTTCATCTCCTAGGTATTACCGGTTTCTCTCGCGCAGATCTTTCAGTTACATTTTAACTTGAGATTCCCTACGGCAGCATCCTTCGACAAAGTACAACCTCTTCTGGCTGTTTGTCTGGCAGCTCTATATCCACTGACTCTACCTGAAATTTTTTATTCCATCAATTCTCTAAATATAGATCATTTTATTTCATGGGATGATTTTTTACAGAGATTTAAGGCAAGTATATTAAACAATTTGATATATATATATAGTAATACGACTATTCTTAATAACGGATTATCTTTATACGCATACCATGTACAATTATCTCACTCTTTCCTTTTCTTTCTCTCTGTCTCTGTCTTTCTACCGAATACGGTGCGAATACAATGTAAGTCGTAGTAATTTAATGACGAAAATATAGAAAATATTCCAATTAGATATAACGAAAGCAATTAAAACGAATGAAAGAATAATTATTTCATCATGTGAACTAGTATTATATAAATGTCCTCACATATTTACTTGTATGATTATTTGTCAATGTATGTATAATTTGACAATTAGTTACATCGTCAGCCTGTGCACAATGCTACATAAACGTTATATCAACTCTTGTAACATATACATTCGCCGATTTAATGTAATGACATCCTTTTTTTCTTACCAGATGCTCTCTGGCTTTCTTGTGAAACGCTTAGACAATACGTACATGTTCTTTCACCCATCGTTCAGGGAATGGCTGATGAGAAGAGATGAGGGAGAATCAACAAAATTCCTATGCGACTACAGACTCGGTCATGCGGCGATAGCATTCAGACTGTCTCGCCTTCAAGCGCCGTTGGATGGTGACAAAGCTTTAGAACTGGGTCACCATGTGCTAAAGGCACACGTTTACAGAGGCGTAGCTCCATGCTGGCCTTCGCGCGATTTACAAGTATGTAAATCGTTATTTACAATCAACACGAAATAGTAATCAAGCGTAATGTGATAAAAGCGTAGCTTATTCGATTCTCTTTCATTCATCCTTAGGCAATTTGGCTGACTTTATCGACCGAATGCATCTCCTCGGCATTGTGCACGCTTCGAAACATTTATAGCCCAAATGTGAAGGTATCGCGGTTGCTCCTGCTGGCGGGTGCATCACCGAATCACATTACCGAATATTTGGGTAACGCACCTGTTCTATGTATGTACGCGCACGAAGGTTCCGTCGAGATGGTGTCTCTTCTTCTTGAGTTTGGCGCCGACGTCGAACTGACCAACAGCCAAGGCTGTACCGCGCTATCGCTGGCGGCTGCCCGGGGACATTGTGACGTTGTCAGAAGGTACATTGCATCTCTCTCTCTCTCTCTCTCTTTCTTAAACGATGCAATTGTTCATTATTATGTACATACTTGACAGATTGGCCGCCGCTGGTGCTTCATTGGGACACGTAGACATGGCCGGCCAATGTCCTTTGGTGCACGCGGCAAGACATGGAAAACTATCCGTGGTCGGGTATCTTCTTGCTTGCGACTGGGTCGTACCAGCCAGTGAAAATAAAGCAGAAAACAACGCTTTCGAAATAGGCAGAGAAGAAGCCGCCCAACAAGCCGTTGTCGCGGCAGCGTCGCAGGGTCACGAAGCGGTTGTAGAGTATCTTTTGGACATGGCAGAGGTGATTGTAGATCGCCCCGATACATTGATTGGCGAGACCGCTCTAACGATTTCCGCTGCAAACGGTTTGACTGCGACGGTTTCCGCGCTTTTAGCTCGCGGTGCCAATCCTATAGCTGTGAACACGAAAGGCCTTTCTCCTCTCATGCTCGCCGCCAGGGAGGGACATTGGGGTACTGCCGAACGACTTTTGCAAGGTTTGTTCTTCTCTTTTCAACTTGAGATTGTCATCAAATTGTATGCTATGTATTCGATTGTTGGTTGCTGAATTATTTCGCAGGAGATTTATCCATCAGCATGAATACAGTATCGGACGAAACTATATCGCTTCTGGAGCAACGCGATCTCGCTGGTCGTACTGCTTTAATGTTGGCTGCTTCTGAAGGTCACATTAATCTACTTGAGCTGTTTCTCGATAAAGGATCGATTCTAGAAACGAAAGACAAGGAGGGACTCACCGCTCTCAGTTGGGCTTGCGTTAGGGGACGCGTAACCGCCGTACAAATGTTGCTCGATCGTGGCTCTGATGTCAATACGAATGACAATTCTGGTAGAACTCCTTTGGATTTGGCCGCATTCCAGGTAGACTTTTCTCTCGTACGCACAACCCATGTATTACTTTCACGATCTGATATTTACAAAAAAAATATATATATATATATATATATATATATATATATATATATATATATATATATATACGTATGTACAGGGTAATCCAAAGCTAGTACAACTGTTACTCGAAAAGGGAGCCGCGGTGGAACATGTTGATCTTCATGGCATGCGACCTCTGGACCGAGCTATCGGATGTCGCAATATACCAGTGGTTCAATGCTTCTTGCGTCGTGGTGCTAAATTAGGTCCTGCTACATGGGCTATGGCAGCAGGAAAACCAGACGTTTTGATAATCCTATTAAATAAGCTTTTGGAAGATGGTAATGTTTTATATCGAAAGAACAGATTGAAAGAAGCATCGCATCGATACGCGTACGCTCTTAGAAAATTCCCAGTTTCGCCAGAAGAAGATTGCCAAGGACAGGAGCAAAGTCATATGATGCTACAGCTTCAAACTTTTACGCAACTTCATTTGAACTTTCTTCTAAATCTGAGCAGATGCAAGCGCAAGATGAACGTTAGTAATTCAATTTTTTCGATGTTACGTAGACTTGAATGTGCACAATAACCAATTTACGCTGCTTTTACGTCGATAATATGAAACATGATTCTTTGGCAGGAATGTACCGAAGCTATTGAACTTGCTGATGAGGCTCTTAGCATCCGGCCTGTTTCTTACGAAGCGTTCTATGCTAGAGCTAAAGCGCGCGTAGACTTAGGCATGTTCGAAGACGCTCTATCGGACGTTCAAGAAGCTCTTCAAAACGCACCAGCTCACAACAGACAAGATCGTAGAGTGCTCGCAACTTTGAAAGAAGAGATTTTCTGTCGGATCGATGGTGCTGGGACCAATAAAGAACACGACGATTACATTGCTAGATCTCGCCTTCGGGCATCAGTGGATACTCTTACTGAATTGTAATGACATTTGCTTAAAACACTGGAAGAAAATTATACCGATTCGAATTAAGCATAGTAATAATAATAATAATTTACAATAAAATTATATATTTATAAATTCATGACACGATTCAAGGCCGAATTCAAGAAACGGCCAAACACACTTTACTCAAGCTTGAACCCTTCTGAAGACTTAACCAGAGGTTTCGTACTCTATGTTTATGCTTATTAAATAGCAGCAATATAAAACTACATCGAAAAATCAAGATGCTATATCGCTAATATAAAAAATAGATGAGAAATTGAGAATACAATTATTGAATAATTCGCACGGAATTGTATTAAATATTTTGCAATGTTTTGATACATGCGCGCGCACATGCACGTGTGTGTTTGGGTGTTTGGGTGTATGTGCAACGATTTTTTTATACATTTTACATATTCATATGTGTATATATGTATGCATATACATATACACATACACACATGTGATCGTTTACTATTCCAGAATAGTAATTGATTTTAGATCATTCTAACTTAAACTATTTAATTTTGTTTTTTATCAGTATTTTATGTTATTAGAAATGTAATCGTAGCGCAATATTCATTAAATGTATTAAACGCATAATAATGAATCAAATACATTAAACATTTTTTACTTTTCACACACACACACACTGATAAGGCAAAAAGAGCAGCCTCTCTTTAATATTTAACCTTGCATCAATATTTATCATGCATCTTCCGAAACATATACATATAAAGATGATAATGACAAAATTAACAGAATAGATTTTGAATTAATTTGAAATACATTTCTTCTTAACGTATATTTCACATTAGGCATTATCTTTAAGCATTTGAATATCGCAAAATTATTAGCTAAAAATGAATAATATTTCAATATTGCGAAATAAAATACTTTAAATTAATTGTGTGTGTGTGTGAGAGAAAGATAGAGAGAGAGATATATATATATAGAGAGAGAGAGCGTTTGTACATATGTATTCATCAAAATGTCAAATCATGTTATCTACATTCGAAGAAAGTGTCAGTTAATTTACATAAAACTATATAACTCATAAAATATATGATGCTCATATCTAATAAGTTTTTTGATCAAAGAGCACATAGCTTCGTATAATGAGCGTTTATGAATGTTCCAAACGTGTAAGGACAACTATGTTAGTAAGTGTTATTGACTCCGTAACAAGCAAAGGTGTCAAATAAACTAACTTTTTATTAAGATGGATCTTTTTTTTACTTCCATATCGCTATATCATGATAAGACGATTACACAGAGTCTTAGATGTCGTTAATACAGCAATTGCAGTCCAAATTATTAGGTAAACGCACACGAGCATGTAGAAAAGCACCCCTTTTTTCGCGATATTGTATTCATAAAAAAATAAGATAATACAAATAATATAAAATTAAAATTTTTCATCAAATACACATTGCAAAATTATCATTATCATTATTAGTTATTATATTAGTAACTATAAAGTATCTTCAAAGTAGATCTTATAATCAAAAATGATTAGCGAAACAAAATGCGACCGCGATAATAATGATATAAATACAATCGAATTTTACATCGACATTTAACCGTAAGATCTAAAATATGAAATTTGGTCTGAAATGAGCCAAACGCGAATGCGCTGACTAATGATTAAAGTTACTGTAAGTACACTTCATTTGATTAGCAATAGATGTTATGTTTAACATGCATATGCATCATTTAAAAATAATGGTGCTAACATATTTAACGCCGTACACTCCGTGTAGACGAAGTACTGTTATCAAGCGCTGTAGGAGATGTTTTTTTTTTCCTTTTATGCATTTAATTCATATATTTAAAATACAGAAAAATATCATATTTTTGACAAATACATAGTAGAAAATAATTTGTCCAATTATACATTGAATATATATTTTTTTTACTTAGACGATATCAACATCTTGAATATTATCTTGCGTGATAGGTGATTTTTGCACTTATATTTATTATATATCTTTAAAGGACAAACATATTTTTTACACAAATAACCCGATAACCAGTACAGAGAGTTGAGAATTAAACATGACTAGTTCTTCAGTTGAAGAGATTTATGTTTATATATATATATATATATATACAGGGTGTTTCCTAAGTAGACAAACTTGAAGGAGGTATTTCTTGGCTTAAAAATGCACGATGTCAAAGTTGTGAAAAAAGAATTTCGAAAATCTGGAAAATGTTTAAAGATATTTTATTCAAATTTGGTATGCGTACATGTGGCATTAAGAACCATTTTCTAGTACCGATAAAACATTATTAGACCCACCAGGAGCGTGCATCTTTGAAAAAAAAGAGAAAATACCCTGTATTTTGAAAACGAAGCAGTTTAGAACACATGTTTATAGGATCTTTTTTTCTTAAAATAAGCAAAGGAATATCCCCTTTAAGTTTGTCTACTTACTTAGGAACCACCCTGTAAAAATACAAAAGTTGTGTGCGTCATTCTACCTAAAAAATTAACGATTCAAGTTTTTGCGCAGGATTTATAATAAAAGATATAATTCTGCTTCTACGTATGCAAATGTAATTATGACGAGCATGTTTTTGTAATAAAATTTATAACATCTATTTCTTTCGTTTAATCATACAAACTGCAGAAAATTGATTTTTAATCAATTATGCAAAAGAAATTATGTAACACAATACTATATATAATATCTACGTGGATTTTAAGTATAGATTGTGTGCATTTAGCTTATACTATATAACCACTACTCCGAAAAAGACCCTCTTGATAAAGTAAATAAAGATGTGGAAAAAACTACAAAGTAACAGTAGTTATTCGTATCATCTAGATTCTAGTGACAATCAATAGTTGAACAAAGAACAATGGAGATATCTGAAAGCAACAATTACATTACAAAAAAAATGAAACGAGTTGAAAAATAAATTCTTAGGAAAAGTATATTTTTTTTCCAGGCCTTTTATCGGAAAACTTGTATGCGGAAAATCAACATCAAGAACAAAAGTTTCATAAAGATATACCGCCAAATGTATTGCCAAAGATTAATATTTTGCCAAAGATCCTTACTTACGATATTGCTATCTTAATATATCTCAAAGATGATAAATTTTGTGAAATTGATATTCAAGGTATCTATCAGATCGCTGACGATACGATAAAGAAATTCAGGCCGCTAACAACGAGCAGCGCTTGACGATTTGAATGTGCATACTGCGCTTAGACACGATCTTAACAACATGACCTTAAAGATATTTATTATCGGAGCGTTCACAGACGAGTACTACTGGGCCTTATATGTATCTTTATGTTGATAACCTTGGACGTATCCGGACGTGTCTGGTACATCCTTGCGACCTGCTATGCCTTTACCTTTTCCTGCCTCGTCGAAACGCTGTTTGTGGGAGCCAGTATATTTGCTGACATCGGTAAGCCTATCAACTGTCGACGCTGCTTTCCCAGCCTGTTGATCAAAATAAAATTATAAACAGATTGCATGAAAAGGTGCCGTTGCGTTGATTCGTACATTCCAATGAATCACACGATAAGACATACACAAATCGATTAAGTCAACGATTAAAAGGAAGGTGAAGTTATATACAAGTAGGAAATAAAAAAAAAGGTAAACTATAATTAATTAATTAATAAAAAGCTAACCAGTAAAGACTCGTAGTAAAATTTATTATACTTTTTAGAGAAAAAGAAAAAGAAAGAGGGAAAGAGAATAAAATATTAGATAAATAAATCTGGTACGTACTCCGCTAGCACCCGCGGTAACCCCAGGTGGTCCACAACTAGCCATCTTCTTTTTCATTTCCGCTAATTCCACTTTTTTACTTTTGGCCAATTCTTCGAGAAACGTTTTATATTGTTCAACACCAAGCTTTGTGGATCTGTTGATTAAAAAAAAAAAAAATTGTGAAAATAAATTTTCCAGACAGTCACAAGTTTATCGAGGAAAGAGATTTCAAAATTTCTTAAAAGACATACTTGTGCTTCTTGAAGTAAATCCCTGTATCCGTGGTAGTAATTTTCTTTCCATCGATCACCTTTGCTTGCTTCATCCATTTGTCACTTTGACTTAACGTAATTAGTTTGCCATCGCTTTTTGGATCGCCAAATTTGGAGAACGCTTTAAAGCTCGCTAAAAAGCTACCCGGTTCAGTGCCACCAGGACTGCTCGGCGTCGAACTCGTCGAACCGTCTTCCATCTTCAAATTTGTTACCTCGTTCGCGACCGAAGTCGTTACATCATTGAGAGCCTCGTTTTTCTCGGTGTCAGTATCACTTTTCTCCGCTTGCATCGTAATTCCTAAAACGAAAATTTGTCATCTATTCAATCGAACGCGACAGTTGTCAGCTCAAAAGCAGCATTTATAGTTTGTAACTATTTTATTAATTATATGACGATCAAAGTTAAAATGAGAAATTGATTTATTATAAAATTAAAATTATTATAAAACATTACTCGCGATCTTTCACAAATGACACAGTTACTCTCTTGTTTGTCTCGTTTGCTTCTGTCGCTAGAGTCTAGACAATATAATCGATGCACAATAGATCGATGCACTGGAGTTGATCGCTGTTGCGCCAACTGTTGCGCTCTTATTCATTATACATATAAATTCTTTCTCCGGCTTACTACTACCTGTACCTGTACCAGTACCTGTACTAATGTATTATTGAGCGACATTACGGTCGTAATAGGAGTCACGATATTCCTCTCATCGAACGGTAGTCTTATTGTTAGTAATATAGTATACAATAGTCCTTGCTATTCGTTGCAAAAGCTGTCTTGCTATCGATAAGATGGTCGCGTATTCTAGATTAAATTTGTTTACTCTATCAATGGCCATTTATCTAATATATTTATCTGCAGTCAGCGGCTAATCATCCGCAATTAAAAGTCTCACGTACCTATATTACGAGACAGTAATAAGAGTTATCAGCTAGGTAATAAACGGAGACGCGACTAGCAATAATTATTATACAATATACATTCTTAGATGCGTAATAGATACGTATACGTATATCGCACAATGGATCAAGTTATCACTTATTTGTTACAGGCTGTTATTTAATTACTTGTCTATATTTTACAATCTTACACATAATATTAGTGTTAAAATTGCAAATTATATGCTTGCTAGGTCTTAGTACACGCAGCATTTTCACTCTCACTTACTTAATCGAACTTGGAACCAAACCAAAACGATTTAAGTGTATTAAGTATATGTATACAATGCAATTTTTTGGAAATTAAATATTTGTGCAGTTTCAAATATGTAAAAGTCAAGTTTGCGAGTGCGAATGTGTCGATATAATATTTAATTTAATTAACGGAGGACTGCTGACGCGCGTAAAGAAAAAGAAGTGAAAAATGTGCGCGTAAATTAAATATATGTCAAAATAACAGAGAGAACTCGAGGCGCGAGAAACGCCACATAACGTTATTTCACGGCTATAAATAGAGATTACGAGGGTCGCGCGCGCTAACGTAATTACAGCGTCATCGGTCAGTGTAATGCCGATTGAGTAATAGCCAAACAACCTCGCGATCAGGTGTCTCCGTCTTTGCGACTTTGAGACGCGTCTTCCGTCTACATCTCCGGTCTACGGTCCACGGTCTACGCGTCTACGGAACCATGCATGGCACCTTGTACCTACGTCTAAGAATCGTCCGACAATTGCGTTATTTTCTATATTGGAATTATTTCAATTGCAAATCTCTAGCTATACATTGTCTCGCGCGGGCAGCAGCCTGGCCGAGAGAATCAGAATCAGAATCGACTCACCAGTCACCAGTCACCAGTCACACCAGACCTGTTAGCTATCGGGGAGAAAACAACAGGGAGAAACAACGATGACGTCCCGTCCCGTGCCGCCCCGTCAAGTTTAGCGTTTCTAGGTCAGTGTGCGCGTAGGTAGGCCGTCGCGTCGGCGTCGGCGTCGGCGTCGGCGTCGCGTCGCGTCGCGGCGCAGCGCGGCGGCGGAACGATGAGTCCGGATGAGTTCCGGTAGCACTGGGAGCTGGGAGCTGGGAGCTGGGAGCTGGGAGCTCGAGAAAGAAAAGAAGCTTCGGTGTTTCGTCTCGGTACTCCGGTAGCCGATAGTGGAGTTGATCCGCGTCACAGGCGAGACGTCGGCGTCGGCGTCGGCGTCGCGTGACCGCACCTCTTGTAAAAACGCACAAATCCAAGAGAGCGCCAAGAGCGGACGTATTCAACGCAGATTGCGTAGAAAACTTGTGCGCGTCGCGAGTCGCGACGTGGTCAGGCGCGCATGTATTCTATCGATCTTCTCGTCCCAGGAAGCACGCAGCAGTCACCCTCCCGCATCTTTGAAATTGCGTTTCATCGTCGGCTGGCTGCCTCCTCAGCCTCCTCAGTCTCCTCAGTCTCCTGCCAAAACGGAGCTTGCTCCAAGACGCACTCTCCACCCAAGAATCGTCATCGTCATCGTCATCGTCATTGTTGCCTTCAGACTCGCACCTCGCGCCTCGCCTCACCTCGTCTCGCCTCGCGCGTTGTCTGGAGAGAACCGACAATGGGAATTGAAAACACTATAATATATATTGTTAATCCTCCGTGACGCACGACACACGGACAATTAAAATAGATTTCTGCTTTTCATGAGACTCAACTATTTCGCCCCTATCTCGCGAGTCACGACTCACGACGCGCAACGTCGAAAATATCAACGAATCTCTGAAGGAGACGCCTGGGGCTGCAGTGTGGAAGATCGAAGATGATGGGATATCATGCGGCATGCCTTTAAATGCCTACACGCGCCTGTATAGCGTATATAGCGTATAGCGTATCCCGTGACTTGGGAGGCTCGGGAGTCGAATCGGGAGTCGGGAGTCGGAATGCCCCCCTGTCATTCCCTGAATTTAAGTAGTACCTATAATAAAGCAATTAATTATATTAATGCCGGCAGCCGACTTGGAAAAATATCATCATATCGTCTTGCTAATTTCGGTAAAACGTCAACGTACGTTCAAAACGCTTTAGCTTTAGTCTCTGCAAAGAATTCTCAACTTTTTATACAGATTTAGGGAGAATAGCAGCTTGGGCGTGTAAACACAGCAACTGTCTCGTTCGACAGTTTTTTTCTCCCTAATATATAGCCACTTCTGCGATCCATTCCGCATTCTAACTATATTACAAGGTCCGTTTGACTTTATATCTTCCACTAGGAGGCACGCACGACACTCGCAATTATCTATTTAATTATATATCATTCGTTGTTGCAAAATGCTAAAATTTATTCTCGTATTTATTTATTTCACGTAAATGTTATATGTGTATGAGTAATCTGTCGCACTGTGCAGCACATATATATACCGCCGCGCATAGCAATATTGGCAATGCGCATTGCGCATACCGTATCGTAAATCGTAACTTGGAAAATAATTCACGGTAATTCGCAATTAAAACGATATCAAAGAGGAGTTTCGCAAATGGAGGCATAAATCGCTCGAAGCGGGTTGACGGAATCACGGAAATTTATTCTATTTTGTGTGTAAATGGACTTTTCCACAATCGATTGGACCGATATATATCAATTATCTTCATCAGTTTGATAGTTTGATTATTCTGAAATCGTCACCTGAGATCTGAGATCTGGAGATCGCGGAAATAAATAAGCGACCATTCCGCCACCGCGCCGCGCCGCCGCGCTCGCTTTATTTCCTTGTAAATATGTAAAACGTTTATTAAATTTATAACGCGTATTTATATATTTTCGTTTCGATCAACCGGTACAAGTCTTACTCATCTCCGTAAATCTGGCCAGAACGAGGCTGAGAGCAAGACCAAGCAAGACTAAACTCACAACTCACTAAACCGTCCTAGGTCCCAGCAGGTTCCAGCTATAGTCTGCAGAGTCTGCTAGCCCGTTACTCGCAATACTCGCAACCGCTACCGTGCGCGAATAATATATCTCCACCTACACAAATGCACATCTTCCAAGTTCCATAGGTCGCGATACTCGCAATTTTTCATACTCTTCAATTTCGCCCAGGGCGGAGGATATCCTCCTAAAAAACAAAAAAAAAACCATTGCTATTGCCATGGCCCATGGGCCATGACCTTCCGTTCAGATATAAATTTTCTCTCAAAAACTCGAAAAAAAGATTCTTTTTCTCGTTTTATCTATAATGTAACTTTTATGCACAAGTTGAAAGAAATAAAAATTTCCAAATAAAGTAATTGCAATGTATAGCGCGTTTACTTTTGGAACTGACATTTTAATTTAGTAAAAAACAGATTGACCTCTCTCTGACCTATATATATATGAGATCACATATAATTATAATTCGATCATGTACTATATATATTTACAAGCAACAAATTCAAATCAAGATCGAACTATATATGTGTGTGAATACTGCCCTTAGAATAGAGGAAATCCATTGTAAGTGTATACATATAAGTCGTTCGTATCTCGTATTCTCGTATGTGACGCCGTTAATAATTAACGATAATAACGATGTCGATAACGGTAAGACGTAAGACCACGGTAGCGGGTATACTTGGGTACATTTTCCATTCTTCCCAAGTCCAAGACCGCACCTCACTCTCACTCTCATCGTGATCTGTAGTGTGTATGTTGCGTGTAAGCGTGTATTCTGGAAAGCTCGTATTTGCCGTAAGCTGGTTTTAATCACGTGCTTTCTCTTTGTGACTTGACAGATAATTTCTCAACAGTTGGCACAAATCCAACTGTAGCGGCTGTAGCCTGTAGCTAGCACCTAGCCTATCCTAGAAGTAGTAGAGTAGTTTGAGAAGTTTGCGCGGGTTAACTGTTGATTGTTAAAGGCGCCTACGCTCCTAATCAATGAGGAGCCTAACCTCGAAAACAAAAAATTTGTACAAGATTGATTAAAAACAAAAAACAAAAACGTCGATTGGTCAGTGGCATCACGTGGAATTTAGGAAAAAATAAAAATACGTAATAAATAAAATATAGAGTCCATTATTCAAATCTCTTTATTTTTTACTTGAAATATATTTATTTACATGAGAGAAAGAGTGTTTTGCTATCGTCATGAGTCATGAGGCATGATGCTTACGCAGACAGGTAATGATGGTCAAGAAATGCTTTCTACGATCTACGATAGCGACATTTCTGACTATCATTGTGCAATCAATTTTTTTAGGTTAGGTTAGGTTAGGTTATCTGATTTAATCTAAAATAATAACCCATAATTTCATAACTAACTAAATATTATGTGTAGCTTTGTAGCTTTGTTTGCAATCGTCAGCGGTAGTACACTAGCACTGTCTTATCAAGATATGTCGTCGTCAAGTGGACAGCAAAATGATATTAAAACCTTATCTATGGCATGTAACAAGTTTACGATTCCGTTGTACAAGGTATGTAGTCGCTTATATATATTTTTATATTTTATATAAGCTATACACAAGCACTTTTTTCTAACTTATTATTTCTACTTTATTATATAGAGTTTGTCAACCAACGTTGACAGCAACATTGTAATTTCTCCTTTGAGCTTGCATATTATATTATCTTTACTTTCTAATGGTGCTGGAGGATTTACATTGACCGAACTGAAATCTGCTCTTCACCATGACGATACAGCTTCTTTGAACGATGAATTTAAGTCTCTGGCTCTCTTGTTGAATGTAAGATCAAGAAGAAACGTGACATCTAATTTTTCTCCACAAGTTACATATGTATCTCGATATATTTTAGAATATTGAAAACACCGAATTGCATATAGCGAATAAAATATACGTTCAAGATGGATTTGACTTAATGGCAGAATTTTTAGCGATATGCACAAATATATTTCAATCTTCAATTTCAAGATTGAACTTTGAAGATAATGGACTTGCTGCAAAAACTATTAATTCATGGGTTCAAAAAGCAACAAATAATAAGATATTTGATATAATTTCTTCTGGTACGTTACTTGTATAATTATTAGTAATTCAATGCGGATTATCACTAATCGTAAAATATTTTTAGTGATTAAATTATGTTGAACAGATGATATCGATCAAGATACAAGGATTATGTTAATAAATGCTATTTACTTTAAGAGTAAATGGCTACACACGTTTGACCAAGTTTATACGGCAAAGCGCAAATTTCATGTTTCTAAAACAGAAACGAATCTTGTTCCGACAATGTTTAAGAGCTCAAAGTACGCTTATGGAGATATACCAACTTGGCATACATCATTTATCGAAATTCCATACTTGGTAAGTGATTACCTATATAAGGAAGAAACTTTCTTTCAAAAATAAAATTTATTTGACGAACGATTTTGCAGAATCAAGACATTGTAATGATAATATTGTTACCAGATAGAGAGATAGAGTTGCAGGTTTTAGAAAATAATTTTAACTGGGAAGTGTTGGCAGATGCACCTAGATCTACCGACGAGGTTGCATTATATCTGCCTAAATTTAAGTTTGAAATTACCATAGATTTGAAAGATGCTTTGCGTAAGGTAAACAATTAGCGAAATACATTTTAAACAGCTGAGACATGGGGAAATGTGGATAAATCTCACAAACTGAAACTCATACTTGTAGATCGGCTTAAATACGATGTTTGAAGATAATGCGGATTTTACACGTCTCTCGAACATTCCTTTAAAAGTAAGCCATGCATTACAAAAAATTTTCATAGAGATTAACGAAGAAGGTTCGGAAGCTGCTGCCGCGACAGGTAATTTGTCAATCTGTGAATGATAAAAAAGATGAATTTGATGAATTTTATAAGCGTTAGAATAAACAACTATTTTGGCGGCAGTTGTGGGAATGAGACTGAAAAGGATGGCAATTTTACCGATGGAGTTCGTGGTGGATCGTCCGTTTTTGTTCGCGATTGAACATAAACCCAGCAGAGTACCACTATTTCTGGGAAGTGTGAGAAACATAGAGTTTGTTCATGAAAAAGATGAATTATAAATTCTGTTATATTTTTATATTTTTGCGAATTACTTTATCACATTATGTGCAAAGTTCAAAGGATAAGAAATAACCTTTACTAATCAATGTGTTTTTCTTAAATCTATCATCAAGATAGACTATTTAACTTTCATAAATTTTATTGTTAGTATCATACAACTTACTTATACAACATTTAGTTTAGTTCTCTCCAAAGTTATTAAATTATTCAACTGTATTAAGAACTGTATTAAGAAAGCTCTAAAAGCAGGTTTAAAGCATATATTGTATATATATTAATAATTCTTAATTTGCAAAAAATATATTTGTGATACGTACGCAAGACATCCTAAATTACTGCACTTGTTTTTTAAATATAATTAACATCAAAATTATAAATTATAAAATATTTAAAGGGTTTAACGATTTTTAATACATAAGTAAGAAACAAAATATATATGTAAAACTTTAATTTGTCTTGCGATAATTTTTCCATTAAACTAATAGTTTCTCGAAAGTTAGATTTTAGATAACGTAAGACTAGATTTTTGCTATAAATATTTCTTAATTAAAAATATTAAATTATATAATTAATGATAACTTTTCTTTAGATTTTAGAAAGCGCTATATATTTGGACATCTACGCAAATTTTATAAAGAACAAAATGCCAGTACTTTTCCTTTATTGATGTCTGCCGGTGACGCGATCTATAATCGTTTGCGTCAGCACCTTCTCTGCTACATTTCGTGCAAAATTCGTCAGTTGATCTCGAATGCCAGGACGCTTGGTAGTCGTCATATAATTCTGACCTTGATAATATCCTCCTTGTGGATAATTTTGTGGATATCCATTTAAGTAACCTTGATTAGAATTTTGATTATTGTACGGATATCCTGTATCTTGGGTCGGATAGTTACCGCGGTACGACGGATTTCCTTCCGGATATCCGGATGTACGTGGATAGCTCGGATAACTCGGATAGCCAGCGTTTACAGCATTAGCGCCGGTTCGCCTAACAGTTTCTTCGCCATTAGAATTCCTAGGATTATCTGGATATCCTGAAGAACCGCTACTTCTACCTGGATAACTGGATGATCCACTCAAAGGGTAACCAGATGATTGACTAGATGGATATCCAGATGATCCACTAGACGGGTTTCTAGATGATCCACTAGATGGGTATCCAGATGATCCGCTAGATGGGTAGCCGGACGATCCGCTAGACGGGTAGCCGGACGATCCGCTGGACGGGTAGCCGGATGATCCACTAGACGGGTATCTAGATGATCCACTAGATGGGTATCCAGATGATCCGCTAGATGGGTAGCCGGACGATCCGCTAGACGGGTAGCCGGATGATCCGCTGGACGGGTAGCCGGATGATCCGCTGGACGGGTAGCCGGATGACCCGCTGGACGGGTAGCCGGATGATCCGCTGGACGGGTAGCCGGATGACCCGCTGGACGGATAACCGGATGATCGACTAGGTGAATAGCCGGCAGAATCACTGGATGGATAACCAGATCGGGGTTGATTTGTCGAGTCGGGAGCTCTCGAAGATCCGGAACTTGGGTAACCGCTATTACCAGGATATCCCGAACCGGATGGATAACCGAGAGATCTAGCAGGATACGATTGACCGTCCGAATTGTTAGAAGTATCTGAAGAGCCATGTGTCTCGGCTTCTGTCGGATAACTAGTTTGCCGTTTTGGAACTGTTCGTGTCCTCATTTGGTCATTTTCTGCATACAGTAACAACGACAAAGAATACTTAAAAGGTACAAAGGTAGAATATCTGTAATCATATTTTTACCAAGAAGCATCATCAATTGTTGTTGGATTTAACATTTGTCATGCACACATGCAGATAAGGCTCGCACTGTAGCATGGGGAACATGTTCATAAGATATTCTAAATAGAAGATAATATATTAAATTACATTTAAGTTACCTTTTAAACACATTACAAACTGTCACATCGTTAAACATTCCGAACAGAATAATTCAAAAGATGTTAAATATATATAACAACTTTTATATGCACATGCATGTGCGCACACCTAGTATTTGTATGCGTGCATATCCTCTACATATAGTAGCCGACTGACTGAATTAATTGGAGCAAAGGTGCCCTATTTGATATTTTAAACCAGATGAAAATCATTCTGATTATATTGGAATTATACTTATTTATATTGGATAAAAAATTTTTTTTTAAGGATAGAGGAAAGATTTTTTTCAAATAGCTTCGAGTTAAAAAAAAAGTGATATCTTTTAATCAATTGTACTCCTGTGCCTACTACACCAGAGCACAATTTCTTGATGCAATAGTTTAACGAACTGGGTAAAGCAGTTTTATGATTTTATATATTATAGTTAAACTTTATGTAAAAAAAAAATCTATTATTATCAGCAAGTCAATGTAATTTTGAACGTGTCTAAAACTATATATTATTCAAAAATTTATAATCTTTATAAACAAAGTTTATTTCAGTTATTCGTAATTTATATTACATTTATTGTATTTGTTGTTATAGATGTTAAAGGTAATATAATTCAGTACTACGTATAAATGATATATAAACATCAATATTGGCACCCATATTTTTTTAACATTTTAGTATTAGAAGTAAATAACGTTGTAAAGTAAACGGAACATATGTAAGTGAATTTTTAACCAGAAAATGTCCAGACTCTGTTTCCATGACTGTCCACGCGAGTGTGAGTAGTGTAATAATTGTTTCCGTTTGCTTGCGTAGTGCTTCTGACAGAGCTGGTGGGCCGAGGGTGATGGTCGTTGCCGAATAAACGATTGAAGATGGAACCATCACCTATGGTATTTCTGGAGCCGGAGTGACCGCTGTATCTTCCTCCGTATGACGAGGATCTAGGCGGCGGCGATGGCACTCTTGGTGTCGATCGATGCGACACTTGATTTAGTCCCGGAGGTAGTGCTATTAAATCATATAATGAAAAAAAAAAACTAATACAAAATTCAAAATTTTTGTTAAAATTTTTACCAATTGACCAGTTACTACCATTTCACCAGTTGTTAATTGACTGTTTCTTGCAACAAGATAATGGTACGACAACACATAAAATATTGCACATTAATTTCAATCTCTTTGATTTGGTTCCTTTTAACATATCTTTACACAAGAAAAGCGATAAAACTTACAACCAAGTTATAACCAATACGATTTTCGGTATGCCTACCAGTCCACACGTGCAACATATTGTCTACTCATCTTTTTTGCCATAAATTGTACATTGCACACATAAAGAGATTTATGTGTGCAAAATAAATGGTTGTGCTTATATCCCCAACGATTATAATATGACAGTTTTAAATTGAAAGAAATGAAATATCAGTAAGACGCAATAGTAGCTCATTTAAGAAATTTGCTTACGCGATATATGACGTATGAAAAGATAACACATATGTCAAAGTTCAAGCTGATAACCCGTTCATTTGTAAAATATCTTTTACTCGTGTTGAATAAGAATTGCTCGGTTTATAAAGCATCTTATAAACCGTCGAAATTATGACAATGTGAAGAAATAACGTCCAGCTCATTGAAAATAATCTATTTCAAAAGCATTTCTTATAAATTATAAACATACACGCACACATACATGCACGAAATAAATTAAAATATTTTTGTAGGACCGTGTATAGGTTCCTAATCAGTGATGGTAGATTGGGATAGACGATTCTGACGAAAGTGAGTTTCCTTCCACGTAAATTAAAAGAATCGCTCAATAAGAATAAAATTAGTTTTCTCTAAAACATTGTAAAACTATTACAGTTAATATACATGTCCACTTATCTTGTTATCGTATAATTAATTCCAAATATACATGCTGTTATGTATATAGCTATGTATATCAGGAAAAGTATTATAAAATCACGTTTCAAAAATATCATTCGCGCTTGATTTGTATTATAAAATATCTGTACAAAAATTTATATAACACACACTTCTTGCAAAATACTGTCTTAATAAATAGTCATGGACTATGCTGCAAATAAAATTAAGAATAGCATAACAATAATCATAATGACAAAACATATATTTATAATGACACAAACTTTCAGCTGGATCACCACCGTATCGTGACAAGGAGGAATAATCCAGAAAATCCAACGAGAATTATCGAAGCAACTGCTCCGACTGATGCAGCATTCCTACGGTAAATCGAATTTGAGTTGTATCCACGTTGGTTCGGATAATTTTGATAGGGATAATTTTGGCCCGGATGCTGTGGATAATTTGCTGGAGCCTGAGGATATCCGGTGTTTTGCGGATAACCCGGATAACCTGATTGCCCTGGTGTGGGCATTCTGTTTTGTGTTGGATATGGCGGATATCCCAAGTCCTGTTGACGACCAGCTTGATTGGTCGATTGTGGGTATGGTGGATATCCAGGTGCAGAGGAACCGGTGTTGCTGGGATACGATGGATATCCTAAGTTGCTTCCAAAAGAAGATCGATGATGTTCGTCGTTATCACCAGATGGATATGCCGGTGGTACTGGTGGAGCATTGGCATTCGCATACGGATTCGCGTTATTTCCATTCACTCGTTCGCCGTTCACGTAAGAAACACCAGCCGATTCGTAGCCTGTAAGGACGCTCACTCACTTCGTACTGTGCATATTTTTGGCAAACACGAATGGAATATTAAATTATACGAAACATTGCAAGATGATAACGAGTTGCAATAAAGTTTCAGTTTTATTGCCATATTGAATATTCAGATTATTTGTTATTCCTATTGCTCAAGTTTGGATTGAGCAAGGATATCAAAAGTTTTTCTCCTTAAAAAAAATATTAAATTTTTTTAATTTGAAAAATAAAATGTCTTCAAGTGGAGCAAAATATCATTGTCCCAAGAACGATTTTGGATATTTATACTTAAATTAAAAGAAAAAAAAATCAGACAATATACCGCTTCGTTTATACTAGTTTATATCCAGACAATAAAGTCCATACATATACATATGAAGATTAATAGCAGAAACTACCATCAGGCCTCATATAATTTTAGACATAAAAATATATATATTTTATATATTGGGTCTTATTTCGAATCATATGATATTAAATCAGAAAGGAGGACCGATATATCTTAAAAATAAATTCTAACACAAAACTGTTATGCATAAGCCAATTATTTAAATCAGTAAAAAATACAGTCTTTATATTTATCAAAATATCTCCAATAAAATTGAAAATAGAAATTAAAAAATATACATTTTATAGCATAAGATAATAATTATTTTAGTTGTGCACATTGCTTAAAATTTTATCTCAGTGCACACATAAATTATAAATTTACGAAAAATAGTAAACTAGAAATAATAATACATAATACAATAATAATACTTAGTGGTTATGTAAATGAATATGTTAATGATTAATATTGTTTTTGTATGGAAAATCTCACTTGGACAATTACAATTAAAATAAATAAAAGTATACGTTTTAATGTAGAAATTGACATGAGACACGATTTCGCGTCTTATATGTCAAGATAAACGTCAGAAGGATCAAGTAGATATATTTTTGTTTTGTCTGTCTTAAGAATCATGCCTTTCTCATTCCACCCCGATACATGCTATGAAATACTCGAGACCCAGAATTCTGAGAACTTATTTTTCTCGTAAGCGTGAAAAATTTGAAATTCTAAACAATTTATTTTACTTGGTTGACCTTTTATCATGCATTTAATTCATGCATTAGTTCAATCGCTTTAACGTTTTCAAGCTCGCAATGTATCGAATATTAAATGCCAAATACAAAACTGTAGCAGCTTACCTATTCCCGTAGACTTTCTCACACATTTCGGCGCACCATTTTCACTTTTACAATATTCGTTGTCTCCGCAAACCATACGAGTACAACTTGCGTCTGTAAAGATTTTTAAATTGTAGATTTTTAATTGTACATATTACACTCTAGCTCTATCGTAAATCTTTCGATATGATATAAAAAATATGAACAACAATATTGCTGTGTTATAACCGAGTAAGGAGTTAAAATAGAGAATATTTTAAGAGAAATCAAACATCTCAAATACGATAGTTGCAATTGCACTTAACGCTAATATAACAAAGCGATAAAGAAAAGAGTTAAGCACCAAATTTTTACTTTTTTTATCTCTATCGAAATGAGAGAAATAATACATGCGTGCATGCGCACAAGCGTACATATATGTATAATATATGTATGTACAACACATGGTGTACATATGTATACATTTTTGATTTATAAGATCAATTATTGAAATTGTTGAGATAAATCAGCTAATATATATTATATTGTATGTCGTTTCTTACCACTTGTCTTCCGGCAAGTCGGATATCGTCCACATTTATCTGTATAGCCGGTACAAGGATCCTCAGCCATCACGCACGTTTCATCACTACGGCAGCCAATGTCCTTACAGGTTCTTCCATATTCTGAAGGATGGAGAAACAGAAAGATATTTCCTCTCGATATACGTATTGTATATCGTAATAATTTTAATCAATAAGAGATTTATTTATCGTTACTTACTGTTATAAGATGTCGCATCTGGAACAATGGCAATTAGTAGCAACGCCCCAGAAAAGAAATTCAACATAGTGCGCGAAAACATTTTCTGAAAACAAAATCAATAAATATATATATATATATTTTTTTTTAATATAGTAAAATACAATGCGCTGCTTATTTTACACGTATAACAAGAATTTTTTATTTTATTTTATGTCGCAGTTGAAGAAGATCGAGGAAGTCGCTAGTGTATTTTATTGTTGAAGTTATCTTGGGAAATTGTTGAGTGCAAATTATGCAGTAGAGAGTAGACGGTCGAATACTTTCTTTCGTCCATTAGTCAATTTCGTACCTATTATTATGACTCGCCATTCGTTCTATAAATAATAATGTTGCAAACTACAAAGACGGTGCGGATTTCAATCGAGTTAACGTTTTTTGCATTTTGCATGCAGAGGTTTTATGACAATTCCGAACTTGGCACCTCATGGTATTCTCATCTCATACCGGATACCGTTGCTATCCTTGGATCAAACGCGACGCAGTATCGTCTGAGAGGAGGGAGATTCACACACGCACACTCCGCCACATATACAGTTTGTAACAGTCTTTTTCCTCGTTATTGCCAGAAGAATCGTGAGAAATTAAAAAATATCATTAAGTGTTTCTACATGAAGAATTGTACAGGAAAAATACTGATTATATAAAGTCGATCAGTTTCTCGTGGAAACTCGAGCGTTTCTCGTGGAAAGCTAGGGAAAATTGCATAGACAAACGTCTAAGTTGCATCCACATCAATATATATTCCATTATAAATTTTTTCATCGAAACCTTTTTACATTGATGAACATTCTTGTAATGAACACTCTAATATAAGGATTATCGATCCACTGTTATTAAGAACGAAAATGTACTCTGAAACATATTTATCCATACATATATCGTAATTTTCTTGACAGAAAGAGAGAGAGAGAGAGAGAGAGAGAGAGAGAGAGAGAGAGAGAGAGAGAGAGAGAGAGAGAGAGAGAGAGAAGATTAACCATATATATATGGTAAATCCTCTCTTTCTTCATTACAAGAATGTCCATCGATGTGAAAAGGTTTCGACGAAAAAAAAAATATATATATATGCTAAAATGTATAAATGCTGATATTTCTCACAAAACTTGAGAGAATGAAACGGGAGAGAATGAAAAGGATCTTATTAATCATCGTTTATATACCTGCTCGTTTCTGCACACTATGCACTTGTCACACTACGATGTCCTCGGTAGTCGCTAATTGCCACGATACTAAAATCTGCCTGCCTCGAGACTCAGCACTCATTAGCCAGCGGCAGTCAGCGAGTCACAGCCGCACAGCACTCACAGCGAGTCAGCCAGCGGTACGAATGGTACGATTACGATTGCTGTTCTGACGTACTCTCAAATTGGAGCGAGGGAGAGAGAATGTAACAAAGACATCAAAGAGGAAGGTCAAGCGATCTGGCACGACAAAGCAGAGGAAAGATAGCGAATATTGCCGAATAATGTGTATTCAGAGAAAATAATATATATATATATATATATATATATATATATATATATATATATGTGTGTGTGTGCAATTGATATTGGAATTTTATGAGAAAATGCGCTGCGATAACTATATATATATATATATATATATATATATATATATATATATATATATATATATATATATATACCCAGCAAACCAGTAATCACCGAGTGCGTAAATTTGATAGCAAATTGTCGCCAAGATGGCAACAAATTCGGAATTTGTTGCCATCTTGGCGACAATTTGCTATCAAATTTACGCACTCGGTGATTACTGGTTTGCTGGGTACTTATTTATTAGTCATCGATATTATTGAGCATCCATATATTCTTTTCAAATATACATATACATATATCTGATAGAAATCGTCACCCTGACACTTTCCTTATAGATTTATACATTTTTATGAATAATACATAACACAGAAAAACTCGTCATGACTAAAAAACTCATTAAAAAATTATTCCATTCTTAATTTCATATGATTTTTAATGGGTTATTTGAAATTTCTTTATCAAAAAATTATTCCAATCTCATATTATCTAAAAAAAAATCTAAGATATTCGAGAATTATTCAAATTGTTTTTTAACTGTTAAAAACAAAAATATATATATTATATTTGCATATTTATTAGATATATATATATGTGTACTTTTAACACGCGCTTGATACATAAATACGTACATGTACCTTAATTTCATCCGAGTTTTCTTTCTGTGATGTCAGAAAATATAAAAATAAACTAATAGTAAACAAATAAAGTTTTGGAAAGTTACATATTTTTTTAAATATATTTGTGTTATATACAAATTACTTGAAATTATAATAAATGATGAATATGTGTATAAATCCGATCAACTCGTTGGATCAGCGACAAGATATATATATATATATAATAGATATTATAGATAAAACAAATCATAAATGTAACTGCAGAATGTAACGTAATATATTAAATATATTAGATTATTATATTATTATCGTCGAAATTTTAACAGTCACGCAAACTTTCATAAGATAATCGGTCTTTAATAATAATATTTATAATGCCGATAATGACGAATGACGAATGACGACGAGGAATCTCTATCTTCTCCGTTTATTATTAGCGGAGATTCGAACCCAACCCGACATATAATAATCCCGACCATCCCGACTTATCGAGACTCGAGACTGTAGTTGAGTAGTTGGGGTCCATATTTTATTATAGGCGTCACTGCTGACTGCCGTCACTGGTCATCATCGCCAATATGGTCGCGTTCAGCAGACCAAGCCGCTCAGTAGCAGTCGGACGTGATTGGCTCTTACTTTTAGAACCAACCAATCAACGCAGAGTGTTGATAAGACGAACTCAACAGTTGTGTCTGCTGAACGCGCAAAATATCGCCATCGCCGGATCGCCCCACACTCCAACATCGCCCCATCGGTTAATGCAGATTAGGTTAGGTTAGGTTAATGTTGGTTAATGTCGAGATTGTCGAGTTGATTACTTGGTGTTATCGTGCGTAACATAACGTGCATTTGTTGCATTCAGTGGCACTGGCAAGACTGACAAGTGGCAAGTGGCTCAAGTGGCTCAAGTGGCAACTGGCAATTGGCATTTTGGTATATGCCGTATGTGGCATTCAACCTGCTGCCTGATCAAGCTTTATACAGCCACATCTGCTTTCATCTGCTTTTGACATGTTCGGTGTAATATTTACAGGATATACGTTTCTACACAAGTCTCTTTGAATTTGAGATTAAAATGTCAAAAATGAATTCGAAAGACAAGGACAATAAAACGTTGCACGATAAACTGAAGCAATTTTTTCGCATAAACAAAGGTAAATGTGTTATTAGTGTATTATTACGTTTCGCGGACATCTCATAAAGTCGTATAGTCGCAAGTTTTATGTTATGTCCGATATATTTATATTTATAATCATATCGACCGGCTTTGCAGGAAGTTACAAGAGTCGCGAAGAGTTCACTTTGACTTATGATATCGAAAAAGAAATTAGTCCTGATAGTCCAGTACACCATCGTACGAAAGCGATTAAAGAGCTTCGTGACGCAGTGCTCAATCAACAGTGGGAAGATGTATGTACATAAGTATCCTTTTACATGTAAAAGACATGTGTACAAAGTGTCATTCTAAATATTCTACGCAGCCATAAAAGATCAGACAGAAGTGATGCTTACTCTACATTTAATTTTTATTCAATTTGTTTCTAATAATAGAGAGCGGCAGAACGTTTGTGGAATTTAGTTCAAGATTTGCTGGGAAAGGACGTTCCTCGTGAACATAGGCATTTAACGTTGAATTTTTTAAAATGCCTCGTACAAGGACAATATTCTAAACTTTCGTCATTGATGCGTGTAAAATTTTTCATGGTAGTGAAGGAATATGATATTCCTGAAGATATTGGTCCTAGGTATTCTAACATGCTACTTTACCTACTATTTTGTTTTAACATTTTTTTGTCTATCGCTTCTTGAATATTTTAGATTGGAATTGTTACAAACATTAACGGAACATGGGAAAGATATTTTACATTTGGAAGAACGAATGGGTCCTTTCCTGTTAGAATGGATGCCTACGGTAACAGCGGGAGATGGGAAAAGAGGAGCCGAGTTTTTGTCTCTTCTTGTTAATGTTATCAAATTCAATTCAGCTTACATCGATGAGGATATTGTATCTGGTCTTGTTCAGTAAATACCCTAGAAATTATATCCTTTTCTAAGTTAAATTATTTAACTTTTTTTAACAGGTTATCCTAATTGTTTTCTTCAGGTATATCTCCCATTTGTGTTATTATAGTAATAATACTGAAGTTGTTTCTGGATGTTTGGAAGCTCTTGATGCAATTATGTGTTATAGTAATTTGCAATCTGACTCGTTGCAAACCTTTATTATAGCTTTATGCAGAAGTGTAAATGTTGAGACTTATTGCCAAACAAGTTGGAAGGTACAATCAATTAATATTTCAACATATTCAAAAACATGTAAAATCCCTTTCCTACATTAATATTCCTTGTGGCAATTGGACATATCCGATGGTTTATATATATATATATATATATATATACACATTATAATGGTTTTACAGATTATGCGGAATTTATTAGGAACACATATGGGTCATTGTGCTTTGTACACAATGTGTCGCTTGTTACAAGATACAAACTTTCAACGTGACGTTCGTCTATTACGAGGTGCGGTGTTTTATGTAAATATGGGTTTATGGGGTACGCACAGAATATCAAAATTAGAATGTACACCAGCATCTGTTTTACCTTCGTTTTATCAAGTATGTATCAATATATGCGCAATGTATGCATATATGTGCAATATTTGATATAATAAAATGTCTAATTTCTACATTAACAGGCTCTACAATGCAACCATCCAATTGTTATGTATGAAGTTACTTTATCGATACAAAGATTGGTGAATAAGTATGGTAATGAATTATGGGATCCTACATGGAGCATCATTCTCGATATCATAGAAGAAATTATTACTCACACTGGTAAAGCTTATTAAAATGTTATATTTAATCTAATTAAAGAAAACAGCTATAATATATAGCTACTGTATGTATGTGTATCTAAATATACATATGATAAAATTATGCTTTTTATACATTGTCTCAGAAACTAGTAATCAACCGGCAACCAGACAGGTTTCTACAAGTTTACATGAGGCAATTACTAATATTGAAAATTTGCTTGATGGAAACAATTTTAATGGTTGCATTCAACGTTTTTATGATCTTGTTGAACGTTGTAGTGATTCTCGACCTGTAAGTGTTTTGCACATAAATGCAAAATAATATAAAATCTATTTACAAATAGTTACTATTAATTTTTATTTCCAGGAAGGATCTGTATTAAAATTAATCGAATACAGAGCTTCTATGATAGGCCCTACATATTATCAATGGCAGACCAAATTAGGATCCTTGATGGAACGTTACTATAAAATTGAAACACGTACAACCATTAGAATGAAGGTTCTAGATGTTCTAGCTAATGTTATTTACGTTAATAGGTATTATAAATTTTTCTAAATTTAGTAACAATTGCTGTAAGTTTTTCTTTTGTACATATGTATATATGTGCGTGTGTATGCGTCTACATATATATTCAATATAAACATCATTCCGTAGGTCGAGATATGAAGATGAACTTATTGAGCGAACAGTTGTACCATACACGCAACATGTGGATATAGATCCAGATATTACAATACGTACCGTCACAGCAAATTTACTAATAGATCTTTGTTTGGAATGTGATACTAAGCGATGCATAGAACTTTTAGACATACTGGAAAAGGTATTACAATTGTTAGTGGATGTGTGTATCTCTCTCTCTCTCTCCCCTAATAATTTGTGAAATAATTTGTTTATTTTAGATAATCAACAAGCCTTTCACATCAGACACTCCAATCTCTATGGACGCTGATATCAAAGATGTAAAAACTGCTGTTGTTGGAGTTATAAAGATATTCACTTCTAAAATTTATCGTTTGCCATCAAGTCACGCAATTTGTGCTTATAAAATTTTAGTAAATCATCTTGAGCAACATTACAAAGATCCCTCAGTTTTCCATGATGTATCAACAACACGTTATTTGGTAATTATTTTGTCAATAGAATAAAACTTATGGATATACATTAATGTTACACATTACAGATCTTTGAGTGTTTTTTAAAAATCAGAGCAAATTCTCTGCATCATCTTGGTATATTAGATGCATCAAATGCTGCGGTAACACGATTTAGTCCGTATCTTATTTTGGAACATGGTACAAGTGAGCGTATGAACAATGCAGGTGGAGGCAACAGTCCTCCACCAGCAAGTCCAGTGCCATTGCAACATTTATCTTGTCACATTACTCCGATATCTTTAACTCATGGGTGTAAAACTATCATTTCATGCATCAAACAAGAAAAAGGTAATGCTTTAAGACACACAACACTTTATTTTATGGAGCTTCATTCTTAAAAAAAAAAAAAGAATATTAAAATTAAATGATTAAGATCAAGAGACACGGTAGTGTCTCGCGTCAAGTCACAAAAAAGTTTTTTTAATTTTTTCAAATATATATTACACAGACACACACGCATACATGTACACATGTATACAAAAACATTTATATATATATATTTTTTTTTTCTTGACAGATTGGAAAGTTTTATATCTTATATTGAAAGAATTACCTCAAGTGATGCAGAATAGAGCATTGGTATTATCTCGTCAGAGTAATGATATTGATTTTTTTGCAGCAGCTTTGTGTTCAATGGTTAGTTAACTCATTCTTTATCTCTTTCTTATAAGCATTATGTTATTCCTCAAGTGCTCATTAATTTTGCTAAAACTTTTAGGTGAGTGATAAGAGTTTGCGTCTTCCCGAGTCACTTTATAATGTTCCACCTAAATTTACTCTCTCCGAATTTCGAGTCTACGTTTTTCCAGTACTAGCATCTCTCGCATCGTATCATGCACATTTGGAACCTTATTTACAACAAAGTCTAATAAAATGTCTAGAGGTAAATATGCATTTTATATAGTTGTACAGAATATGACAAGCTAATAAAGATTATGATGCATAAAGATTTTTTTAAATCTTTTTATATAAATGTGTTTGGAGTAATAAAAAATTCAATTGATCTTTAGGTTGGTCTCACAGCAAAGTGCGCAAGCCAATGTGTAACCAGTCTCACAATCTGCACATTAGAAATGCGCGATGCAATGAATAAACTTTTATCTGAAGTGCTGTTAAATTTATCAAAAATTTCTGCAACAGTCTACATTGCCATACCTATTATAGAATTCTTATCAAGTAAGTTTCCGGTTGTCAAAAACAAGAGTTTAATCAAGTTTTCATATTTAATTTGTTAGGCCAATTTTGTAAATGTAAATTTCTATTTTAGCTCTAACTAGACTTCCAAAAGTTTTTGCCAGCTTTATTGGAGATCAATATATGTCTGTATTTGCAATACTATTGCCATATACCAATCCTTTCAAATATAATCATTATACAGTATCTCTGGCTTATCATGTAATTGCTGTATGGTTTTTGAAATGCAGACTTCCTTTTCGGAGAGATTTTGTTAAATTTATTACTACGGTGTGTATAATTATGTCAATATGTTACTTAATTTTTAAGAATATGGAACAAAATTTTCATTTTATTTTATTTATTTTTACAGGGATTGAAAGCAAACGTGATAATTCCTCTTGAAGAAGGACATCTAATGAAATCTGATTTTAGCGTTATCAACGAAGATTCTTCAAACAGAAAACGTAGTTCTAGTTTGACTGAACAAGTAGGAATAAAGATCTATGATAATTATATTTATCAAAATGCCTTTTAATAATATTACATGTATGCATGTACATATACGTATGTATAAATAGAATTTTAGAATTTGTCATATCGCGCGTGTGCATGCATACATACGTTTATGTCTTTACAATTATTTTATATTAGATAAATGTATATGGGCAGATCCATTACTTTTCGACCAAAAGTTGCGGGGGTGGGTCACCGATTTTGATGCCGATTTTTTCCTCGAAAGTATACTAGAAAAGGAGATGATCCTGAAAATTTGAGCCCGATTCGATCAAATCCGGCCGCTGGAGAATTGTTTGAATTTTGAAAAAAGTTGATTTTTCAGTCATTTTCAAAAATTTATATCTCAGCTTCTATATAACTTAGAGACTCGTTTGAGGCCGCATTCTTTTCTGTAAACCCTCTACTTTTAAGGAAAAAATTGGTCATTGGTTTACACTCAAGTCCGGCTTCACGGCGAGCTGCTAACTAAACCACTGTTTTAGAGAAATTTTGCCTATTTTTGAAATGCTGTCATATCTACAGTTTTCGAAGTAGAGGGTTGATCAGCAGCTGATATTTTTTGTTCAGGTATACTCTGAAGAAATCTACCCACTTTTTACTTGATTGCTTCTATTTCGTTAAGTTATGGCCATCTAAAGCCGATCGATTTTCGAAAAATCGCCATTTTCAGATAGCCAGAACTTTTTTCTTTCAACTCGAAATCCTTTGAAATTTTCAGGGAATATACTTCATTATATCCTTAAACAACCCTGAAAATTTCAATTTTGGAATAGAAGTGGTTTCCGAGTTATGAAGTTTTTAAAATGTCAACTTTTCGATTTAATATGACATTTTTTGTGGTTTTATCATCAATTTTGTAAATTTAATGTAAATAATTGATATTTTTCGGAAAATATATTCGAAAATAAGGAACAAAACGGATTGTTTGAGAAAATTGAGGGAAAAAATTAATATTTTTTATTTTGATTTATTTGTTTAAAATTTTTAAAAAGTAAATATTTGTTCATTTCTTTTAATAATATGTTGAATACAAATTTCCAAAGTATTTGAGAACTATCATATAAAACTGTACCATCTTTAACAATAAACATTAAAAATAACAGTATTAACGTTAGTACTATAAACTTTGAACAATTTTAAACAAATAAATCAAAATAAAAAATATTAATTTTTTCCCTCAATTTTCTCAAACAATCCGTTTTGCTCCTTATTTTCGAATATATTTTCCGAGAAATATCAATTATTTACATTAAATTTACAAAATTGATGATAAAACCACAAAAAATGTCATATTAAATCGAAAAGTTGACATTTTAAAAACTTCATAACTCGGAAACCACTTCTATTCCAAAATTGAAATTTTCAGGGTTGTTTAAGGATATAATGAAGTATATTCCCTGAAAATTTCAAAGGATTTCGAGTTGAAAGAAAAAAGTTCTGGCTATCTGAAAATGGCGATTTTTCGAAAATCGATCGGCTTTAGATGGCCATAACTTAACGAAATAGAAGCAATCAAGTAAAAAGTGGGTAGATTTCTTCAGAGTATACCTGAACAAAAAATATCAGCTGCTGATCAACCCTCTACTTCGAAAACTGTAGATGACAGCATTTCAAAAATAGGCAAAATTTCTCTAAAACAGTGGTTTAGTTAGCAGCTCGCCGTGAAGCCGGACTTGAGTGTAAACCAATGACCAATTTTTTCCTTAAAAGTAGAGGGTTTACAGAAAAGAATGCGGCCTCAAACGAGTCTCTAAGTTATATAGAAGCTGAGATATAAATTTTTGAAAATGACTGAAAAATCGACTTTTTTCAAAATTCAAACAATTCTCCAGCGGCCGGATTTGATCGAATCGGGCTCAAATTTTCAGGATCATCTCCTTTTCTAGTGTACTTTCGAGGAAAAAATCGGCATCAAAATCGGTGACCCACCCCCGCAACTTTTGGTCGAAAAGTAATGGATCTGCCCATATATATATATATATATATATATATATATATATATATATATATTTTTTTTTTTTATGTATATACAGGGTAGTAGAGGTCGAAGAGAAAGGCCAATAATGGCGAATCGAATGATAGGAGAAAGTAGAGCTTTGGATTTAAAACCTCCAATGGATGAAGGTTTGATGAACTTTCATATTGAGCTTATTGAAACTTGTATTGATTTAATGGCTCGCTATACATTTTCAAATTATTCAGCACGGCCTAAAAGGTAAAACGAATTTCTTAATTCCCTTAATCTTGATTATTTAGAGAAAGTATGAAACAAGCAGATTACATTAATTTTACAACAGGTTACCAGCTGCCGATTTCCTCCTTAAAGAAGGTCAGTCAATGACTTGGATTCTTGGCAATAGACTTATCACTGTAACAACAAGTGGTTGTAGTAATAAAGCTATGCGTGGTGGACTTTGTGACAATTGTTGGGTAACGTGTAAACCTGGCTTTCTGTTACTCGATCAGACAAAAACTTCTCACTCAAACTTACAACGTACTTCAAGCATTGAGGTATTTATATAATTGTCTTAGGGAGCAAGATAAATTCATACAAATATTCCAAAGTATCATTCAAAATGGAATGATATAATTTTAGTGTGTATGTATGCGTGCGTGCGTGTGTACGTACATATATTTGAATAGCTGTTTATTTATAACATGTACAATCTGCACTATAACCTGCTCTAATGACGTTACTTTTTTTATACATTACCTTGAAAACAATATGCTTATAAATACCTTGCATGTACTTAGAAAAAGTTTAGACTTAGTACATATAAGAAATTATATCTATAGACATCGAAAGAAGATAAGTTATCCAGACAATCTTCTGGTGGTCATGGAAGTTCAAATGCAAATACTGCTACAAATTCCCCTACGGAAGAATCTAAAAAATCTACAGAAGATTCTGACAGTATGAAAAAGGAATTTCTTATAGAGAAAAGTGACAAGGATCAAATTGAAACATCAAAATTGGGACAGATATTAAATAGCGATAAACAAGATGGACATATACTCTGTGCCTGCTGGTGTCAAGGATGGGCTGAAATATATGTTCGTAGACCTACAGGCGATATGTCTTGGATTATGAGGATCCAGAATTCTACACAATTTGAAACTCCTATGGATTTTCCTATACATGACATTATGGCTTTGTATATGCCAAATCAAGATGTAGTATCAAATAAGCAGCAAGAGGCTGCCTCAGAATACTCTGATGATGAAGCAGAAGTATTTCCAAAATTAAATTATCTGTGAGTTATTTAGAAAGAAAGGGAATTATAATATTTCTTATTACAGGAAGTGCCAAACAAAAGTAATAATCAGTCACAGAATGAACATGGCGCGAAACCGATAATTTCTTCCATGGTGTCAGGTCCAATTGCAATACCTGGTTCGCCAGCTCGACCTAGTCCATCTCGGCAAAGTTCAAGAGACAGTTTAGAAAGTTTAGAAGAAGGTGAAGAAGGTATTTATTATATTACATAACAATTTATGCTTTTTTTTTTTTTAAGTAAGTATCTAAAAAGATGGAAATCTTCCATAGATACACGGCGTTCCAGAAATCCAGTACGCCGATCGAATTCTAGTCCAGAAATGAGCGCTAATTGGAAAAATCCATTTTTAAATAAAGAAAAATTAAATGTGCAGCAACAAGTTGATAAAGATTTTACTTGTTCTGAGCTAGAGATTAAACTGGATGCAGAATTGAAGAAGCATTCAAAAAATATTTATACAAAAGATATGAGGTATATTCTTATCAAAGACATTTACATATTTATTCACATATTATTATTATTATTATTATTATTATTATTATTATTATTATTATTATTATTAATGATAATTCGTAATAGATAAAAAAATTTTTGAAAGTCTTGCCTCCCAAGAAGTGCTTGCATTCAAATAAATTATTAAGCTCGATTATATGGTTTAATATTAGACTTTTGCTACTATAAGAAAAAAAATTGTTTTCTATAACTATATTTTTATTAATATTTATTTGCATGATTTATAGAGTTAGTTGCGAAGCTATACCAGAAGAAATATTTGGTATGGGAACAACTCCACCTTCTTCAGAAAATATTGGAGATCATCCAACCGCATTACGTTCGCAACGTTCTTATCCAGGAGCGACACAAATTACTCAAACTATTTCAACTACCAGCAATACAGTACCACCATCTCCTACAACTGTACAGGTAGAGATAATATATTAATGAAATACTAGTAAATCGATAAAGATTTATACTTTTACAATGTGAAAATTATTGTAGGCACCAGGAAATTATTTAGGAATACAAACACGCTCTGCGCAAATACAATCTGCGTCTACCACAAAAGCGCCGCAATCACCTACTCAAATTTATTCTCGATTATCTAGTCTTGATTACAATCAGAAGCAAGTGCCACTGACTGTTGAAAGTAAACCACCTATTGGACGAACTCATATTGCAGATAAGGTATGTCAAAAAAAACTGTTTTCCCTCTTATTTTTTGTATATTGCACTAGTTATAATTGATCATTCATTTTAGCAGAAAGATGAAAGGCCAGATCCGTCTACATTGCCTCCTTTACCTATACCTTTCCGCGATAGAGGCCACACAATCTCTGTTATGAGCCCAGTAAAGAAATCACGAGAATGGGATAATATGCGACGAGGCAATTCTCCTCGAATAAAAGATCCACCGCGAACAGGCATTAATCCGAGGTATCATATTTGCTATGTATATCTTTTTATGAAATTGATATAAATTTTTTTGAATTCTAGTATATTTTGTTATGATATAAGAATTGATTTTGAGAGAGAGAGAGACAGAGAGAGAGAGGGAGGGGGAGGGGGAGGGGGAGGGAGGGAGAGGGGAGAGAGAGAGAGAGAGAGAGAGAGAGAGGAGAGAGAGAGAGAGAGAGAGAGAGAGAGAGGAAATTAACAAGTTATACCGTTTTACAGTTTTGTATTCCTCCAACTTTACCATGCAGCGCACTTTGGCACCACCACAGAAAAGCCTTTATTGGTTCCACAGACAACAGCCATACAACGTGCAGTGACAAATCTAGATAGAATTCAACCGTATGAAACTCACAAAATTGGAGTACTCTATGTCGGCCAGGGACAAGCTTCGAATGAAATTGAAATTTTGGCAAATCAACATGGTTCCCTCCGTTACACTGAATTTTTGAAACGTTTAGGGACACTAGTTCGACTAAAAGATGTCGATGAAAATATATTTTTAGGTGGATTAGATCGTAATGGCGAGAATGGAGAGTTCGCTTATATTTGGCAAGATGATGTTACGCAAGTTTGTAAATCAACATTGTGCACGAAATTAATTTAATTTGTCATTCTTTCACGATTTTCAAAATAACAATTTTATTTGAAAACTTTCTAGGTAGCTTTCCATGTTGCAACATTGATGCCTACAAAAGCAAGTGACCCAAAGTGTACATCTAAAAAGACACATATTGGGAATAATTATGTAACGCTTGTATACAATGAATCTGATGAGCCGTACAATATACAGACAGTTAAGGTGTGTATAAGATTAAACTATCATATAAGACATCTTTGTTGCATATAATTCATTTTTATGTACTTTCTCTTAGGGCCAATTTAATTATGCCTGTGTCGTGATACAGCCTTTAGATCACGGTACTAATCAAGTTACAGTGCAAGCACGAGAAGAATTGGCTGAGCATATTGGTCATAGCGAGCCCAAAATTATTTCCGATCAAAATTTGGCTATACTTTCACGGCAACTTGCTCTGCACGCTAATGTAAATATCACAAAAGCTTACATAGAAAGTTTTTATAGAAAGATTAGACATAATATGATATAATTTATTATAGCTCGCCTCAATGGTTTGTTCGTCTTTGAAGCAAAACAGTCATAATCCATATGCTTCCAATTGGTTGGAGCGCTTACGTCATATCAAGCGGTTAAGAAGCAGAGTATTGCAAGAATATATTAACAATAACCCGGAGACTACCACAGACGAATTATCACCGAGACCCAACAAACGAGTTTATATGGACGACTTTACGGAATATACAACATAGTCCTTGCATCATATAGATCAACACTGTGTGATAAAAACAATGACGAATGGAAACAACTGAATCAGATCAAATTATAATGCATTAAAAAGTAACGTGTCAAATGCATTAACTATCGAAACAGCATCAAGAATGCACAAATTTTCCATGATTAAATACATAATACGGAATATAAAAAAATGATACATATTATTATATCACAAGATCTTGTATAATTGTGTAATTAATGTTCTTTGCTTGTAACGTAAATAAAACAAAACTAATATCACAATTGCCATAATTTTGGCGCTAGATTTTTTTTTCTTTTTAGGACGAGGTTTATATCTGGCCTAATATAAATAGTCATATCAAACTTGAAGAGTAACTTTGTTTCAAAATTTGTTATTTATTCAAATAAAGGATGGGAAAAACTTGCAAAAGTCAGTAATCGATGATGGTCTCGATCGCGAGACGTTTACAGCTTATATATATATATATATATATATATATATATATATCGGATATATATAAGGGTGAAATATTTTCGATATAAAACCAAAGACCTAACTTTCAAATAAGAAATAAGGTTTACCTACCGAGAGATTCTCAGAAAACTAATTACCATAAATACCATCAGTCGCATACAGGATAGTTTGGCTCGCGACACTCGCGACTCGCGTGTCTCGCATAGATAGTAGATAGTCCAGCCTGTCCAGCCGGCAGCGTCAGCCAGTCCAGGCGTAGTATGATTGTGTAGTGTAGACCGGAAATAAGTTGGCGCTGGAAGTTCATATTTTTTAATGAAACATAGCTCATTCGATTGCTCCTTAATTGCTCCCTCAGAATCAACGATTGCTCCCCTTTTAAAATTAATATTTTTGGAGATATTTAATAAATACAAAAAATTTTTAATTTTTATTGAAAAACATATTTATAATAACCCTATGCAACTAAAACCGGTCTAGAACGATTGCTCCTTCATTGCTCCTTATTGCTCCATCATTATTTAATGATTTATTGCATATTTTATTGAAAAATTAAGCAAATTAATTATTTCACAAGTGACGCCGCCGCCACCTATCGGCCGCCTAGTTGTAACTATATGGTTCGGCAGCCAACGACGGACATTCAAACGTAATATAACAGCTCGATCGTTTACAACTATATCTGAAAGAGTTTAAGTCAACATTTTCCTATTGATTTTTCGTAGAATAACTATTTCTCGCTTGTTCTGTTGGGATATTCGATTGCTCCATTCGTATAATTAATATTTAATGATATTTTTGCAAAAAACCACTCATTCCTTTGGAATAACGTATTTCCTATATATCTCTGCAAGTATATCCAACATAAAAAGATAGCTCCTTAATTGCTACGCATTGCTCCTTCATTGCTTTAATGATTTATTGCATTTAAATTAAAAAATCAACAAATTGATCATTTTACAAGTGACGCCTATAGTTCTCTGCAAGTATATTCAACATAAAACGATTGCTCCTTAATTGCTACGCATTGCTCCATCGTTGCTTTAATGATTTATTGCATTTTTATTAAAAAATTAGCAAATTGATCGTTTCACAAGTGACGCCGCCGCCACCTATCGGCCGCCTATTGTAACTATATGGTTCGGCAGCCAACGGCGGGACATTCAAACGTTAATATAACAGCACTATCGTTTATAATTATATCTCAAAGAGTTTAGTCAACATTTCCTATTGATTTTTCGTAGAATAACTGTTTCTCGCTTGCTCTGTTGGGATATTCGATTGCTCCATTCGTATAATTAATATTTAATGATATTTTTGCAAAAAACCACTCATTCCTTTGGAATAACGTATTTCTTTATATATCTCTGCAAGTATATCCAACATAAAAAGATAGCTCCTTAATTTCTACGCATTGCTCCTTCATTGCTTTAATGATTTATTGCATTTTTATTAAAAAATTAACAAATAAAATGCTAAAGCACAGACTTTTGCATAACGCATATAGGTATCAACCAATCATAATTTTTTATTTTTATTCTGTTGTTAAGGCTATTGCACGTAACACAGTTTTAGTCATAATCGTAATGGCTCCTGCACACAGGACGCGGCGACGCGGCAACGCGGCAATGCGGCAACGCGGCAACGCGGTAACCAATCACCGTCTTGTCTTTCCGTTCTACTTCTGAAAGTAGTACGGAAAGGCAGATGGTGATTGGTCACCGCGTTGCCGCGTTGCCGCATTGCCGCGTCGCCGCGTCCTGTGTGCAGGAGCCATAAGGCCGTAAGAAAATCGACCAATCCCAATCGAGTATTGTGTGTCATCCGTAGTTACAAACTCGATTGAGATTGATCAATTATGTTAAGCATATGCTTTACGTCCTTAAGGAATTTTATGTGTGAAAGCCTTAATAACTTTCTAGTCCATCCTGCCAGATTTTCTTTTTTGTTAAGGCCTTGGCACATAGAAAAACTTAAGCAGTAAAACTCAAGCAGTAAGCAAATCAGCCAATCACAGTCAAGAACTTAAGGCACAGCCCTAAGCGGTAGCGAATCCATACTGTTGATTTCTTACTGCTTAAGTTTTACTGCTTAAGTTTTTCTATGTGCCAAGGCCCTTACAGAATGAGATTTTAATGTGTGCAGCAGTCTCTCTAAAGTTCGTATCAGACTACGGATTGGGATTGAGGGCTCAGTCACAATGAGAAAAATAAGGAATAAGATAAAGGAATAAGGAATAAAGCATGTTGCATCTCACTTTAATGTACGTGTACTGAAGTGAGATGCGACATTCCCTTATTCCTTATTCCTTTATCTTATTCCTTATTTTTCTCATTGTGACTGAGCCCTGAGATTGGATTGAAATTTAATCAATCAGAACAGAGAAAACTTATTTCAAGTTTAGTAAACTTTGCTCTGATTGGTCAAATTTCAATCCAATCTCAATCCCAATCCGTAGTTTGATACGGGCATAAGGAAAAATAGGAACTCCAAAATATGGTCCAGACAAAGGATGCGCGCGTAACGTGTTGAAACATGTCTGGTCCTGTCCAAGGACGGCAACGAACAACAACGCGTCAAGGGCTGCGCACAATAAAAAAAATTGGGGATAGGGAACAGGGAATAGGGAACAGTTTAATATTAACATATGTTCAGAATATAAAATGACAATTTATCACTGTTCCTTAGCGCTATTTCTCTGTTCCTTTATTCTGTGTTAATAAATTACATATGTTAATAAATTTCATATATTAATAATATTAAACTGTTAGGGGCGCAACACAATACAAAGATACAGACAATATAAATAGGGAATAGGAACAGAATGCATTGATACACCAGTTCTGCCAATGAAAAACGTTATATGAAGCTAGCCGACAGAAATTACTAAATTTGATAATTTTTAATTTATTTAAATATATTTCGTTTGTAATTCGTTTGTAATTGATTGTGATTCGGCTCAGGGACCAGGGGCTTTAAAGGCTGATTTATAGAGGCCGTAACCGTTGATTTAAGCCGTAATCTTTAAGAAATTGACCAATCACAGTCGATTATTCTTCTCACATTCGATTGTGATTGGCCAATTCTTGCGACTCACTACTTTGCGACTCGCATTAGACCCAACATTATACGCAATTATACGTGCATGTCATGTCGGGGCTCGGGCAAGAGATGAGCTCGAAGGGCAAAGGTACAGAGGCTGGAACGATCGCATATACTTAGTGAAGGTAATTAACGCCACTTCGAACCGTGCAGCTTGGCTTGTTCGTGTCAGGACTGTCAGGAGATGACACGCGTTTATTTTTCGATTTCCCTGCTTTGCGACGATAATCGGCAGTAACCGTTTCGGGGAGAGCACCACGTGAAATAACGCGAGGATACAGTCGAGATATTTGAAGTGTTAAAAATCGTTACGTGACGCGTATATGCGTTTACCTCTGTAGGATCGTGATTCGTGATAAATTTAATAAGCTTACGTATGTCATTCGAGAGTATTGGAGTTATGCTGGGGCTGCACTATGCGCGTTTTGGCGAATCGGATTCGCGAAATGGCGCATAGTGTAGTCCCAGCCTTTTACTTGGAATGAAAATTGTGTGTACAAATTTGAAAACAAGTCAAGGATCTCTTTTGTGTACGTACATTAATTTGACGTTACTTGTTATATTTTCAGTGTCTGTAATGTGACACAAACGGAAACGATCTTTTCAAAATGACAGCGATTTGTTCCGGACGACCTGGTTGGTTAGGGAATCTCGGAATAGCATTGCTAGTCACATGGTTTTTGATACTGATTATATCCATCGTTCATATATTCAAGTCCAACTCGTTGTTAAGCCATGATATTGACACTGCCAACAAAGAGAACACTCAACGCCTAACACAAATGGTTAACGACTTTGAAATTCTAAAGAAGCAGAACGATGCATTAAAGAACTTTATATTAGGGTATGTTTGCGTACAGCACATTATGTATATATGTATGTAAAAAAAAGGAAAGTTCAGCAAAACACTAAAAATGCAAAAATAAAACGGAGTACTACGATCTTTTCATTGTATAGACTAACAATTTCCAGAGAAGGATTGAAATCTATACAAGGTGACCACTTAGGCTCTGTGCAAGACAAGCTTGAGAAAGTGTCGGTCTATTATGACCTGATAGATCATCAAGATGGATCAAAACATGGTGTTCCCTCTTCAGAATATAAGGAACTGCAACGGCGATTGAGAAACAACGTTCAGGAGATGTGGTAAATATAATAATAACTGATCAGACATTAAAACAAATTATGCTTAACATGTTACATGAAAAATTACGTTCTTACTTTTACATTACAGGTATTACATTAGTGCCGAGTTAAATAAGTTCAAGAAGCACATTGATGAATTCACGTATGATCAAAGAGAGAAGGAAATACAGGATGTGATGAGAAATGCATGGGAGAATAAAAAGTCACTTATAATAAATATCGATAAATTAAAGAAGGCTGAGTATTACGATGAATGGCGGGAAAAAGAAGCAAAAGATTTATCTGATCTAGTTCAGAATCGATTTAGGTAATGCAGCTTGCGCGATATGATATAATCTATTAAAGTATTTAATATATCAAAATTTAAGCTATTTTAGTCTTGCTAACCTAATCTAGCTACCTTACATTTACTTTAAAGGTACCTACAAAATCCTGCTGATTGTAATAAGGAAAAGAAGCTGATATATAGTTTAAATAAAGTTGTGGTTTTGGCTGTCAGGTAAGAAAATTAAATTATGACAATCAAGTCGTTAAATAATGAAATAAAATGAGTGTATTTTTTTCTGCAGATTCATCACATCACGTACTGCTTTTTAGTGGCTTGCGGTACAGAAAGAACACTAGTAATGGAATCTAAAGGGTGGAGATATCACAAAGATGGCTGGGAATCTGTTTTTAAACCCCTCAGCGACACTTGTTTATCTACAACTTGTTTATGCAACATGTATATTCTTATTTTAACATAATTATAATATGAAAGGCTAAAATAATTTAAAACACTTTATCTCTGTTTCTTATATTTTGTTTATTAATAGTAGTAAATATATCGTCATTATAAAGTCATTATAAATATTAATATAGCATTAATATTTTGTATGTGTGTACAATAGCGCCGTTTTTCTAGTTTTTACAATTTTTTTTTATATATATGCATACATATACACACATACTGTGCGTGCTTATATATTGTAATTGTTAACCATGTGTGTGTGTGTATGTGTATAATATATAATGGAATATATATATATATATATATATATATATATATATATATATATATATATATGTATATATGTATATATGTATATATTCCATTTTGAAGAAAATGTATTTCTTTAAGATATAACCATCAAAAGTAAATAACTATATATTTTTGTAGATGTTCAACATCTTACAGATACAGCAATTTTTTAAGCATACAACTATTGTCGATATTTAATATTATCTTTGGTTTGTTTTCTTTGGTAAGAAAAATTATTAAAATTAGTTAAAGTAATACATAAAGTAATAACGATATTCTAATTGCCGGTAAATGAACAATATTTCTTGGTTCTTTACAGAGATCATTATATTCAGTCCATTTGTTGGTGAGTGATCTAACGTATGCAACATAATGTCCTATACCATTGATAATAGTAGGTGGTATAAAGCGGATTACACCACACAAAATATAATATTTGTCTTGTACTTGTATTGTAGTTGGAATATCATTTAAATTAGTGTTCGGAAAAGTCTTATCAGGGAAACGAATCGAAGTTTCATAAAAATGTTCGATATTTAAACATAAGTAATCACAAATTTGGATCACTTTTCTAGCGGAGTTTGTATGACAGCTCTGACAATAGATAATTTTTGCGCGTATGAACTCATCTACACTCTCATTCAAATGTTGCATACCTTTTTCCCAGACTATTTTCGCGCTTAAATTTAAAACTGGTATATTCCGCGAATTTACTGCACAACATTGAGAATTCTGACACGTTATTGTTTCAATACTTACATCGTATGTACTCATTAGTTTACTAAATAAATCGCAAACATTGTCTTCACAAGTTATATTGTTACCAGCAGACGGATATAATGAATTCAACAATGTTGCTCGTAATTTGTAAAACGACGCTGTAGCTCCGTGTTCAATATAATTATTTACACATGTAAAAAAGCAAATAGTTTCTTTTCTCATTTGTGAAGTAACAAAATCCTTAAAGTTCTTAGAGTTGCAACAAGCACCAGCTACAGCTTCAGTGACTGAATCATATGGACAAGTGTTAAAAAGATAAACTTTTTTATTATTAATCACACGTGGAGGTAACCTGTTGCCATTTTTAATAAAATCTTTTTTAAACTTCTTTTGAGCAGGTTTTTGGTGGATTACCTTTATGTTAGGACATGGAGTAACATAAGTCCCACGTTTGTTCAATAAATTCTTGTCATTTTCCGAATTTTGATTTACTTTAATTATCGGATCAATTACTTTTTTTTCAACGTTCAACACAATGGAAAAATTGTTTTCTGAATTTTGTATAATTGGATAATCCACCATACTTTTCGGAGTTGAATGAACAAAATCTTTCGAATTAACAGCTTCCATTAATTGATTATACTCATTAGTATTAAAATCATAAGAAGAAAAATTATCCTTTTTATTTCCATTAAATAAATCACATGTATCATTCACTACTTTATTTTTCCAATTTTCTTTTGTTTGTAAAATTAATTGTTCCTCCTTCCGTAACTTTTCCTCATGTTTTTGATTAATAATAATTTTGTTTTTTTTTAATGCATCATAAGCTGCTCTTGCTTCGATAACTTTGGTATCAATTGAGCGTACGTGTTTTATAAAAAATTTATCAAATCGGCACGGTTGACGTTCTTCTAAGACATTTTCTTTGACAAATCGAAAATAATTTTCGGATCGAGCAGACGTTGCAACAGAATTTTTTGAATTAAAACAGTTTAACATTACATTGGTCCACGATGGAAATTGTTTAAATAAACGTTTCAAATCATTAGTAATTTCTGGAAAATAATACATGTTTATATCATTAAAATTAATTGACATATTTGAATTTTGCTCTGAATGCGTTTGCTCTACAATTTGATCAATATAAACCGAAAGATTATCAGCGTTGTAGTTATAATTATAATCTACTGTCTCAACAGAAAATACGTTAATTTCATCGTTACAAGAAATGTGTTCTGTACAATTATTGCCATTTTCACAAACAGTAGACTGTCTTATCTGTTTATAATCAATGGAATCATCAAATTTGAAAGTTTCTATTCTTTTCAAAATCCACTGAATTTCTGCATGACATTTACTCTCGTTTTGACAGACAATCAAAACTGATTTCATATATTTGTCTAAGTCTTGAAACTTTTCAATTGTAGTCATAAATCCTATACATCGTAAGTAAAAATCTTTTACTGCTGGTTTTGCACGAGATAAACATTTCAGTCTAGCAACACAATGTATCAGATGAGCAATATCAATACGAATAAATGGCCGTGGAACAGATTGAGTTTTTCCAATTAAAAAATCATAACAAATTGACAAATACTTTTTATAAAATATTCCATTAATTGCTAAAGTAATCGCATTTTGAAGTGTAATTGACATATCAGTGACTATTTCTAAAGGAACATGTGCGCCAGATGAAATCCATTCTCGTAACCAGAATTCAACGATTCGAGTGTCTTGCCGTTCCGAGAGAAGTTGACCACATGGTATTAGGATCTTTCCAATGTGAGTAATTATTTGATATAAAAAAATGTGATTACTAGAATTATTTTCTGAACGTGTTATTTTACGGACAACACTCCCTGTCGCGTCAAGAGAAACAGCTGAGCCAAGTTTTATCACGTCATTATAAACGTCAATTTGTTCCGGTGTCCAATACATAAAAAAAAATTTATCAAAGCCTGTTTGTTTAATAGCACGACTAAATTCAACATCACTTTTTAAATGTTCAAGCGATTTCCATACAGTATCTTTAACACCAAATTCTTCATTTTTAGCCTCGAAACGCACTCTATTAATAACATTGTTACTTGGTACCAAAGGACCAATTTGATCGCCATATTTATGATATTTTCTAATTAATTCACTTCTATATACATTGGCTTTTTTGTGTTTTAAATGCTTTTTAAACGACGTTTTTCGAATCCCGGACACATATCTTTTTTTGGAATGTAATAAATCTTCAGTATTTAAGGTAACGAATTCGAACGATACATTATCATCATTGGTAAACTGAAATGATCCTTGCCCATAAATTTGAGCTTTACAATTGTGATCACTGCAAAATCCATTAATTTTTACAATATAATCCGTAGCATTATAACAGTTCGTGTGTATCACTTTTTGATTTTTGAAAGAATACGCACATGGCAATTTTTCTTGTAAATAAATTACTTCAGACAAAATATGTGTCCATCCGTTTTTCAAAGAATAATAAATTTCTCCCCTATTATTGACTTTTTCTTCTGGCTTAATATTTAACCATTGTTCTTTCGATAAAACAATTTTAAATTGAACTTTTTTATCATTACATGGATGTTGCGTATTCCACTTCAAACTGTTGAAACTGCTATCACTATCATTACACAAGTCAGAAATATCTATGTCATCAGTTTCACTTAGAATTATACTTTCTTCGCTAAAGTTATTGAAATTATTAAAATTAATCACATTTTTCATCTTTTTATATGTTTCGAAAACGTTATGCCGATTTTGAAGGACATAAAAATATAAATTAACAGGTTTCATTCGATTGTCCCATGTTGCGCATATGTCTCCCCAAACTGAATTACATTTAGATTTCAATTTACCGGTTTGATTGTCACAAATTTCAAACTGTATTAAAGTCTTTATAATTTTAGAATTAGGTATTGCAGCAAGAGGACCCATTATTATAAAGAAAATTATAAAAAACTTCTTGCCCGATATGGAATTTGCAGTAATCGTCTTTTTTTCACTATAATTTCAAAATATCGCGAATAGATGCTACACCAAAATGTGACCATAACTTAATTGTCAGAATAATCTACATTATTGATATATTATTAATTTAATCTCAATATAACCTCAATCGTCAACCGGTGCCAAAATGATAAATTTCTTACAGTGTCAAAAAATTTACTTAATTTGTAAAGATCTTGAAATGTCAGAAATCATTATCGCTATTACATATTGTTGTAGTTAATGTAAACGTCAAAACTTCAATAACCTATCTTGACGTAATCTTAATTGATTTACTTGTAAACTAACATTTTACTCCGCGAATAGATATTATTCTTGAGGTTACATTAAATATTTTAACACTTGTCCTACCCATTAAACTAGAGGACGACCGTGAATCTTCTCCAGTCTTGGCGCTAAGTCTGCAGGTACGCTGGGTGGCTGGAACCTTGGTTTAGGATAAACGTTGTCTACAATTGGCAGTGATATTGCTTGTTTAGAGGAATCTCCAGGCCAGTTAGAATGCGAAGTACCGGTTGTAGATAAACAAGTGTCGCTGAGGGGTTTAAAAACAGATTCCCAGCCATCTTTGTGATATCTCCACCCTTTAGATTCCATTACTAGTGTTCTTTCTGTACCGCAAGCCACTAAAAAGCAGTACGTGATGTGATGAATCTGCAGAAAAAAATACACTCATTTTATTTCATTATTTAACGACTTGATTGTCATAATTTAATTTTCTTACCTGACAGCCAAAACCACAACTTTATTTAAACTATATATCAGCTTCTTTTCCTTATTACAATCAGCAGGATTTTGTAGGTACCTTTAAAGTAAATGTAAGGTAGCTAGATTAGGTTAGCAAGACTAAAATAGCTTAAATTTTGATATATTAAATACTTTAATAGATTATATCATATCGCGCAAGCTGCATTACCTAAATCGATTCTGAACTAGATCAGATAAATCTTTTGCTTCTTTTTCCCGCCATTCATCGTAATACTCAGCCTTCTTTAATTTATCGATATTTATTATAAGTGACTTTTTATTCTCCCATGCATTTCTCATCACATCCTGTATTTCCTTCTCTCTTTGATCATACGTGAATTCATCAATGTGCTTCTTGAACTTATTTAACTCGGCACTAATGTAATACCTGTAATGTAAAAGTAAGAACGTAATTTTTCATGTAACATGTTAAGCATAATTTGTTTTAATGTCTGATCAGTTATTATTATATTTACCACATCTCCTGAACGTTGTTTCTCAATCGCCGTTGCAGTTCCTTATATTCTGAAGAGGGAACACCATGTTTTGATCCATCTTGATGATCTATCAGGTCATAATAGACCGACACTTTCTCAAGCTTGTCTTGCACAGAGCCTAAGTGGTCACCTTGTATAGATTTCAATCCTTCTCTGGAAATTGTTAGTCTATACAATGAAAAGATCGTAGTACTCCGTTTTATTTTTGCATTTTTAGTGTTTTGCTGAACTTTCCTTTTTTTTACATACATATATACATAATGTGCTGTACGCAAACATACCCTAATATAAAGTTCTTTAATGCATCGTTCTGCTTCTTTAGAATTTCAAAGTCGTTAACCATTTGTGTTAGGCGTTGAGTGTTCTCTTTGTTGGCAGTGTCAATATCATGGCTTAACAACGAGTTGGACTTGAATATATGAACGATGGATATAATCAGTATCAAAAACCATGTGACTAGCAATGCTATTCCGAGATTCCCTAACCAACCAGGTCGTCCGGAACAAATCGCTGTCATTTTGAAAAGATCGTTTCCGTTTGTGTCACATTACAGACACTGAAAATATAACAAGTAACGTCAAATTAATGTACGTACACAAAAGAGATCCTTGACTTGTTTTCAAATTTGTACACACAATTTTCATTCCAAGTAAAAGGCTGGGACTACACTATGCGCCATTTCGCGAATCCGATTCGCCAAAACGCGCATAGTGCAGCCCCAGCATAACTCCAATACTCTCGAATGACATACGTAAGCTTATTAAATTTATCACGAATCACGATCCTACAGAGGTAAACGCATATACGCGTCACGTAACGATTTTTAACACTTCAAATATCTCGACTGTATCCTCGCGTTATTTCACGTGGTGCTCTCCCCGAAACGGTTACTGCCGATTATCGTCGCAAAGCAGGGAAATCGAAAAATAAACGCGTGTCATCTCCTGACAGTCCTGACACGAACAAGCCAAGCTGCACGGTTCGAAGTGGCGTTAATTACCTTCACTAAGTATATGCGATCGTTCCAGCCTCTGTACCTTTGCCCTTCGAGCTCATCTCTTGCCCGAGCCCCGACATGACATGCACGTATAATTGCGTATAATGTTGGGTCTAATGCGAGTCGCAAAGTAGTGAGTCGCAAGAATTGGCCAATCACAATCGAATGTGAGAAGAATAATCGACTGTGATTGGTCAATTTCTTAAAGATTACGGCTTAAATCAACGGTTACGGCCTCTATAAATCAGCCTTTAAAGCCCCTGGTCCCTGAGCCGAATCACAATCAATTACAAACGAATTACAAACGAAATATATTTAAATAAATTAAAAATTATCAAATTTAGTAATTTCTGTCGGCTAGCTTCATATAACGTTTTTCATTGGCAGAACTGGTGTATCAATGCATTCTGTTCCTATTCCCTATTTATATTGTCTGTATCTTTGTATTGTGTTGCGCCCCTAACAGTTTAATATTATTAATATATGAAATTTATTAACATATGTAATTTATTAACACAGAATAAAGGAACAGAGAAATAGCGCTAAGGAACAGTGATAAATTGTCATTTTATATTCTGAACATATGTTAATATTAAACTGTTCCCTATTCCCTGTTCCCTATCCCCAATTTTTTTTATTGTGCGCAGCCCTTGACGCGTTGTTGTTCGTTGCCGTCCTTGGACAGGACCAGACATGTTTCAACACGTTACGCGCGCATCCTTTGTCTGGACCATATTTTGGAGTTCCTATTTTTCCTTATGCCCGTATCAAACTACGGATTGGGATTGAGATTGGATTGAAATTTGACCAATCAGAGCAAAGTTTACTAAACTTGAAATAAGTTTTCTCTGTTCTGATTGATTAAATTTCAATCCAATCTCAGGGCTCAGTCACAATGAGAAAAATAAGGAATAAGATAAAGGAATAAGGAATAAGGGAATGTCGCATCTCACTTCAGTACACGTACATTAAAGTGAGATGCAACATGCTTTATTCCTTATTCCTTTATCTTATTCCTTATTTTTCTCATTGTGACTGAGCCCTCAATCCCAATCCGTAGTCTGATACGAACTTTAGAGAGACTGCTGCACACATTAAAATCTCATTCTGTAAGGGCCTTGGCACATAGAAAAACTTAAGCAGTAAAACTTAAGCAGTAAGAAATCAACAGTATGGATTCGCTACCGCTTAGGGCTGTGCCTTAAGTTCTTGACTGTGATTGGCTGATTTGCTTACTGCTTGAGTTTTACTGCTTAAGTTTTTCTATGTGCCAAGGCCTTAACAAAAAAGAAAATCTGGCAGGATGGACTAGAAAGTTATTAAGGCTTTCACACATAAAATTCCTTAAGGACGTAAAGCATATGCTTAACATAATTGATCAATCTCAATCGAGTTTGTAACTACGGATGACACACAATACTCGATTGGGATTGGTCGATTTTCTTACGGCCTTATGGCTCCTGCACACAGGACGCGGCGACGCGGCAATGCGGCAACGCGGCAACGCGGTGACCAATCACCATCTGCCTTTCCGTACTACTTTCAGAAGTAGAACGGAAAGACAAGACGGTGATTGGTTACCGCGTTGCCGCGTTGCCGCATTGCCGCGTTGCCGCGTCGCCGCGTCCTGTGTGCAGGAGCCATTACGATTATGACTAAAACTGTGTTACGTGCAATAGCCTTAACAACAGAATAAAAATAAAAAATTATGATTGGTTGATACCTATATGCGTTATGCAAAAGTCTGTGCTTTAGCATTTTATTTGTTAATTTTTTAATAAAAATGCAATAAATCATTAAAGCAATGAAGGAGCAATGCGTAGCAATTAAGGAGCTATCTTTTTATGTTGGATATACTTGCAGAGATATATAAAGAAATACGTTATTCCAAAGGAATGAGTGGTTTTTTGCAAAAATATCATTAAATATTAATTATACGAATGGAGCAATCGAATATCCCAACAGAGCAAGCGAGAAATAGTTATTCTACGAAAAATCAATAGGAAATGTTGATTAAACTCTTTCAGATATAGTTGTAAACGATAGTGCTGTTATATTAACGTTTGAATGTCCCGCCGTTGGCTGCCGAACCATATAGTTACAATAGGCGGCCGATAGGTGGCGGCGGCGTCACTTGTGAAACGATCAATTTGCTAATTTTTTAATAAAAATGCAATAAATCATTAAAGCAACGATGGAGCAATGCGTAGCAATTAAGGAGCAATCGTTTTATGTTGAATATACTTGCAGAGAACTATAGGCGTCACTTGTAAAATGATCAATTTGTTAATTTTTTAATAAAAATGCAATAAATCATTAAAGCAATGAAGGAGCAATGCGTAGCAATTAAGGAGCAATCTTTTTATGTTGGATATACTTGCAGAGATATATAGGAAATACGTTATTCCAAAGGAATGAGTGGTTTTTTGCAAAAATATCATTAAATATTAATTATACGAATGGAGCAATCGAATATCCCAACAGAGCAAGCGAGAAACAGTTATTCTACGAAAAATCAATAGGAAATGTTGACTAAACTCTTTGAGATATAATTATAAACGATAGTGCTGTTATATTAACGTTTGAATGTCCCGCCGTTGGCTGCCGAACCATATAGTTACAATAGGCGGCCGATAGGTGGCGGCGGCGTCACTTGTGAAACGATCAATTTGCTAATTTTTTAATAAAAATGCAATAAATCATTAAAGCAACGATGGAGCAATGCGTAGCAATTAAGGAGCAATCGTTTTATGTTGAATATACTTGCAGAGAACTATAGGCGTCACTTGTAAAATGATCAATTTGTTGATTTTTTAATTAAAATGCAATAAATCATTAAAGCAATGAAGGAGCAATGCGTAGCAATTAAGGAGCAATCTTTTTATGTTGGATATACTTGCAGAGATATATAGGAAATACGTTATTCCAAAGGAATGAGTGGTTTTTTGCAAAAATATCATTAAATATTAATTATACGAATGGAGCAATCGAATATCCCAACAGAGCAAGCGAGAAACAGTTATTCTACGAAAAATCAATAGGAAATGTTGACTAAACTCTTTGAGATATAATTATAAACGATAGTGCTGTTATATTAACGTTTGAATGTCCCGCCGTTGGCTGCCGAACCATATAGTTACAATAGGCGGCCGATAGGTGGCGGCGGCGTCACTTGTGAAACGATCAATTTGCTAATTTTTTAATAAAAATGCAATAAATCATTAAAGCAACGATGGAGCAATGCGTAGCAATTAAGGAGCAATCGTTTTATGTTGAATATACTTGCAGAGAACTATAGGCGTCACTTGTAAAATGATCAATTTGTTAATTTTTTAATAAAAATGCAATAAATCATTAAAGCAATGAAGGAGCAATGCGTAGCAATTAAGGAGCAATCTTTTTATGTTGGATATACTTGCAGAGATATATAGGAAATACGTTATTCCAAAGGAATGAGTGGTTTTTTGCAAAAATATCATTAAATATTAATTATACGAATGGAGCAATCGAATATCCCAACAGAGCAAGCGAGAAACAGTTATTCTACGAAAAATCAATAGGAAATGTTGACTAAACTCTTTGAGATATAATTATAAACGATAGTGCTGTTATATTAACGTTTGAATGTCCCGCCGTTGGCTGCCGAACCATATAGTTACAATAGGCGGCCGATAGGTGGCGGCGGCGTCACTTGTGAAACGATCAATTTGCTAATTTTTTAATAAAAATGCAATAAATCATTAAAGCAACGATGGAGCAATGCGTAGCAATTAAGGAGCAATCGTTTTATGTTGAATATACTTGCAGAGAACTATAGGCGTCACTTGTAAAATGATCAATTTGTTAATTTTTTAATAAAAATGCAATAAATCATTAAAGCAATGAAGGAGCAATGCGTAGCAATTAAGGAGCAATCTTTTTATGTTGGATATACTTGCAGAGATATATAGGAAATACGTTATTCCAAAGGAATGAGTGGTTTTTTGCAAAAATATCATTAAATATTAATTATACGAATGGAGCAATCGAATATCCCAACAGAGCAAGCGAGAAACAGTTATTCTACGAAAAATCAATAGGAAATGTTGACTAAACTCTTTGAGATATAATTATAAACGATAGTGCTGTTATATTAACGTTTGAATGTCCCGCCGTTGGCTGCCGAACCATATAGTTACAATAGGCGGCCGATAGGTGGCGGCGGCGTCACTTGTGAAACGATCAATTTGCTAATTTTTTAATAAAAATGCAATAAATCATTAAAGCAACGATGGAGCAATGCGTAGCAATTAAGGAGCAATCGTTTTATGTTGAATATACTTGCAGAGAACTATAGGCGTCACTTGTAAAATGATCAATTTGTTAATTTTTTAATAAAAATGCAATAAATCATTAAAGCAATGAAGGAGCAATGCGTAGCAATTAAGGAGCAATCTTTTTATGTTGGATATACTTGCAGAGATATATAGGAAATACGTTATTCCAAAGGAATGAGTGGTTTTTTGCAAAAATATCATTAAATATTAATTATACGAATGGAGCAATCGAATATCCCAACAGAGCAAGCGAGAAACAGTTATTCTACGAAAAATCAATAGGAAATGTTGACTAAACTCTTTGAGATATAATTATAAACGATAGTGCTGTTATATTAACGTTTGAATGTCCCGCCGTTGGCTGCCGAACCATATAGTTACAATAGGCGGCCGATAGGTGGCGGCGGCGTCACTTGTGAAACGATCAATTTGCTAATTTTTTAATAAAAATGCAATAAATCATTAAAGCAATGAAGGAGCAATGCGTAGCAATTAAGGAGCAATCTTTTTATGTTGGATATACTTGCAGAGATATATAGGAAATACGTTATTCCAAAGGAATGAGTGGTTTTTTGCAAAAATATCATTAAATATTAATTATACGAATGGAGCAATCGAATATCCCAACAGAGCAAGCGAGAAACAGTTATTCTACGAAAAATCAATAGGAAATGTTGACTAAACTCTTTGAGATATAATTATAAACGATAGTGCTGTTATATTAACGTTTGAATGTCCCGCCGTTGGCTGCCGAACCATATAGTTACAATAGGCGGCCGATAGGTGGCGGCGGCGTCACTTGTGAAACGATCAATTTGCTAATTTTTTAATAAAAATGCAATAAATCATTAAAGCAATGAAGGAGCAATGCGTAGCAATTAAGGAGCAATCTTTTTATGTTGGATATACTTGCAGAGATATATAGGAAATACGTTATTCCAAAGGAATGAGTGGTTTTTTGCAAAAATATCATTAAATATTAATTATACGAATGGAGCAATCGAATATCCCAACAGAGCAAGCGAGAAACAGTTATTCTACGAAAAATCAATAGGAAATGTTGACTAAACTCTTTGAGATATAATTATAAACGATAGTGCTGTTATATTAACGTTTGAATGTCCCGCCGTTGGCTGCCGAACCATATAGTTACAATAGGCGGCCGATAGGTGGCGGCGGCGTCACTTGTGAAACGATCAATTTGCTAATTTTTTAATAAAAATGCAATAAATCATTAAAGCAACGATGGAGCAATGCGTAGCAATTAAGGAGCAATCGTTTTATGTTGAATATACTTGCAGAGAACTATAGGCGTCACTTGTAAAATGATCAATTTGTTGATTTTTTAATTAAAATGCAATAAATCATTAAAGCAATGAAGGAGCAATGCGTAGCAATTAAGGAGCTATCTTTTTATGTTGGATATACTTGCAGAGATATATAGGAAATACGTTATTCCAAAGGAATGAGTGGTTTTTTGCAAAAATATCATTAAATATTAATTATACGAATGGAGCAATCGAATATCCCAACAGAACAAGCGAGAAATAGTTATTCTACGAAAAATCAATAGAAATGTTGATTAAACTCTTTCAGATATAGTTGTAAACGATCGAGCTGTTATATTACGTTTGAATATTCCGTCGTTGGCTGCCGAACCATATAGTTACAACAGGCGGCCCATAGGTGGCGACGGCGTCACTTGTGAAATAATTAATTTCTTAATTTTTCAATAAAATATGCAATAAATCATTAAAATAATGATGGAGCAATAAGGAGCAATGAAGGAGCAATCGTTCTAGACCGGTTTCAGTTGCATAGGGTTATTATAAATATGTTTTTCAATAAAAATTAAAAAATTTTGGTTTTTATTAAATATCTCCAAAAATATTAATTTTAAAAGGGGAGCAATCGTTGATTCTGAGGGAGCAATTAAGGAGCAATCGAATGAGCTATGTTTCATTAAAAAATATGAACTTCCAGCGCCACACGGGTTCCGGGTCTCGCACAACAGTCGCGACTCGCAACGTCACGTCAAAGTGGGTGGGACGATACACGATATATATATACGGAGAATCGATATTAAATTTCTCTATATTTCAGCAGAATTTATTGCCTGTTGACTATAAATTTGATATTTATGTCGATATCAATTTTTCTAATTTCACACCTTGATATACATCTATATACACCTACCGACCTACCTACGTATCTACGTACGTTAGTCGCCATCATGTCAGACACAAAGGTAAGTTTGGTATTAATAATATGTATTTCTGCGTATATAAAATTATTTATATCTACCGATAAAGAAAGTATACCAGTTCAACATATTACTTTCTTTTTTAGGAAGTAACAGAGCTGCAAGCGTTCAAAACGGTCTTTTATCACAGTGTGGTAATACTTGCGCTACCTGTGATAGCGTCTTCACAAGCAAAATTTTCTCTTTGATGGTACGAAATATATATGTGAGATACGTACGTGAGAGAATTACGAATATGGTGCTATAACAAACTTACAATTCCTGGCATAACTATTCAAGAGAAATTTATTCCTCCATGTATCTCTTTTGTAGAACTCTTTATCTTACAATTGGAATATTCTGCTTTCTTCGATGGCGTAACTAATCAAGTCTTTGTAATTTATGTTTAGGTATATTAGGTCTCAACAATGTGCCAAGTAACGTGTATTCGGCTGGCGTTGCAGTAGTAGTGTTACATATTGCCTTAGGAGTTTTTATATATAGAGCATACTTTGACGATCGATCAAAGATATCAGCAATTAAGAGAGATTAGTCCTTTATTATTAAGTACACCTTGGTGACCATACACTTGCAACACAATCACAATCGACACAGTTGTTTCGGATAACATTAAGTGACATTGTCATTGTAAAGTAAAACTGATGTGTTGTTACAACGCGTTTGATATATATGTATATATATTTTTCTCTTTATTCCTGCCTAGCCAAGTTCAGTAATCGGTTAAAAGCCAGTTGCAATTTGTCAAAAATAGCAATTAGTCCTATCTGCGCTATATAATTCACATGGAAATGAATTCTTACGAAGCAACTTACATTCCACAATTCCTTCGAACGTTACATATTTGCACACTGCAAATATACTGTTTAATGTCCATACAAATATTAAAATATTATATATTTCCATGTATAAACAATTGTTCCATGTACAATGAAATCATGTGATGCATAAAATATTTTTGATAAAGCATAGGTTGCTTTTATCTAGATTTTTTCTTTTTTTTATAAAACACAAATAACAATGACAACACAAGGCGTTTCAGTGATTTTTGTTTGTTTGAAGTAGAAGATAGGTGCCCACATTTTCCTTTGTATAGTGAAGATTTCAAAATTTATGCCCATTGTACAACATATTTATTTATTCAAATTTAAATTTACAAAAAAAAGAAATATTTTAAAACCATTTAAGCCATTACATGAAACAAGTGTATAGTTATTAATATATGAGTCGATTAATTTAAATTTAATAGTCACAATATGACAAAACGTTACCAGAGCATCCGGTTAAACAAAAATGCTGTTGAGCATTTCCATTTTCTTACTAATAAATTTATGTAATTCTTTTATTTGGAACGTAATAGCTAACCAAATTGAGACTGTATTAATTTTTAATATGAATTTATATGTATTTATCAGATGAATGAGGAAATGTGACAATTTATTTACACGCGTTTTTATTAAAAGTTGAGTAGAACTCATTAAATATCTAATTCATAATATCCGGATAAGATGGTATCCGGATATAAGACGGATATCAAATAATTGCTGGACATATAAACGTAAAAATAAATGTAATAATTCATGTTTTGTGTTATAAATGTGCGAGAATCACAAATATAACGTGCGTGATTGCGCATGTGAAATATATAAGAAAATAACAAAAAAACGCATTGTATGTGGTGAAAACTTTTATCATTCAAAAAAGCCAAGTATTTTTAACACTCACATTTTTACATCTTCCTAATAGTAAGTATACTATACATATGTAATAATTTGCGACTCTTAGTTGCTAAAAGCGACGTGGGAACAAAGTTAGGCGTAAAAATGAAATATGGACCGCCTATCTTGCATATTCTAGGAACAACTAAATCTTCGCTATAATGAATTTTCTATGTGCCGCGAAGTAATATAGAAATATAAATATCATGAGAGATAAAGAAATATACTATGTCATTGTATAGATGCTTAAGTTATGTACAACGATATATCTAGTTGAATTGCAATTCTCTAGAAAGTGACTTTTGCACTAAAAACAATGACTCAAGTCCAATTAAAACTAAAAAAAAAAAAAAAAGAAAAAGAAAAAGAAATTGCAATAAATTCTTGTAACATCTTTATAGATGTTATTCCCAAAATTAAAGAAGATTTAGCACACAATTTCAAATAGTAAAATATTGATTTTTTCAAGTATCATAAATGCAACAAAAAAATTTATGACAGAGTATTTGCTGTCGGCTGTGAGAAAATGTTGGAATGAACAATGTATTATTAAATACATAAGATCGCCAGCGACATTATCTAGTTCACAATTTAATTTTATCAATTAGATCTAACTTAACACTCACTTTATACATTAAAAGTCGCAACATATTAATTCTTTCTACTGGCAATAGTTTTGAAATCCTTTTAAACATCTATTCTGTGTAATTCAGTTATGTGCATTTAAAAGATTACTAAAAAGTTGAAAAGAAAAAAACCTTAGTCTATATAAAAAAGCTTCCATAATTCGAGGCGATCGTGCTTCTCTAATTTATCCAGATTATAATTCATTTGCAATATATATCATGAATGCCATAACAAGGCTGTTTTTAAGCAAAAGAATATTTCTTTCGCATATTTCAAGTTTCACAAATTATATTATTTCTTTCGGTTTTGCGCGATAGGCTTACGCTCATGATTTTATATATGTATACCATTAAATAGATTAATTTACCAGATTGATAGATGTTACAGAGAAAAAAGAAAAAAACAAAAGGCACGGAAAGACAAGAGTATGTGCAATCAAACCACATGTCAGACGCTTTCGAGACACAATAAACACGATTTATCCAAATGAAATATTTCTTATTTCAATTATGGTAGATTTAATATTATTAAAACGCATAAGTTGCGGGACCGTTACTCAACATCCATTTTGTCTTCCTCTGTTTGCTGCTGCTGTTGTTGTTGATTGGATTGACTGTGACTGTTACCTTGGGCATTTTGATTTTGATTATTTTTCTGTTCGTCAGTAGGCTTGTCTTTTGGTTTTCCTCCTTGGGCGGTTCTACTTTAGGTTTAGGCTTATTGAGAATAGGTAGTACCACACTGTCCAATGCCTACGTAACCAATGAAAAAATAAGTATATTAAAAGAAAATTGCTTATACGATTACGCACACGCACACGCACACACACAGCTGATTTTTTTCAATGCTTACTTGTTTCTCAGCTCGAATCTGCGCTACAGTAACTGGTGGTTGTTGCGTGCGAAGTGTACTCGCAAGTAGAATACGTTTCTCCTCCAACCATGCCCATTTCTCTTGCACAGTTTTCTCAACTGTTTTCACTTCTTCCTCTGTTAAATGAGAATATTTGTCATCCTTTCCATTTGAATTTTTATTTGATCCAAACTTTTCTTAGCCAGTTGTAATGCCACTCCTAATTCTTCTAATGCGTAGGATCTCCCTTCAAATTCTGATCTCCTTTCCTTTATTGGTTCCCCTTGAGACTAATAAAAAGAAAACGCGGCGCATTTAGAAATTATGATTTTATAAAGGCAAGAATTGTTGGGAAAATAAAGAAAACTTATTCTATTAAATAACATACCTTCAAGCGCGTCAATCGCTCCGAGTAAATCTGTCGTTGACAATCTTCTCCTTCTTCATAGAGCCCATTTTCGGTATCATCTAACATACGACATAGCGCTTCTTTATCCGTTTCTGTGATGAATGTAGCTAATTGATCCTCTTCGGACAATTTAGCGCGCAGGTCATAAACATATTCTTCCAAGGCATTACGCGCGTCAACTCGTTTTTTTTCCTGTTTATCTTCAGCAATCATTTGCCC
>JASTWL010000251.1:0-264163 GCA_035220575.1 Temnothorax rugatulus
GTACTCACCGAGCACAACCCGGCACAATTTCAAAAAATTTAAAAATGTACAGTTTTTTTTTACGCTTATTTCCCCCTCTCTTAGTCCATTATTTTCAACCCCTGCAACTTTCTATGCATCTCCGGCCATTTCTTTGTTGTACTCATCTAGCGAAACTTAGCACAGCTTATAGAAGTTCGATAAATGCGTTGTAAAAATAATTATTGTTATTTTGTTTTTGAGATTAATATTTTTATCTGCCAAATGAAAAGAGATATTGAGTTTATTCCAACGGCACAACGTAGCACAAATTACTACCTATCAACCAAAAAAAATTGGGTTTATTTCGAGAAAAGTGCGGGGCTAGTATAATTTTATTTTTATTTTTTTTCTTAATTGTTATCGAAGTTATCAATCTCGCGTTTGCGGCACAAGGCAGCACAAATACAGCACAATACAGCACAATAAAAAAAACCTGAAAATTCGAAAAGTGCGGGGCTATCAAAAATTTAGTTTTTTTTTATTATCTCGAGTACGCTTTGAGTTACGGAGTTGCGATTTGCGGCACAATACAGCACAAACGTAGCACAATGTAGCACAATTTTTAAAAATACAGAATTCAAAAAGTGCGGGGCCAACTTCACACACATTAAAAGAGGCGTCTTTCCACAAACGCTTTATTTCCCTGTGAGGGATTTCGTTGACCCCAACCTGGGGGTTGTCACAGGCTGACTTAGCAACCCTGTCCGCGAGCTCATTACCATAAATGCCTCGATGTGAGGGAATTCAGACTAAATTTATATTCCATCCTTTTCTTTTGAATTCCACTAAAAGATTCCTTATTTCCAAGATTAGGAAAGAACCACGAGATGGGTTAAAGTTAGAAGAGATTGCTTGGATGTTGGACAAGGAGTCAGAGAAAATAGTGGCCACAGACCACTCCTGCTCCGCGCAAATCTGAAGCGCTTTTAAGATGGCCATTGATTCCACGGTAAAGGAAGACAGGAAACCAAAAGTAAACGAACTAAAAAGTGTGGCCCCGGAGTCAAGAACAACAGAGAAATCCGCAGAGGTCGTACCCTCTTTTTTAATGTACCAATCTGTAAAGATAGTCCTAGTCGAAAGCAAAACATGGCTAAATAATTCATTGAATTTGCTAGGAGGAGAAGGATCCTTCTTAATTGCATGACCTGAAGCCACTTCCACTTCCACTCGAGCGAAGAAAGCCTCAAAATTTTTGGGAAAGCAAATCGGATAATCCCTTTGAGGAACAAAAGCCATATACTCTTGAAAGGTGGTAATTGCTTCAAAAAAAGGGTTAGTAATGCGCTTCCCGTGAAGAATAGGATGAATAGAGTTAAGATACTTCAGTTTATCGATAAGAGGATGTGATGAATTGGACCAAGCTCTATATGTGTCTCACATATAGAGTATATAATATAGGGCTCAAACGCTGCCCTGCGGGAGGCCCCGGTAAGCGAATCTCTTTTCATCCACCCCATGAAAACTACATGAAACCCTCCTGAAAGAAACAGAGTTATAATAAATGCTTTAGTGAGAGGGGGAAGGCCAAGTGACGCCAGTGTATCAACAAGGATATCCGGGAGGACGGAGTCATAAGCCGATTTTACATCAAGAAACGCGGCTGGAATAGCTCGTTTCTCACCAACCCAATAAGGATATCTGTATATAAAATTGTTAAATTATCGAGACAGCTCCTTTGCTTTCTGAACCGTATTGGGAATCTGGGATAAGCTTATTGATCTCCAGCCACCAAAGAAGCCTATTAGCAACCAGCCTCTCCATGACCTTACAAAGGCAAGATGACAGTGATATGGGCCTAAATTTGTTATTAGAAACCTTGTTTGGAATAAAAAAGACAAGGTAATCCCTCCACTCATCGGGAAGATTCCACCTTCAAACAACAAGTTGTAAATTTTGAGGAGAACAGACTTACCCAAAGGGGAGAATTTCTTAATGACCCTATAATCAATCCCATCAAGTCCAGGGCTAGATCCGATGTTAACTGATTTCAGAGCCCAGTCGAGTTCCTCGGGGAGAAAAGGTAAGTCAAGGAAGGGATCAGTGCCCGGGGAATTAAGGGACGAGGTAGGAGTGGGCGGGGGAGCCCAAGGGGGGAAGAGGTCATCAATCTAGTTGCGCTCTCGATTTTTTTCCTCCGGGACAGCTCGGTCCATTTCAGTCCGGTTTCATTTAGAGTTGAACCTTTTCATGGTGTCCCAAACCATTTTGGGATTGTATCCCTTTTGAGAGATTCTGTGAACTTCTTAAATTTTTCCAACTTAATCCTCCTGAGTCCCTTCACTTGTTTCATTACATTGACGTCTATAAGATTCATAATCTGAAGCCTCTCCTGTGTTAGAAAGGTTTGTAGTTTCTCTTTCCTTGAGGAGATAAGAGCATCACATTCCTCCGACCACCAAATACACGGGGGATGAGGGGGTGAGGGAGGAGGGTTACGCGGATCACCCGGTGAAGCCTCCACCAAAGCTTTTTCGACGATCGCTAGAAAAGTCGAATATAATACTGTAAGAGTAGATTGCTGAGATGACATCAGGAGTCTAAGATCTTTGTCCATAGTTGAACTGAAAAGTTCCCAGTCCGTGTACTTATTATATAACTTAGGCCGCTTTCGGAGGGAGGGAGAGGGACCCTTGACTATCGAAGACGTAATCTGAATCGGGAAATGATCAGAGCCCCAGGTATCGTTCAAGGTTTGACTCTTAAATTTAGAGGCGATAGAAGCATGACACAGCGCCAAATCAATAACCGAGGGGCCGCACGAAGCATTGCCCAGGAAGGTTGGAGCACCATCACCTATAAAAACAAGCTCTGTATCTCAATCGTCGACGATAAGGATCTGCCCGTTTGGCAGAGGGAAGAGGATCCCCACGCAGGATTATGGGCGTTGAAGTCACCTACAAATATACATTTATTAGTGTTAATACCATTTCCATTAATATCATTTTTTTGTTTGTTTTTGTTTAACATGAGGGAAAATCTTCCACCACCGGGTCCTCCGAGAGCAGCGGAGGCAACCAGTCACGACACCGAAGTGCCGATCGGGTTATTACGCCCCCCCCGCCTTGGTTACGACCCGGTGACCCCCCTTTCGGGGGAAAGACCCCCACCCCCGAGGCGGGGCAGGGGAGTGCCGGATTCTACGGACGCACAGCCCAATTACAGGAAAAGCGACGAAGGCCGAAGCCCACCCGCGTGCCCCCAAGAGGTGCGCGCCCGCAGCCTAGCGGCTAAAAACCCTCATGGGTGACCCTACGGTGCGCTATGATGGGAGGAGGCCGGGAAACGCAATGATCCAGTCCATGCCTCCTCCCACGTTCCATTAATATCATCAAATTGAGTAAAAAATCTCAACCAGTCGTTTTCTGAGATTTGGCCACCCTGCGGAGGCCTATAACAAGAAATCACAAAGAGATTTTCACGCGAAAAGAAAATCTCAATCGCGCAGGCCTCGACTTTACCCCCACAGTCCTCCGCAAACAGAGACCTCTCTATATTTAAGAGAGTGGCTAACCAAGATAGCCGTTCCTCCACCTCTACCATTAATCCTATCCCGTCTGACCGTATCAAATCCCTTGATTAGAAAATCAAATTGCGGTTTAAGCCACGTCTCCGAGACCGCAATACAGTCGAACTGTGTACTCTGCTTTTCCAGGTCCTGATAACGCTGTAAGATAGAGCGTGCATTCCAGTGCACAAGTCTAAATTATCAATCGATTTGTTAGTCATAATAAACTGTAAGTATAACTGTAAGAATTAATAAAGTATAGTAAAGTATTAAATCTTTAACACATGTAAGTTCAAAAACGCAAACACGAGGAGTTCTCTAAATTCAAGCTGTAAACTTATCATTTTTCCCTGGTGGTTCCTTCGTGGAGCCTCATGGTGTTCTCAAGTCTCATCAGCAGGACATCTAGATCCTTCATGAGGGTCGCCTTTTCCAAAATTTCGAGCAGCTGGATGAGAATTCCGGAGCACAGTCCCTGAAGCATGCTGCAAATGATCTTCCCTTTGGAGATTGGAGGATAACAGGAGTATTTGTCATAGATACGCCCATCTTCGATGGAAGTTGTGGAAAGTTCTTCAAAGAGAGAGTCGGTGCCGCAGAAGAGGAGCTATTTCTTTCCCTCTTTTGCACCAGGACCCTAATAGCCTCAAAAAAGGGCAAGTTATCCACAGCCATTACCTTGGAGATCTCGAGATTTTTCAAGTATTTAAGACATTTCTATCGTTGGTGGCGTGAGCTTCCTCGCAATTTATGCATTTTTTCGGTTTAGTGCAGGGAGCCTCTCTTGAACTTTGATGATCCCTCCTGCGCATTGTAGGCATCTAGGGCTCTTCTCGCAATACTTTGAGAGATGCCCAAAAAGGCCGCAGTGAAGCATAGCCTTACAGACCTTTGAAATGGTGCCGTATAAATTATTGTCTTGAGAATATTGATTTGTTCCGGCAAATCCTCACCCATCTTTTGGATACAACAGCTTGTGAATCAGACCAGATACCGGTAGTACGATCCCTCCTCTTTCATCTAAAGAGATCCGCAATCATAATGTCCTGATTCTCATCCTCAATTGTGTTTTTTAACTCAGCTAGAGAGATATCAAGAGGAATATCTCTTATCACGAAATGACGAACTAACTTGTATCTGGGGATGAAGGTTATAAAGCAGCTTCTTTGACGAATTTATTCAGGAACACTGCGTTGGCCGCGAATTTTGACGGAAATGTGACTTTCCATGTGTTGAAGGAAAATGTTGTAATATTCATAAACTTCACATTCGCCGATTTAAGTTTTTTGGCTACCGTGAGAACGGAGACGCGTCTTCTAGGTTGGTCTTTTGTCGCAGGTATGCGAAAGAGAACGATATAGGGAGCCTTCGTGTGAGTTTCATAGTAGATGGGATCTCTCTTTTAGTAGGCATATTACTCAGATTATTATTTTGCAGGTTAGCTTCACCCTTGTTGCTCGTCTTCGTTTTTGATTGTAATCCTATTTCCTTCGGAGAAGAACCAGACGTACCCGCGGAGAGTTGCCTCTTCTTGTACTGTTTGTTAACTGGTGTCGGGGCGATGGCCTCTTCTTCCTCGGTGGAAGAGGGGAGGGGCCGCTTTCTGACTTCCTGATTGATTTCCATACCTCCTGTATCCAAGGCCTGCATATCTCCCTTTGTTTGCGAAAGATACGCTTTAAAGTCTTCACTTAAATCCCTCGTAATGAGGCGAGTCGGGGGAAGGGGGATCTTTCCCGGCCGACATAGCGGCTTAGGGTGAGGTTAGTCGACCCACTCGTGAAAATAGGTTCCTCACACGCGATGGACAGGAAAAAACCTAGAAATATTAACTCCGGTAAACTGCAGCCGCAGCGGGACGCGCAGAGCGCAAAATAGTAGCTCAATGTACCGCTATTAAACACACGCACCCAGTAAAATACGAGCGAGACAAGCCAACGTGTGCCTGCCACGATGGCGAAACCGGAAGTAAGTTTAGTTTATAATACCATGGCTTGAGCATATTGACATATATCGTACGAAAGAAGTGATTTCCTTTATGCCGGGCCCTTTTAAAAAGGTAATTATGAAATTCTACAAATAGTTTTTCCTTTTGTTCAATGAATAAATCCGAATGAGGAAGTTAAACGCTGGAGGTTCCTTACCATAACGAATTGCTTTTCTAGCTAGCTCATCGGCCTTTTTCGTTGCCAGTAATGCTTTTGTGAGAGGGAATCCAAATAAATTGAATAGAGTTGCCACGCTCCTGAGATACAATTATTTTTTATTTGATTAGGGGAATTAGGTAGTTTGAGCGGCATGTAACCGGTGAGGGCTTGTAGCACACTTTTTGAATCTGAAACTATAGTGTATTTGGTTTGATTTAGATCGAGAGAGAGGAGTACCGCATTGTAGATAGCCCATGCCTCCGCCGTATAGACTGACGCACGCGAGGGGAGTTTAAACATTAGGCTTTTCTGAAGTTGAGGAGAGTAGCACGCAGCTCCCACCCAACTTGCCGCGTCAACCTTAGAACCATCAGTATAAATTACTATGGAGTCTTCCATAACAGATTTAAAGGCCTCATGAAGAGGTTTTGAACTGAGGATATGGAACTCTGTCAATAGCCTCAAGGAGATCAAAGGCTGGGCGAAATAGGGAGGGGGTAAAAGAATGGACAGAAAAGAGTGTTTGATAGGGAGAGGAGCAACTGCCGAGTGGAGTGAGGGCTGGAGAGCCCGAAACGCGTGTGAACAGATTGAACAGTGGGAATTTTTTTTGGAGCAATTTTCAGTATGGTCTGGATTGTCACGGGTGGTGAGCGCGAGGTTGAAACATTACTTCTATTACCAGGTAATTGATGATAGAAAGGGTTTTAATAAGATACTTAGATGCGAGGAATTGGAGACGAAGTTTGAGGGGTGGTTCCTTGCTTCAGCGAACATGGTGTTAATGGGTGTCGATATGCGATATCCTAAACAGGCACGAACTGCTTTGTTTTGATAATTTCAAGACGATGAAATCTTGGGCTGTCTTTGAGAGCAAAATATGGGAGGCGTATTCTACAGATCCCCTGAGAACCGCGCAATAGATGTTAAGGAGAAGTTGAGGGTATGACCCCCACCATACACCTCTAAGGGCTAAAATGACATCCGCAATCTTCCTGGCCCTGTTGATGACTGAATTCATGTGTAATTCACCTGCGAGTTTGGAATCAAGGATGACCCCCAAAAATCTGACCGAATCCGTGGGGGAAATAGTGGCAGCGTCAATTTGAATTGTGTGATGTTCAATATTCGGAATTTTTTTTGATGAGATATCATGAGCTGTGTTTTTGAAGGCGAGATTTCTAAACCGCGAGTACGCAAGTATTTACTGATGTTATTTATGGAGGTTTCTAACCACCTGAGGATCTTCTTGATCTTTTTGGCCGAAGCAAAAATAACGATGTCGTCCGCGAATTGAAGAATTTGACGTGTTGGCTTAGCTGGGCTGCGATGTCTTTGAGATAAGAATTGAATAAGAAGGGACTGAGGACGGATCCTTGAGGCGTTCCTTTGCGGGAGATGTGGGGGGCTCCAAATTCTGCAGTTTTTGTAGAAAGTATTATGAGTGCGTTCCACTGTAGGGTTGTGCGAGGTGGATAATCAATTACGAGGCGAGATGTAACACAACAATCAGTCTTTAATATATCTTCTCTTTACAGGAGATGTGTCTCGTGTCACGTACGAATCTTAACTCTGGCGCGAACTCTCTACTCTTCGGGGAGATGAGCGTGTGTTAGCTAGATAGGCAAAAGCGTAAGAAGTGTGGTTGGTGTAGACGGTGTAGCTAGTGAGATTCAGTGTTACCAATATCCCTACAGTACTCCCCCCTGAGTGAGGTGTTTGTTGAAGCGAAATGAATAATTATAGGTTAGTGTCCCTTTGGTAACTGGAATTGCACTTTTTTTCTTGCTCCTGGATATTGCCTTGGTCCCTCAGGTTGTCTTTGGTTGCTCGCTGGAGTTGGCTGCTGTGGTGCACTAGTAGATGGTTGACTACATGATGAACTGGCAGTCTGCTCCGGTTGATCTGCATCCATCATCTCCGCAGCTGCAAGATGAGCGGGTTTGAGGCGCTCGATGGACAGGTTGATTGGCTGTCCGTTGATGTCGACCTTGAAAAGTCGATCGTTGATCCTCTCGATAACGCGATGAGGACCTGAATAAGGGTTGTCGAGTGACTCTTTAGTTGTGCCCTCCTGTCGCAGGAAAACGTGCGTACAAGAGTACAAGTCCTTAAAGCAAAAGGTTTTCTTCCGACCATGATGCGCTGCTGGAGTCGGCTTCAGTGCTCGCATGTGTATGCGAAAATCTTCCAGAAAGAAGTTTGGATCGTTGGGTACCTCTTCATGCGTGAAGAATTCTCCGGGTATTCTCAACGTAGTCCCGTACAGATACTCAGCTGGTGAAGCTTTAATGTCTTCTTTGTAGCACGTCCTGAGACCAAGAAGTACAACAGGAAGTACCTCAGTCCATTTCTGTTTCTCGTGACATTTGATCGCTGTCTTCAGTGTGCGGTGCCAGCGTTCAATGAGTCCGTTTGAGGCTGGGTGGTAGGCTGTCGTGCGGATTCTGTTGCCTCCCACTAGTTGCAATAAGGCTGTGAATAGCCTGCTCTCGAACTCGGATCCCTGGTCGGTAGTTATTAACTTCGGTGAACCAAACCGAGAAATCCAGTGCGTAAAGAAAGCTTTGGCTACCGTTTCTGCTTGGTGGTTCGGAATAGGAATAGCTTCCGGCCACCTGGAGAATCTGTCTATCATCGTTAGACAATAAGTGTTGCCTTCGCTGGGAGTCATCGGTCCGATTATGTCGATGTGTACGTGGTCGAACCGTGAGTCCGTATGCGGGAACGTTTCTGGTTGCAGGTGAACGTGGCGTCCTATCTTCGCGCGTTGACACTGCATGCAGGTCTTGGCCCAATCTCTGATGTCCTTCCTCATTGATGGCCAGACATATCGCTGTCCGATGATCTTCGTGGTAATCTTGCCACTGGGGTGATTCAGATGGTGAAAAGCGTCGAACACTTGCCGTCGAAACGCTTGCGGAACGAAAGGACGAATGTCGTGCGCTGAAACATCACAATACAGAGCTTGGTGGTCTGGACCAAATGTGAGCTTTTGAAACTTCAACGAAGTCTGGTTGTCTCTGAGTAACGAAGTCAGTTCCTCGTCTTCATGTTGAGCCTTGGACAGATCTTCAAAGTTGATAACTGATGGAAGTCGAAGTGCGTCCACTCTGGAGAGTGTATCGGCTACAACATTCTGCTGCCCTTGGATGTATGTGATTTTCGTCGTGAATTGTCCGATTAAACTGAGCTGCCGGAGTTGTCTGGGAGAAGCCTTGTCCGACTTTTGCAGGAATGCATACGTCAGTGGCTTGTGATCCGTCCGAACTTCGATGTCTGCACATCCTTCGATCCACGGTCTATAGAATTTGATCGCTTGGTATATCGCGGTCAGCTCTCTATCATACGTGCTGTAGTTCATCTGGGCAGGCGTGAACTTCTTCGAGAAAAATCCCAGGGGTTGCCAACTGATGTCGTCGGTCGATTGTTCTAACACTGCCCCCATGGCGATGCCTGAAGCATCCGCTGTGATTCGCATTCTGGCGTTCGGCGCCGGATGCGCTAGCTGCGTTGCGTTGGCCAGATCTTGCTTTACTTTCTCGAAAGCTTCGATGGCCTCTGCTGTCCACTCTATTGCTCGTTTGTCGTTTTTCTTGGAGTCTCTGAGATATGCATTCAATGGAGCTTGTGTGGCTGCGGCGTTCGGGATGCAACGATGGTAGAAGTTGACGGCTCCTAAGAATCTACGAAGCTCTTGCACTGTCTCGGGTCGTTTAAAGTCAAGGACACTCCTGACTTTGTCTGGCAACGGCACAGATCCTTTACTGGAGATCCTGTAGCCCAAGAAGTCAACTGACTCTGCTCCAAATACGCATTTATCCAGGTTGATCTGAAGTCCGTATTCCCTCAGTCGATTGAAGATGATCCTCAAGTGTCGTTTGTGCTCTTCGAGCGATGAAGAAGCGATAAGGAGGTCGTCGATGTACGCAAAGACGAAATCGAGCCCTGCCACAACTTGGTTGATGAAGCGTTGAAAGGTCTGGGCTGCGTTTCTCAGACCAAACGGCATTACTAGGAATTCAAACAATCCGAAGGGTGTAGTGACGGCTGTCTTCGGGATGTCTTCGTCAGCTACCGGTATTTGATGATAGGCCCTGGTCAAATCGATGGTTGAAAAAATTGTCTTGCCATGTAAGATCGATGAGAAATCCTGCACGTGCGCGATTGGATATCTGTCGGGTCGTGTTAACGCGTTCACCCGACGATAATCGACGCACGGGCGCCAGCTGCCGTTTTTCTTCCTTACCATATGGAGGGGGCTGGCCCACTGGCTTTTCGAGGGTCGACAATACCCTAAATCTATCATGAACTGAAATTCCGCTTTTGCTGCTTTCAGTTTGTCCGGCGGAAGACGTCGTGGTCGCTCAAACACTGGCTGTCCAGACGTCTCTATGTGGTGCTTCACAGTGTGACTAGTTTTCGTGATGGCGGTGGACGGTTTCATGATTTCGGAGAATTCGGCGAGGATATCGGCTAACGGCGCAGTTTTATCGAAGCTGTAAACACTATGTAACGGTGCTCTGTCCGAAGTTGTTTTCACCGTCAACCCTGTCTCCGCGTCTTCCAGTGTCTTCGAACGAAGGTTCAGGGTGAGGTTATGCTTGAACAACACGTCTGCTCCTATAATTGCGTATGGTACCTGAGCGATAAGGCAGACGCACCGAATTGGTCGACGGAGTCCAAGATCCAGCATCATCACGCGTTCGCCGTATGTCCTGATATGTGTTCCGTTCGCGGCATAGAGTGTGCCTTGAAAGTGGTTAACCGGGTCCCAAGGACGTGGTGGAACTACCGAGACATCCGCTCCTGTGTCCACCAGGAAACGGAGTCCGGATATCTTATCCGTGACGAAAAGTCGGCGAGACGAGTCGGTGCCGTTCGTTGCCGCCGAAATCAACGACGGCTGACTTAGTTTCCCGTCGTTGGTTTGCTTTGCTTGTCGTCTGCATCCTTCGGCCACTCACACGGATCCGTGCATTTCCTTGCTTTTCTTCCGAAGCGCATGTGGTAAAAACAAACTTTGGGTCCGCGTGATCGTTTATTTGACGCGTCCCTGGCGCCTGAGCGCGAGCGCGAACGCGGGCGCGAGCGCGAACCGGGCGCTGGTTTGCGGCGAGTCATCAAATTGCTCACTTGTTTCACTATTTCTGCAATCATGGGATCGGTCTCTGTTTTGCTCACGGCCGCTGCTTCATCGTTATCACTCACTTTTTTAATTGCCACGAGTTCACGGTTATCACTGGTCGGCCGATGTTCCATAATCTTGTCAGCTACAGCTGCCAATGCATTGAGATCTCCTGGTACTACCTGTAGCGTCATGCGCACGTCGTTGGGGAGATATTCCATGAAGAGTGTCTTCAGGTCTTCATCGTCGATTCTTCCGGGGCCGGCTAGCGATCGCATTTCCGCGAGTAATCTTGACGGTTTCTTCCCTTGTATAGTCAGACCGGATAGTAGCTTCCGCAACTCTTGACCTCGCGTCAGAGAATAATGCTCAATTAATAGCGATTTAAGCGTCTGATAGCGGTTTTCACGCGGGATCCCGATGATCGTGCTACTCATGCTTTCGTACACTTCGTCATCCAGGCTGGATACGAGCGCTGTGAATTTCTCTGCTTCCGATGTGTTGAGATCTCGAAATTCATTTTCTGCGATCTCAAACCACGCTCGCACGTTGGTACCGGCTTTGAATTTGCGTAAATTAATTCTGTACTCGCTGTGCCTTCGGTACATAAAGTTGTCTGCGTACGGTATGGGCGGCTGCATATATGGGAATCGCCACTCGGGTGAGACCTGCGAAGGCGTCATCCTCGACGTTGAAGTTTCCGCATCGTTTCTTTTTGGGGCGGTGTCACCAATATGGCCGTCTTGCTGGTTCTTCTTCGCGCCGTCGCTATCATTGCCGTCATTGTTGAATATGATGAGGCTGTTATCGCGTTGCCCGTCGCCCTCAGTCTGCTCGACTGGCTTGTTCTTTTGAGGAGAACGCATTACACTCATGTTCTTTTCGGGAACTTCCGACGGATTGTACGAAAATCCGGATCTCAAGAAGCGTTTATCGTCCATCTGCCGACACGCGGTCACGCACTTCCGTGTTCTTTTTCGCGCACTACTGTGTTTTTTTACGCGCACTTGCCCGATCCGAACGACTTCGCGACACGAATGTCCGATACGAGAAAATATGCGACACGTATGACTGCACTGCAACCTCGGTACGGCGGATTGCGCGAAAACCGGCTCGCGATGCGCGAAGCCTCGAGAAGCTTCCACTTCCGCACAACGTTACGAAGAAAACTCGCGTGTTCCGTTACGCGTCCCGATCGCGTTGGTATCGCGACGATATCACGTCGGGGTCACCAGTTGTAGGGTTGTGCGAGGTGGATAATCAATTACGAGGCGAGATGTAACACAACAATCAGTCTTTAATATATCTTCTCTTTACAGGAGATGTGTCTCGTGTCACGTACGAATCTTAACTCTGGCGCGAACTCTCTACTCTTCGGGGAGATGAGCGTGTGTTAGCTAGATAGGCAAAAGCGTAAGAAGTGTGGTTGGTGTAGACGGTGTAGCTAGTGAGATTCAGTGTTACCAATATCCCTACACACGGAGTCACGGTGGAGACCTCTGTCGGGTTGCTTAGCTGCGAGTCCGTATTTTATTTATTATAAATTTTTAAGAGCCAAAATGGAAAATCCGGCTATGTAGCGGGTTGCGGCTGATCTTACTGATTAAAACGAGCATAAGTTTAATGAGATTCGTTAATTAATTTGGCTAAAATTTGGGAAAAACCGTTTCTAAGCAGCTTTGCAAGCCTGAAAAGCTGCTTTAGAAACGGTTTTTCCCAAATTTTAGCCAAATTAATTAACGAATCTCATTAAAATTATGCTCGTTTTAATCAGTAAGATCAGCCGCAACCCGCTACATAGCCGGATTTTCCATTTTGGCTCTTAAAAATTTATAATAAATAAAATACGGACTCGCAGCTAAGCAAACCCGACAGAGGTCTCTACTCTTACTCCTGTCGACCCTTAAAGGTGAAATTTCATGGGTAGTGAAAAGCAGCAGCAGAGATCGTACTGATTGGCTACAAAATAGAGAAGTTTTCGAGTTTCTAGAACCTCTCTATTTTATAGCCAATCAGTATGATTTGCTGCTGCTTTTCACTGCCCATGAAATTTCACCTTAAAGGTAGGTTTTTTTTTTTTTTTTTTTTTTATTCAAATAAAAGAAAGGCCGTGGGGGTAACCCATGTGGTCATAGTAGCAAAACCGAATCTAAACTGAATCTCATCTAAACAAAAGACACTTCGACTAAATCAACATGGACGCCTCAATAAAAGCGTCCCAAACAGAAGTTAACCACACAACAAAACTCGCACACTCGTATCACTTCGAACTCGAAAACGTGTAAGTGTATGAATGTATGTATATTTGTTCGTGTATGTCCGCGGTGTTGGGAACTCGGTATTGCCGTAGGTACGTTAAGCCCAAGGAACTGCGCGGATCACTTCCCCCTGCGGCCAAAAGGTAGGTTTTCATGGGCAGTGAAATGCTGCAGCAGCAAGTAGCAGTTTAGTAATTTTCTAGAAATATCTAACCTTGTTTGGCTCACTTCATGGGTCTGATTGGTTACCCTCTACTATGCTTCCTTTCCATTCCGCTTTTCCGTTCCGTTTCTTTTTCTACGTGGGACTGCACCCTTTAATGCCCGTATCAACTACGGATTGGGATTGAGATTGGATTGGATTGAAATTTAACCAATCAGAGTAAAGTTTACTAAACTTGAGATCAGGGGGTCAATCATGAATCTTTTCCCCTAGGGTGGAAACGTGAAAAATGAAAAATCTCTCTTTCTATTGATGTTAAATAGAAAGAGATAGTCATAGGCCGGTATTCATAGTCAGATCTTATATTTAAGACCGTCTTAAGTACAATCTTAAGATGTTATGAACCAATCACAGAGCTGTATTAGCATCTTAAGATATTACTTAAGACGGTCTTGAAATAAGATCTGATTATGAATACCGGCCTATGGCCGGTATATAAAACTTTTCACTTTCCACGTTCCACATTAATACATGATTGACCCCCAGTTTTCTCTATTCTGATTGATTAAATTTCAATCCACTCTCAATCCCAATCCTTGTCTGATACGGGCTTTACGGCTGGTATTCACAGTCTTCAAGGCCGTCTTAAGTAATGTCTTAAGACGCTAATACGGCTCTGTGATTGATTCATGACATCTTAAGATTGAACTTAAGACGGTCTTAAATAACTGTGGCCCGTATTCATAGTCGGATCTTATTTCAAGGCTGTCTTAAGTAATGTCTTAAGTTGCTAATACGGTCATTTCATTGGCTGAACGGAGTCTTAAGACGGCCTTTGACCAGACTTAAGACGATCTTAAATATAAGATCCGACTATGAATACGGACCTATGAATACCGGCCTACGTATTGGCTCAATCAACCTTTTGTAACAAAATGGCGAAACTAATTAGAATGCGACGACAGCCCCTTTCTCCTTCTCTTCTCCTTTAGGTTAAAGGCCATCGCACACAAAATGCACAACGTAGCATAAACGTAGCATAAGACCACTAAACCAATGAGCATCCAGCATAATGTCACCATATTAATTTACATAAGATGCTCATTGGTCCAGCAGTCTTAAGCGGGCAGCACACACTTCTGCACAACGCATAATACGTAAGCATAAGAAAATTGATTGGTCTATTTCCTTATGCACATGTGTATGAACCAATCAATTTTCTTATGCTTACGCATTATGCGTTGTGCAGAAGTGTGTGCTCCCCGCTTTATGCTATGGCCTAGTTTACACCGATCACTTGATACGCGTATTAAATAGTAAATAACTAGTAAATTAGTTTGATTATTTGCTGATCAGGTCAAATATACTATTTGATACGCGTATCAAGAGATCGGTGTAAACTAGGCCTATAACTATTGATGTTAAATACCGTATAAACGCTCTTTTACGACGAAGTTATTACATCGATGTAGTAACTTCGTCGTAAAAGCGCGTTTACACGGCATTTAACGTCAGTAGTTATAACATCGATATTATAACTTCGGCGTAAATCGGGCCGTGTAAACGTAGTCATTGTAGATGACGCTTTACGCGAAGAAAAATCCCGTTTACGCGAAGGAATTATCGTAATGCTCGTATCAGACTACGGATTGGGATTGAGATTGGATTGAAATTTGACCAATTAGAGCAAAGTTTACGAAACTTAAAGTTAGTTTTCTTTATTCTGATTGATTAAATTTCAATTCAATCTCAATCCCAATCCGTAGTCTGATACGGGCTTAAGTTACTAGAGAAGTAACGCTTGCGTAAACGTAATAAAGCGGGGAACACAGACTTTTGCATAACGCATAATACGTAAGCATAAGGCGAGAAACACACACTTCTGCACAACGCATAATGCGTAAGCATAAGAAAATTGATTGGTTCATACACATGTGCATAAGGAAATAGACCAATCAGTTTTCTTATGCTTACGTATTATGCGTTATGCAAAAGTCTGTGTTTCTCGCTTAAGAAAACTGATTGGTCTATTTCCTTATGCACATGTGGGTAATTCTTCAGTTTAGCTACCCCAGCACAGAAATCGATAAAATTAGGCTTATTCGACGCGTTTTTGCACGAAACAAACGAATCTGGCAGAAAAAAGTGTCGCTCTGCCCCGTGACGCGAGATATTAATCGTTAAAGTTGACAGGAATCAGGTTATGATTCCTGTCATACCGACGAGATGAAGCAACACTGAACATGCCCTGCGGCCACATGCGCATGCTCAGTGGCTGCACGCGCATGCTCAGTGGCCGCACGCGCATGCAAAAGTGCGCCAATTTTAAATATGATGACTAGTCAATCGTGCAGAATAATCAAGCGTCTTGATTCAAGCAGTTAGGTATCACGCTGGGAGTTTGTTTAGTTTTATTATGCGGGGGAAGGGGCTCCGCCGCAGGCGGAGCCCCTCCCCCGCCTAATTGCGTACTGTTTATACGCATGTACTGTTTTTTATGCGACAATTTTTATGTACTTATTTATTATGCGGGGGAAAGTATTTAAGTGTTTAAAGCGCGTCAACTAACCTACATAGGTTAGTACGCATAGGTTTATACGCATGTACTGTTTTTTTATGCGACAATTTTTATGTACTTATTTATTATGCGGGGGAAAGTATTTAAGTGTAACCTATGTAGGTTAGTTGACGCGCTTTAAACACTTAAATACTTTCCCCCGCATAATAAATAAGTACATAAAAATTGTCGCATAAAAAAACAGTACATGCGTATAAACAGTACGCAATTAGGCGGGGGAGGGGCTTCGCCTGCGGCGGAGCCCCTTCCCCCGCATAATAAAACTAAACAAACTCCTAGCGTGATACCTAACTGCTTGAATTAAGATGCTTGATTATTCTGCATGATTGACTAGTCATGATATTTAAAATTGGCGCACTTTTGCATGCGCGTGCGGCCACTGAGCATGCGCGTGCGGCCACTGAGCATGCGCATGTAGCCGCAGGGCATGTTCAGTGTTGATTTATCTCGTCGGTATGACAGGAATCATAACCTGATTCCTGTCAACTTTAACGATTAATATCTCGCTTCGCGGGGCAGAGCGACACTTTTTTCTGCCAGATTCTTTCGTTTCGTGCAAAAACGCGTCGATTGAGCATAATTTCATCGATATTTGAGGTGAGGCCCCTAAACTAAATAATTACCCAATTTTCTTATGCTTACGCATTATGCGTTGTGCAGAAGTGTGTGCTCCCCGCTTAACAGACTTTTGCATAACGCATAATGCATAAGCATAAAGCCCTGTGTCCACGATGCAAGAACTTGGTCCAAGTTTGGTTTAAGCCAATGAAACTGCTGCGTTTCTGTAAGAGCTGCAAGTTGATTGGCTTAAACCAAAACTTGGACCAAGTTCTTGCATCGTGGACACCGGGCATAAGAAAATTGATTGGTTATTTCCTTATGCACATGTATATGGACCAATCAATTTTCTTAAGGGCCTTGCACACAAAATTGCATAGGCTGCATATGCATAGCATAAGACCGCTAAACCAATGAGCAGCCAGCATAAAGTCGCCATATTAATTTACATAAGATGCTCATTGGTCCAGCAGTCTTATGCTATGCTTAAGCCTTGTGTCCACGATGCTAGAACTGCGTCCGAGTTTCGGTTTAAGCCAATGAAACTGCTGCTTTTCTGTAAGAGCTGCAAGTTGATTGGCTTAAACCGAAACTCGGACGCAGTTCTAGCATCGTGGACACAAGGCTTTATGCAGCTTCTGCAATTTTGTGTGCGATGGCCTTTATGCTTACGCATTATTGTGTTGTGCAGAAGTGTGTGCTTCCCGCTTTAACCTATGGAAAAGTGCTTTAATCTACTTGTTTTTTTTTTTTCAATATGTGTTTCTTTAGAAATTATTTCAAGCTTTGTATGTGTAAAATTTATATGTGCGAGATAATTTAATATTGAACATCTAATATTAAGAAGTTTCTCGAGGTAAATTTTCAAATTTTTCGTTAATGGACATTTATTGTGTGTCGAGTGGTAGTTGAGGTTGTAATCTCGTTGATGAAGTTGACAAGGTATGATGATTGAGAGAAATATTCGTATATCCGCTTCTTTTGTAATAATTTTATTAAAAAAACATGTTATATGAAGTAAAGAAACGTTTTAAATAGCTTATTATATACGCAGAAGAAATATAGCTTATTAAAAGCAGCTCAAGCAGCACTCCCTTAGAATTCTTAATAATTCATCAAAAACATGATACAAGCTAATAGAAATAGAAATTCTAAAATCTAATGTTTGTGAACGTGTAATTATATATCAATTAATTCTTAGTTATTCAAATTTATAGTTGCTTGATTTTTACGAGGGGCATTCAATAAGTAATGCAACATATTTTTTTCTTATTCAAGATTTGTTTTATTGCAGTTTTAAATATATCATACTTCTCCCCAATTCTTTGGCTAGAAAAATATATTTTTTCAACATAATCTTTATTCAATTTTATGTCATCTAAATGTAAAAGCCTGTATGCTCCTGCTGTACCACTATGGGTGAAGAACGACAGTCTACCCTACACCTTGGATCTTGCACCTTCTGCATTGACTTTCATCTTTTTGGCCCTCTGAAAGATGCAATCTCCAGGAAAAGATATGGCAATGACAAGGAAGTCATAGTCAAAGTAACAAAAATGGCTGAGAGGCAGATCAGCAGAGTAGTATCACAAGGGCATATAGTTATTTCAACCTAAAGAAGCCAAAAAATGGCCATTTTGGCACTTTTAGGTACAAATATCTTCGAAATCTGATCGTGATAGAGCAATTCGGGTAACAGATTCAGTTTCAGCACGCCAAAATCCTTTGTAAAAGATTTATTGAGATCTGAGGGTCAAAATTGACGTCGACCTGTGTAATTTATATAATAAATTATTTTTTAATTTATCAATATATTTTCCAACGTTTCAATGAACATGACATTCCTGACATTATTGTAAACTATACATTCTATCATAATCAGTGTCTGCTCATGCATTTGATAATTGATCAGAAATTCTTCTGACAAAGCTCGATTAGCCTTCTTCCATATAAAGAATAATACCATGTGCTAATAAATCACCGGTCATGAAAACAGATATTCGATTTTGCTACTATAAGTAGTGATAAGTACACATTTTGACTTATCTTTAGATATGGATCACGAATATGCGTGACTCACAACTAAATGAGCTCTGTCTTGGGACTTATAAGTAAGTAACCAAAGTCCAAAAAACATTTAGGTATTTTTCTTCAATCTTTTTTGAGCTGTTTTTTTTAGTTCATTAAACCTTGGAGAGTAAGCTTTTCAACTATAAAAAGAGTTTGTGAAAGTTGGAGGCTGTATTAGGATAAAGGAGTTTTTATTCGGAGAGTGACTGATATCGATACCGAATAATTTTATATCCTTGCAACTTTTTTATTCGGCCTCTCCTAAGAATGAGATCTGTATTTTTGGAATCGGCTTGTCAAGACGATTCAGAATATATACAGGGTGTTCGATTTATGTATGTCAAAATAAATCGCATATTCTACATAAAAAACTGAGTCGAAAAGTCCTTTATAGTTTTTAGATACTTTTAAGGATATTAAGCGAGATATTGCAAGTTAAAGTTTGAATAATTTCTCAAATCAAGTATCCATAGATGAGGTGCATGTGCATATTCCGTAAATAAGAAAGACATTGCCTCGAAATCTCAAGACTGAATACTTGTGTACAGCTTTAAAGCCAAAAGAACACTGTTTAAAATGTGTTAATAAAAAAACATTACAATATGATTTTTTCAAGACTATTATGATAGAAAAATGGCTGGGTTTCTCCAGACCCCATGTGCGACTTACACGTATGCAAAAAATAAGTGTGGCCTGCGAGGGTTAAAATGCTTCATAATATATATCACCTTTTAAATTATTGCAAGAAAAGTGGATATGCGAATATTTCTTTGCTCGTGTTCTTTGTGATAGATTATAACGTCTTTTCCAGGCATATGCTCAAACATAAATACTTGGCATCGGTTTTGATGATTAAAAGTTCGAGGAAGAGGTGGCACTAAAATATCCAATTATGGCATCGGCGATCGAAGTTTTGGGGAAGCAAGCAATGAAAACGTTCAGCGATCGCCGGCTTTGTCAAAAAAACTTGGACAAATTGTTAAGTTTGCTAAACAAGATAACAGCCGAGGATGTGAAACTCGATAAAAATATTCTAGATTACGTTAGTAGGCAGCCCGCGCCTATGTGCGTGATGGATATATTCGAGAACAAAGACATAACAATTGCAATTTTCATATTGAAACATGGAGTTAGGATGCCTATGCACGATCATCCTGGAATGCACGGTTTATTGAAGGTATGTAAATATTTGTGTCATACATTATATATATATATATATATATATATATATATATATATATATATATATATATAAAAGCGTTGTTGTACGACATAATGCGTAAAAATTGATGGTATAACAACTATAATACATAGATTGTCCCCAAACCGAAGGATTTTAGCTTAAGATTCGACAAAAGATATAATTTTGAGTAAAAAAAGTTCCAATAAATTGTAATATGTATCAATATAATGTGTACCGATCATAATATAGGTAATCAGTGGTATGGTAGAATTAAGCAGCTACAGTTTGAAGACAAAGAGTGATCATGTAATTAAAGCGAAGGAGGAAATTGCGGCAGTCAGGCATCGGCCTGACTATCTTCATAGCAACTCACCCGCTTGTACCTTTACACCGGCGGAAAAGAATCTTCATGAAATCTTGTGCATGGAGGGTCCTGCAGCTTTTCTAGACATACTCAGTCCACCGTATGACGTCGACGAGTTTGGCAAGGGAACGAGACCCTGTACGTTCTTCAAGACCGTCAAGTCTAAGTTGTGTACAGAATTGACAGATATAATCGAAGAAGTTCAATTGACAGTTGTAGAGAATCTGCCGGACTTTTATTCTTCGAGTTTAGAGTATATAGGACCTCCTTTGAAAAATCACTGTAATTAAGATAATACTTTTCACTTCGTGGTTTGTGAATTTTGTAACGCTGTGCATAATCATATAGTTGTATAGTACATAGACTTTTACCATTATGATCTTCACCGCTAAATATATTTAAGATTTAAGGCTTTTGGTCCCTGCTACAACTATCCTTATTTAATGACGTCAGAAGCGAGAAATGACACGTTTGTGAATACACCTGCGAATAAGCCTACATAGTTAGGCTTTGCATTACATTCATCTTACGACTGTTTATTAACTGTCAAGGGAAACGGATAGAACTCGGAATATTTTTGAAGTGTGCTGAAGTGATCTAAAGTGTTATTTTGTGCAAATATCTTTTTATTTGGAAATATCATGTAAGAATTTTCGAAGTGTTATTTCTCGCTTCTGACGTCATTAAATAAGGACAGTTGCAGCAGGGACCAGAAGCCTTAAGTTTAATGCATGATTGGTAGATATAATCGAATCAAGAGACACGGTAGTGTTTCGCGCCAAGTATACGCGTAGCGCGAGACCGCTTCGTGTATCTTTACGCGAGCCGGAGAGTTGCGAGTACCTGAGATTATCAGATCTCAATAACAGCTAAATGTTCATATTGTGAACGCGTGGAGCTCATTGGCCTGTAAATTTAGCTCCAACTCTTAGGTCGATTCTATAGTTAATCACATGTCACTGTTGGATGCCGAGTATGTACATAGACATAATATATTAGTGATTTTGAATGCTTGTGCTGTTCTGCACTGGTGCGTACTAAAGACTACTACATTTATCGAGAAAGATACGGTACATTTTTACTGATAAAGTATTCAGTGTTAATATATCTTCATGTATAGCAGTCTTTAAAAAGTTAAAATAAAGGCAGTGCATGCCTGACGAGTTTGCTAAGTAAATAGATCGAGCGATTTCCATGTCGACAATGGTTTAATGGGAAGAGTAAATAAAGAAAGAAAGTAACTGCTGTATCTCTTTTTCTCTTTACACCTACACAGTGACGTCGTGGACAATCGTGCTTATACGTGAAATAAATAGATATTATTGAGGATTTTTTTGTTAAAAAGAGATCGAGAACGGTCGTTCTTTCTTTCTCTTTCTGCATATCTCGTTTAAAATCCTGCGTTTTATGCTCGATCTGTTTGTATTATGTCTATCCTAGAGAATATTATGATGTCTTAATATTAGGTATCTTATGGAACTGTCGGAAACATGTCATTATGATGCTTTTAAAACATCCTTACGTACCAATTTATGATGTCTTTAAGATATTGTTTTCAGATGTCTTTACAACATCTTATTTAGGATCGCTTTTAAGTCATATATTTCATGGTGACAATTGGTTATACAGAAGTGCATTAACAGGAAGAAAAACACAAGAGAAGAGCTAGAGTTGTTTGATAAATACATATATTAATAATAATTCAACATTTATATCACTTAATGATCGTCTAGCTTTTATTATGTGGATATTGTGTACACTTGTTGTATATAAATAATAGATAGAGATCAAGTTTTATCATTAGCAAAGTTATGTAGATTGTTGATATACCGATTTACTAATTCCAGCTTTTATCTTTTGTTTTTTCCTTGTTAATGCATTTCAATTAACTTAATTGTGTCATTATGTCAAAATAATAAAAAATATCAGTGTCAGATTTAATTAAACAGACAGTAAAGTTATATTACATCCAGATTAGTCACGATATGTATTTTAATCAATAGATGTTGTACTTGGTAATAGTTGGGTAGGATAAATAGTTGTATGTGATCCAAACCATGTTTTATAAGAAATAACTTTCAGACATTTTCTCAGAAAGATATATGTCCTGAATCTTTTGACAAAGTGTTAAAAAGGTCTTAAAAGGGTGTCTTTTAAGCATCGTCTACAATGGCAGCAGGAGTATACAGTAAGACGTAAGCAGTAAGTTATTGACAAATGGGATTTTTACAATTCAAGAATAATCGACTGTGGTTGGTCAATAGCTTACTGCTTACGTCTTATGCATACTCTTGGGGCTATTGTAGACGAGCCATTAGGTATCTGAGCACGGTGTTATCTGAGCATGGATCTAGTCAATTATTTATGAAAAATTTGATTAGATTCTCTATTAGATCGCATGCGCTCGACGTCCGACAGAGATGCGATTTAATGAAGAACAGGCTTCACGATCAAACTTTGTTGTTCTTAACACTTCTTTGTTGTTCACTATTTCACACTTGCGATGTGACTATATAATCACGTAACCATACGTAGAATAAGAAAGTCAGTGAAAAATGGAAGATGGAGCACCGAATAGCTCACAATCAGTGATGAACAGCAGTTGCCTGTAAAACAAGAAACCCAGTTTGATTTCTGTTGCCCTGCAACTCTGAATAATTAATTGGAAAAATATTTCGTTATTGTTCCATTAAGGAACCGTAGAGTATAAATTTCAAGAACACAACCAAGGCCACTTGGTATGAAGAGCGCTTGCTGAAACTTGGTGCCTTACGAGGAAGATAAAAAAATTACATTCATTAAAAAAAAAATTATTTAAAACGTTTCTGATCTGTACTACAATATATCTAAAGCTTTAAATATAAAAGGAAGACGCTTGCGTGTTTTTCTTTATTGAAGCTATCAGGATAGCCAAATCTGTCGAGAACAAATTTCGAAAGTGTCTGCTACAAATTTTGTCGACAAAATGTCAGCAGAAATATACCAGAATCTGCTAATAGAATGGCAAATTGATTGCAGAATCTGGTGTTTTGTAGCCATTGAAATGATGTATTGTATTCCATTTAAACGTTTACGAAATGACAGATTCTGTGCGGTTTCGGCCGACAATCTGCTGACTATCAAATTATGTTGACAAACTTTGCCGACAAACAAAACACGAGTTTAATGTGGATACAGATAATACCGGATCTGTTGCGATGTCTGGGCAAATACTGCCAATCTATTGTCATACTGCGGGCAGTTTGCTTACTTAATATCTTTCTCGGATTACTTTTCGAACTATAAATTATAACTTTGAAAACTACTGTGTAGCTCAGTAGGTATGCGCTTTTTTCTTAATTTTGTCTTATTCTAAACGTGATTTTGAGCGAATGAGAGATAATGCGAATAGTGGGAGAGCAACGCAAAATAATGCAAGAAAAAAATGTCCACTTTGAACGTTCAGTTAAGTCATGATATAAGCATATTAGTTCATCAATAAGATCGTTTCTATTAAGATTTAAAGACGAATTCAAAGTCAAGTGTAGAAGAATTAATATAATTATTTTCATTTTTAACGTTTACTTTGTAAGCAAAAATTGTACATTTTGTTACATATTGATTTAATCTATTTTTATTGTTATCTATTTTTATTGTAATATAAAGCATTATATATAAAAAATTTATTTTTTGAAAACGTACATATTTCAATTAATATATTTCTCACATCTTTTATGCGTTTTAATTTTTAAGGTATTATTTATTGCAAGATAGGTTGTAAAATAAATTTGTATCGGAAATATTTTCTTTAGATATATAGTACAAAAAAAGGTCATTACGAGACCGGGTAAACAATTTAGATAGAAAAGATAATAAAGAGAATGCCCTGACTCTCGAGATATTAATAAATTGTTAGTAAAATTAAGAACATCGTGAAAAATATGTATATTATCTTCGAAAGCGGTGTTTTAAAATTTAAGAATATTTTCATAACTGGAAAAAATATCTGTTACTTCTTAAACTTTTTTTTTCTTATTTTGAAGCCAAAGTACTTAAATAAAATATACATATAATGTTACATTAAAAGGCAGGATAATATTGAAAATAATCAATTTTTATTTTAAAAAACATTGTTTTATATTTTGAGCTACAGATAATGATTTTTAGATATGTCTAAATGTTTAAAAAAGAGGTTGGATATAGTCCTCTAGCGATCTGAAGGATTAGCGGATAATCAAGAAATAATTTAAAAAAAACTTGTCATTTGGTGGCTCCCTTCCCCCTCTGCTTATAGCTTTGCTTTAAATAGATAAAGAAAAAGAGGATGATCATCAAAACTTCAGAAGTATTTTTCTATAAAATTATTTTTCTAATTCTTATGTGCCTTTTTCTTAGAAAATATTAAACCGATTTTTATAAATTTTTTTAAATCTTCAGAAATAATGGACTATAATTTGATTGTACGTTTTTAAGTGATTGAGATTGTAAAAAATAATTTTCAAATAATAATTAAAATTCAGAGGTTTGTTTAAATAAAAAAAACGTCGATCAAAATGTAGTTAATTATATGAGAAAACAAAAAATAAAGTATGACTCGAATATGTTAATCTGGTGCTGAGAAAAAGGAACATAGGTAATTTTATCCCATAATTTCGCAAACACCTTTTTAAAGACAACGTGTACATAATTAATTATTTTAACAGAAAATGGCAAGAAATCTATTTGCATCTTCAATAAATATATTTGCATACAAAAAGTTATTAAAAAACATCTTGCCCTAAAAATTGTATACTTTATTTGTCAATAATATATTTGTGTTAAATGGATTGGTTTATACTTTATAACATATATATATATATATATATATATATATATATATATATATATATATATATATATATATATATATGGTTTATAATATAATATTTTATACTTTGAAAAACTTGTGTTATATTTAACCAGGAAAAAGGGGAATAAATTCAATAAAGGTATAGTTAAAGTCTACATTATAAAAAAAGCTATCAAGTTTGTAAACTTATTACAAAATGATACTATTAATTATTCGAGTATGTGTATCAGTACTCGAACAGACAATTTATTTCAAACTAGCAAATCAGGTACTCAGATATTTTTTATCTGAGAAATAATCTAAAATAAAAGAATATGACACATTTGACATTTTTAAGAATCATTGTAAGATACAATGCTTGTTACTTGAAAGTTTCTCTTACTATTTACGTAGATAAGTTAACGAATATTCAATCTTTACATGGTTATTGAGTACTTGGCTTATTATCATTGGTTTGAATAACGGATACATTTGCGACTTTGAATGCCCGATATCCAATACTATTGCAAAATAAAACGTAAATGTATATGACACGAAATATAGATGTAACTACGAACACTGTAAATTTTTATATAAGTAAATAATCATGGTTTTCTTATATTTGCTACAGAGATTATTTTATGACAGCATTTACATGTGAGATTAGATTACAAAATATAGTTCATGAACCTTAATTCTAATATAGCATATTTATGTATAGACATATATGTATACATATGTATGCGCGCGCGCACATACACATATATACATATATAATTTATATATAAATGTCAATATTCTGTAGACGTATCTAGAGTCACAGTAAATAGTTTTACGTAACAAACATTTGTCATAATAATTTGTTACGTTTATTTCTTTTCTCTGCGATAGCACTTGAGCTTTTCACTATAATATAAAATTCAAAAAAATGATTATTGTTAGACCATTTAAAGCTAGAAAACGCTAATAACATAAAGAAAAAAATCGTGTAATTATTCCCGCTTTCATTCTTTATCGTACAAGGAAGATAGTAGAAAGTATTACCCGTGTAATATAATTATTAAAAAGTACTGTTCCTCTAAATGTTAATTTAAAGGAGATGTCATCCTTTAGATTGCCCAACATCTTTCACCTTTGGAAAATACAATCCTGAATCACAATCACTGATCTTACTCAAATATAATTCTTATTTTTATATGCTTATATACAACTATCTCTTTATTTCACATGGCTGTACTACGATCACCGTGGATATATACGTAACATTAAAGATTATATCTGTAAGACCGTTTATGTATAAATAACGCTACTGTAGAGCGTCGATCTGCTTTACATTTGAAAGGTTATATCCACACTAATCGACATTCAAATATATTCGTTGATATTTTATTTAACTTCGATCACTCTCGGAGTCTTGTTGCCTTTTGTATAATGCTACATTGCTTTCCGTATAGTCCATTACGCGACGCTGACACTGTCTCTTGTATTGTTGCTGTTTATGATAAATTTTGAACGCACCTTTTATTGTTATAAAGGCTGCACCACCCTACAGAGATAATTAACAGAAAAATATATTTAAAAAAGTACACACACACAGCAGGGAACTATTTGTGTAGAAATGAATGATTTATAATGGCAATTTAAACAAGACGGTTCTTTAGTTACTTAAAGAATAATGTTAATTTTTAATAATGTACATATATGAAATCGTCTTGTATATATTTGAGAGTAATACAAGATTTGTGATAGTATTTCTATAATTTGAAGAATTAATACGTACCAACAATGTTCTCTGAAAGTTGGAACTTATGCTTTCGAAGAATATTCTTCCGCATAGACTAGCGATGGTCGGCAGTAAAAGTGCGCCGCAAAGAACACGTGTCGCAGACACTGGATCATTCATTGGAGGTATATCTTCAGATTGTATACTTGTGTCTTCGTCGGTATAACTGCAACAATTATATTTTAAAAGCATGTTATTTTTATTGGATGCATTTTTCATTATATTTTTTATATTATATCGGGTTTTCCATAAATAAAAACTGTTTAGTTAAATATATGTAATTTCCAAAGATATTTATATAGAGAGGATACATCACCAGTGTTTATTACTTCCAATAAATCTTAAAGTATGATGTTGTTTGATTTTTTAAGAGAACCAGTTTATAATCGGCACAATAATAATCTCGTTCTAAATGGAGGCATTTTTAGAATTTCAAGATCACTATTTTTTGTAATGGAATCAGTTTTTCTACACAACTCAATTATCTTTATCCTGCTTATAAAAGTATTAGGATAAAGTCAACGAAAAGTGAATGTTATGTGAGATAATGTATCAAAATATATTTTTTGCAAACTCATTTCACATTTTTCGATTACTTTATCTACTTTTATGCAGAATAAAGAGGACTGATTTATGATTAAAAAATTTACCTGGAGTAAGATTGCGTTGACCCCACAAGATGTAGCCTTAAAAATTAATAAACTTTCAATTAAAGCGTTTTTCTTAAAACTCATATTTTAGGATATATTGGAAGTAGAAATTTCTAGTATCTTTACAAGCATAACATATACATAATATATACTATTTTTAAAATCGCGATAAATATTATAATTTCCTTGCAAAAATGAGAAAAATAAGAAAATTGCACTAAAACATAAATTTACTATGGTATATACATATAAATAGTGGAATTTGTCTATTTATTGACAGCAATATTGCCGATACAAACCTGCTCGGTAGAAAATGTCTTAAAATAGGAACTTTGGATGCGTGTCGCCTCAAAAAACTAAGGGCCTGATCTTCCCAACGAAGCATCTTTCCCAAAACCAACATAATTGGAATAGTTGGCAAGCCAACCAGTAGGACTAAAGGATCAGCCTGTTCCATCATGGTAAGACCATCCTTATGACCCACCACTTGCATGACAGTAACAGCACCATAAGTCACAGCTGTCCAATATATGGATCCAACTACTATACCAGCGGCGATAAAAGGGCATACTCGGAAGATGACTGCATCAATCGTGTCGAGTACTACCACTAATGGACCTACAATTGATTTGCATGTAGGATACTCTACATGTGCAAAGAGTATAATTATAATATGTATCATAATATATCACAATAATAAAGTAAAATAATGTTTATAATATAGATGCTTGTATTTTTAAAAAATAACAAAAACACTAAATAACTATAACATTAGATATAACAATGTCACACATTACATATATACATACATATATATACACACATGCATACACATATGTATCTATGTATGTGTAATATATTCACCCATATTTGGATAAACTATGATATATTCTGTATTGCATTGTGGGCATGCCACGGCATGTCCAGCATGACCCTTTTGCTTCTCATCGACCCATCTCTGAATACAACCCTGATGAACCCATTTTGTAGTGCCTCTGCAATGACATGGTTTAACCCACGCTGCGGTCGCATCGTCCTCATCGGTTGCAAAGCATACCCAGCAGTATCGCCTGCTGGATAAAAGAGGTTGACATTATAAATTAATAGAATGTGTCAAACAATAATCGCAGGAATTTGCTAAGTCTTTAAAATAATAAAAAAATTAGATGATATAAAAGGTTACCTAAGTAAGTACACAAACTTGAAGGGGATATTCTTTGGCTTATTTTAAGAAGAAAAAGTCCTACAAACATGTGTCCTAAACTGCTTTGTTCTCAAAATACGGAGTGTCAATGTGGAAAAAAAATTTAAATTTCGAAAATCTGGAAAATGTTTAAAAATATTTTATTCAAATTTGGTATGCGTATACGTGGTATTAAGAACTATTTTCTAGTACCGATAAAACATTTTTAGATCCACCAGAAGCATGCATCTTTGACACTGTATTTTGAAAATGAAGCAGGACATATGTTCATATGTTCATAGGATCTTTTCTTCCTAAAGTAAGCCAAGGAATATCCCCTTCAATTTTTTTATACTTACTTAGCAAACATCTTGTATATATAGTTTGAAGAATATTTCTTAGCAATAATAAATGCACCAAGATTGGAGGTACAATTGGAATCAAGCCTATATGCATTCATTTAAAAAAAAAATACAATGCATAATTGCTTCAAACAATAAGCATAAACTTACTCTTCTTCTGGAGTCAATGATGGCACACTGGACGTGATTTGATTTGGTGAAGATGCCCCATCGGTAATATCAACAGATAACTCATGATCCGTTATGTCGTCCCATGCATTTTGAGAACTATCATCCTCTAGCGACGCTACTTGTGCCGTGGCTTGAGAATCAGATACTTCTGTTATTAAAAAAAAGTGACGTATGTAATTCATAAATTCTCTCTGCATTAGGCAAAAGGATTTCGTTCACCAAGTGTTACCATTGTTAGAGTCAACAGCTTGTCTATCGGATCTCAAATTTGTGCTGAGTCTCCTTAGAGCTTCCTCTATGCTTGGAAGACGTCGGATGTTAGCCCTGGTTATACCTGACTCAATACGCACTATCCTTCCACGGCTATCAAGCCCATAGGAGATATGCGGCAAGTTATCGTCAGACATTGTGTATCAGTGAGGCAAAACACTCACAAGTTCATTACCACCTGGAAAACACAAGACAATACTTAATTATCGCTACAAACGCATCGTTCTCTGAACGCGAATCGCAAGCGCTTTGACCCATACAGCCGATTCACTTTTTTAGCGAATAAGTATTCCCATTAGTTCCAATATTTTTTTTTGGTAATTCTTCAGTTTAGCTACCTCAGCACAGAAATTGATGAAATTAGGCTTATTCGACGCCTAATTTTATCAATTTCTGTGCTGAGGTAGCTAAATTGAAGAATTACCTTTTTTTTTTGGAGTTCTCTTCGGGTGAGGAAGGATTGGTGCCTTCAACCTGATCCCAAAATTATATAGCACTTAGTTGTGATATCTGAATGCAGGAGGTTATAATCGGTTGTATCAGCGGAAAATTCTGTCGGACGAGTTACACTTTCGGCATTCCGTTACTGCGAATCGCATAAATATTAGGCAAATGTTTTTTGCGCACCGTACGTAAAACGGATACCGTTACGCAACGTAATTTCACGATACACGCGATTGTCTTATCAACATTTTATTCGCTACTATCGACAGTATCGACACTCGTATCTCGCGATTCTCGCGCAATGCTCAAAAGGCATATGGGTTAAGGGCACGAATTTAATCAAAAATCAAGCAACACGACGGTATGTATGTACATATACATCGAACCTATTCGTCCTAACGAACAAAATTGCGATTGTCAAGCAACGTTAACATACGTAAGTGTGGATGAATGGAGCCGTATGTGCGAGCGATTGTCTCTCGTTGATCCAAGATTAAAACGCTCGTCCCGCACAGCACGAGTCAAATCCTGTCGGGACTGTCGGTGTCGGGGGACGGCGAGACGTTTTAAAAACGCGTGCGTCGCAGAGTTTACGCGAGTCGACGATCGGCTCCTTCCAAATGCGATCGCGCGAGGATCGTATGTCAAGGTATGATGCAAAACTAAAGTGAAGTGACGTGAACTGATGTCAACGCGCGACGCTGACTGACGGCATAGGTCCGATAGGTCGGCACTAACGTGACGCTCACAAGCGAGTCAGCGAGCGCAAAAAAAAAATACGACTTCTGGTCCTGGTAAGTAACTCATGACGTTTGTATACATTTCGGCGAACGGCAACGCAAGCGAAACGCGAAGATTCTCTGTCAACGGATATATATGTGATACCTGTGTACCACGCGTTTCATTAATATCTAGTTTAACGCTTGCAAGATATGATTTACGATTAAATGACCTTGTGTTCATGACTATCTTGATCTATCTTGGCTGCATTCCGATATTCACTGTCAGTACTGCAAATCTATATTTTACGTTACGTATACTATAGATTTTCAGTACTGAAAGTTGCTGACAGTGAATATCGGTATGCAGCCCTTATTAGTTATTTATATACAGGGTGTTTTCTAAATAAGTACACAAACTTGAAGGGGGGATATATATTCCTTGGCTTATTTTAAGAAGAAAAGGTCCTATAAACATCCAGGTCCAAAACTGCTTTGTTTTCAAAATACTGGGTGTCGTTGTGGAAAAAATAATGAACATTTTGAAAATCTGGAAAACGTTTAAGTTAAAGTATTTTGAGTGTATATTTCCGATCGACCTAAAGTTTTATGGCCAGTCTATACAATGAGTCGTTAGTCGTTAGTCAGATGTCGGATCATGAAAGATTTTCACTCTTTCACTTTCATGGTACGAAGATCACGTGAAAATATTTGACTTGAAAATGAAAAAATGATATTACATTGTTTCAACTGGTATCACATTTTATAAATATACATTTGCACGTGATTTAGGTTAAAAAAGACATACTGCCCTGCCATTGGTTTTCATGTGTCTATGACCATAAATATTGTTTTACTATTATAAATTTTCCAAAACGTCCAAATTTTCATCGTGAACTTTTAGTGAGCGCCGTTTTAGGACCTCTTTCATGAAAAAAGGTATATTTTTCACGTAAATCTTTGTCACACCATCGCATGACTTGCTTAAAGTGAAAAATATATACGCTATGCGCATTATGACAGCAACTAGATATTACTAGCAACAGCACAATAAGTTATGTATAATGGAGACACACGGGGGACACGGAGGTTACGAACGGTGAGGCTGCTGCATACGTGCATCGCTGCGAGGACGCACCCGATGATAGTAAACCGGAGCCACCCAAGAACCACCTCCGCCTCCACCACCTGATGACGACAGAATGTGTCCGAGTCCTTTAAGTTCGGGAGATGAAAAAATCAAGGAAGTGAGTTTATTATGTGAAATGTAGTATCCATTGTATATATGCCTATTTTATTCATATTTTCTTGACAGGTAATAGCGTAGACTGAACCTTCGAATCAACTATATCTGGCAACTGGTTACCCAGGACATTTGACTCGCTATCCCCTCTAATGACGTTTATAATTGGCCGCAACCGACGCAATATCCTTATCCTTATGGAACAACCTATTTACAGAGTCATTATGAACCTAATACAGCATCTTTGTCGGCAACAATTGGAAATCATCAAGGAACAAATTATTATTCTTCTTTTCAATCTCAGTTACATGCTATGGCAAACTATAACATCACAAAAGATTCACAGGCAAGATTTATTATTACGTAGACGTGTAAAAACTGACCAGGAGGATAAATAAAACGCTTGTGTCACTAAATGGAAAGCACCCATATTGCTATCGCTATCGCCTAGCATTATGCATCCAGCTTTACGTCCATGGGAGCAACCGGAGTAACAGTGCTGCGCTCCCGCCTCCCTCCGTATCCGGAAGTTGCGTCCTGATGGAACTTCCGGTGTCTCTGGAGCAACACTGAGTGTCACGGAGTTCGGGCCCCTCGTAGCTAGTAGCGCATCCGGAGAATCCTCGTATCTTCTTTTGGACGAAATTGGGTTCCGACGGATCCGGCGACGTTTCCCGCGCTATTGAAAGATCCAATCGATAACCGTTTCTTTGATCTCAACATTTACTGCCTTCAAGTTTCCCGACAGTCAAATTGTCCGATTCACGTCATCGTCAGATTTTGTATCGAGGAATGTGAACCGGTAAGTAGACTATTCTCTTTCACATGACTATTCTTTTTAACACTTTAACATGATTTTTACATTGCTTAAGTCGTAATTGTATTATATAATATAATATTAAAAAGATATAATAAATTTTTTTACAACAAAGGAATATATATTAGTGATATTTTTTAAATAAGTAAATCTTAATTTAGCACTTTGTATAAACTACAATTGTATTAATTAAAGAGCGAGAAAATTAGAAATTTATGATTTCTTTGAAGGCCACATGCAGAGGAGGACAGCTCTCGTACGGCAGGAAGCGACGGTCGATCGGGCCGATCGAGGAGCCGGTCACCGCTGAGGTAACAGAAATTTTCAGAAACCTCACGCCCGCGGAATTACCGTTACAACTATCTATCGTCGTTCAAAGTCCAGTGATAACAGCGGGCCATTTATCCAGGGAAAATCCTGATACGCTGGTGATCACCGGCGGAAGTGAGTTTAATATATCGGTACCGCTACGTCCTCCAAGCGTCGGAAACTTCGATTTGCACTTCCGAATTCTATAGATAATTATTATAAATAATAAAATTACTGCAGAGTTAATGGAGCTATACGAGTCTCGCTTTATTTTCAGAATCTACGGACAGCCTTTTTTGCGTGGACGCGAGTCTAGCTCTAGGTCTTCTGATCTTTTGGTTGATAATCCAGATTGTACTCACTGCCGGTTGCATTCATAGCTGTTCGTCGCTACAGAAGAATGGCCGTAGAGGCCGAAGAGGACAGAGCTGAGATATTGGCGAGACACCTTTATGGCATTCACGGAGGGAAACTTCGAAATTGCACGAAGGGTCAGGTGGGCCGACCGAAACGATTCCTCGATCGGATGACAGATTCTTTTCCCCATTTTTCAAAACGCAAGGATAATTTAGGTATCATATAGATTTGTGTAAAAGGTCTTAAAGTTAAAAAAATGAAAAAAATTGTTACACTTTTATATAAGTTTTAGGTCATAAAATTTTAAAGTAAAGTAATCAGTGGTTACTTTTGACTTATTTATGTAATAATAGGAAATAGTTTTCGTTTTTTAAGAAATTCCAGTCAGTGATTTTATTGTAAACAAAGTTAAACTTTTAAAATAGATATAAACTTTTCGCATTAAATGTAATACGTATATGAGATATATATGTCTATTAACGATTTATAAATACTATAAAATCTATTTATATAATTCGTTTAATGTTAGTAATTGTTAATTTTAATTTTATAACTATACAAAGTAAAAGGACCAAAGTGAAAATAAAGTCAACAAATTATTATTCTCGCTTAAAAAGCAAATAAATACACTTACATTGAATATATTATGTATACATAGCGGTGTGTAAATATGTTTATTTTTCTTATACTTGCCAGTCTTCATTAAAACATTTATTATCATGAATTGTATTGTATAATGAAAATTGTAAGTTACCCAGTTCTGCCTGTTGAACAGCGTCCATAATGATTTAGTGTCACCTCTGTAAATATAAAATATTGTGTATTGAACATTTTAATGCGTTCACAATCGCACTGCCTTATACTGTAATTATATATGAGTTTTTTATCATTTTATATATTTTATAGGGCAAAGATCGTTAAATGTATAAATTTGCTATTGCAAAATCCATTAGCGCTAGAACGACCGAAAATATTTGGAAGAATGGTTTTTCTTCCATCTCTTGTGTGATGTAAAAAAAAAGAAAAATTTTCTTATCTAATTTTAGTTCTTTTCTTCATAATTTGCTATATAAATATAATTAATATAATTTCAAAGTTTTAAGCAATGATAATACTGAAGATAAATTAAAAGAATTGATCAAAATAATTTACCTATCTCGTTGAAAACTAATAAGATGATTAGCTCGACCGTTCTAGCGTTAAAGCAAAAAATTGATCTTGGAGATCATTGTTACTCTGATAGAAAGCTTGTTTTATATTTTGTTATCGCGCATATATCTTTCATATAGCAAAATAAATACAACTGTTAAATATAAAAAAGTTTTTATAAAATATATCACTTTTTCCACAGCGTTGCGCGCAACCCAATCCTCCTGGATTAGTGTAATCGACGTTGTCTGTACCACAAACAGGATTGTATTCGGGTGTTATCTATAATAGAAGTGTTAATAGAAAATAATGCATTATAGATTCAATATTAAAATTACTTTTCAAAAGCAAATGTGCAAAATTCAAAAGGTTCTCTCTCGATTAAAACGTTAGCTTTGAATAAAATTTACGTTGATTTCAGTGAGAAAAGAATTTTAATTACCGGGCAATTATCTAAGCATGCATTGTATCTGTCATTATTAGACAGAGTAGTAGACGTCACAATTGTCGGTGTGGATGTTGAAGGAATTCTTTGTCTTCCATTAGATTGCTCGAAAGCTACTGCACTCTGTCCAGATGACTTTTAGAGTTGACAGTAATCCAATCCTTCGGCAGTTTACGCTTTAACATGTTGAGGAGATGCGCGTTGTAGCAGGAAATTTGAAAAGAAGGCCGTATTAGTCGTTTAATCATCCTTCAACGATCCTCGGGCAAAATAAAACTCTGTGAAAAGATAATTGTATGTATACATACATACGTATTGATACGTATTACGTCGCGACCTCATGCAATGGGCGCGTTCAGCAGACACAACTGTTGCACAAACTAACAATAAAGCCCATTCTACAATAGCCGTAAAAGTACGCAGTAAGACGTAAGAAGTAAGCTGTTGACTAATGGGATTTTTACAATTCAAGAATAATCGACTGTGGTTGGTCAATAGCTTACTGCTTACGTCTTACTTCGTACTTTTACGGCTATTGTAGAATGGGCTTAATGCCTCGTCTTCACTGGAATTTATGAAGCTACCTAAATCCTCATCCACGGATAACGGACTAATGCTATTCTCGTGAGTTTTCCTTCGTTCCTTATTTCTCTCTACTATCTTGTCGAAACATTGTTTATATATTCCTCGCATATTTACTCCATCAATCTGCGACAGATTAAATCACAAAAATTAATAAGTTTAACAACTATATCTTCTACATGTATAAAATATTTAGAGGTTAACCTTGATTGCGAAAGACGTATAGCAAATTTAACAGTTTATTAAATGTTATAAATGTTATATACGTAAATTTAATGTACAAATTAATACATTAAATGACATTTTACTTAAAAGAAAAAGATTACCTCGGATGAAGATCTTAAAATACCAGCGATGTGACCAACTGCCACAGTCTTCGCAGCGATGCAGCAGCCATTTCACGTGATTTCACGTGATTTCACGTTTCACGGAACAGTTCCATTTTTCACCGTTCACATTTCACTTTTCACTATTCACGCTAGGGGAAAAGTTTCATGATCGACCCCCAGATGGAGTCCTTTCGAGAAAAATGTCATAAGCGTATTGTGAGGTAATCGGAAGTCTGTAATCGGTGATCGTAAGAGATGGCATTTGGCCAATCGCTTACGACCGCCGATTACAGACTTCCGATCGCCTTACGATACGTTTAGGGCCGGTCTACCATGGGTGTTGTAAGTCGTGAGTCGTAAGAATTGACTAATCACATTCATTATTCTGCTTGCGGTCGAAGAATAATCAACTGTGATTTTATGACTTTTTCCGACTCTCTTCCGACATCTGACTAACGACTAACGACTCATTGTAGACTGGCCATTCATATGTTGTTTTAGATGTAATCGAGGAATAAAGTGCGCGTGGTCCTAACTTCGAGAAATAATTTTTTTTATGATAGCACTTAATATATCGATTAAAATCGATTCTATATGATATATATTACCATAAAAGGGATAAAATCAGTAACTATGTATAATTACCGGTTATTATGCATATATAATTTCAACATATGGTGGTAAATGTGATAAAATTATAGCAAATTTATTAATTTTGCCGGTAATTGTAACCAAGACTTTGGTAAAAGTAATAAATCTTTCATTAATTTTGTTGTAGGTGGAAAAGTGTGAATCCACTGTATTCACGCGTACACGTTTCCATTCACACAACAATTAAGTTGGGTTAGGTTAGTTTTTTTGGAGGTGGAGCACTCCGCAGGGAGGCGGAAACCATGAGAAGCCTTCACTGGCGCACAGTACAATTACGCACGTTGCAATTGCACATAGTGGGTCTGTTTTCTCTTTTTTACTCCATATTAGAAGGAAAAAGATAAACTCTGAACTATAAGTGCAGCCAGTTCAGCAATAGAAAACAGACCCAGTGCTATTGGACACATAAAGTTGCGCACCGTTCGATTGGACACGTTTCAATTGCACACAGTTCGTTTGGACACATTTCTTTTGCGCACAGTTCAATTGCGCACCGTTCTTTCGCGCACCGTTCAATCGCACACCGTTCACTCGCGCATGGTGTAAGTAGACAGGTGAAGCATTCCCGATGCTGCGCACTCGTTCAGTTTTTGAACCAATCAGCGCGCGACCTGTTTTGCGAGAAAAGCAATATGGCTGCTTCCGTTAGTTTGAGTTTGTAGTCCGTTATCCGTCGCGTGCGTCTGTTGTGCGGAAAATATTGTGTGTAAACAACAATATATATATATATATATATATATATATATATATATATATATAACAATATATATATATATATATAACAATATATATTGTGTGTACATATATGCAATAAAGTTTATATTTAGATTGTTATTTTATTCAAGTCTACATTTTATTTAAAATTATTAGATGTTATTAAATGTGTATTTTAATAATTACAAAAAACGTTCCCTAATTTTATTCTGTTTGAATAAAATATTAATTTTTTTTCGTTACATATGTCTTTTTATTATTACCTAAGTAAATTGCGTTTCAACCGAAGTTTCAACCCTTCCTCCTCACACTATAATTCAGAATCTACACTGTGGACGTGCGGTTGACCCTAATCAAATTACGTAACCAAACCAGAACAGAATTAAGACAGGAGTTTAATAAATATATAAATAAACTAATAAACGTAGGTTTAATTGTCATTAGTTTATTTATTTAAGGTTTTATTGTATTTCATTAAGTATATGTTTAAAATTTTACATGATTTACACATTTTTATTTCTTATAATCGAACTTCACCTTAAAGTGAGCGCCTACAAAATAGGTCGCCTCCTGATTGGTTCAACCGCCAAAGCTGCCGCCATTATGCGCAATGCTTCACCTGTCTACTTACACCATGCACTCGCGCATGTTCAATCGCGCACCGTTCAATCGCGCACATTTAGATCAAACGTACATACATGCTAAAGCCTTGTGTCCACGATGCTAGAAACTGCGTCCGAGTTTCGGTTTAAGCCAATCAACTTGCAGCTCTTACAGAAAAGCAGCAGTTTCATTGGCTTAAACCGAAACTCGGACGCAGTTCTAGCATCGTGGACACAAGGCTTAAAGGAGGTCCACCCTGCCTACCGGCGGAGGTGGGTGCGGGAGGGGGGGGGGGCGAAAGCCCCCTTGCCCCACCCCCTGCGCGCGCGCGCGCGCGTGTGTGTGTGTGTGTGTGTGTGTTTGTGTATGGTAATTTTAAATGCGTTTGATCGAACTGTGCGCGATTGAACGGTGCACGATTGAACGGTGCGCAATTGAACGGTGCGCAATTGAACTGTACGCCATTGAACTGTGCGCGATTGAACGGTGCACGATTGAACTGTGCGCAATTGAAACGTTTCCAATCGAACGGTGCGCAACTTTATGTGCCCAATAGCACTGTTACTACGTTTACGCGAGCGTTACTTCCCAGATAACATGCATGTTGCATAAGACGTCGTAAAGATATCTTAAAGATATCTTAAGATATCTTAGGTGTCTTAAAGATATCTTAAGATATCTTAGGTGTCTTAAAGATATCTTTACGACGTCTTATGCAACATGAATGTTATCTGGGTTCTGTAGTAACTTACGATAATTCCTTCGCGTAAACGGGATTTTTTTTCGCGTAAACGGGATTTTGTAGTAATTTACGATAATTTACTCCGCGTAAACAAGTGAATTATCGTAAGTTACTACAGAAGTAACGCTCGCGTAAACGTAGTATATGCGTGCAATTGCAACGTGCGCAATTGTACTGTGCGCAACTGAACCTCTCCCGTTGAAAAAGAACACGTAATGCTAGGTCTACAATGCGAGTCGCAAAGTCGTGAGTCGCAAAAATTGACCAATCACAATCGAATTTGAGGAGAATAATCGACTGTGATTGGTCAATTCTTGTGACTTACGACTTGACTTCCATTGTAGACCCTGCATTAGTCATAATCGTAAGGCGGTAAGAAAATAGACCAATCACACTCGATTATTCTTCGAGCTCAAGGAGAATAATCGAGTGTTACTATATTTACGCGGAATAAATTATCGTAAGTTACTACAAAATTCCGTTTACGCGAAGGAAAATCCCGTTTACGTGAAGGAATTATCGTAAGTTACTACAGAAGTAACGCTCGCGTAGACGTAGTATGTGATTGGTTTATTTTCTTACGGTCTTACGATTATGACTAAAACTTTGTTACGTGCAATGGCCTTTAGAGCCATTGCACAAGCTCTCGCATGGTAACGTAATGTAGATCAACGCACAAGATATGTATAACGCCGTAACGGCCGTAACCAATACGTTTCTTGTGCGTTGGCTCACGTTACACTACGTGACCGTACGAGAGTCTTATGCGGTGGCTCTTACATCGTGGGGTGCATTCCGATTCCCTACCTGGGTGCTGAAAATCTATAGTGCACGTAACATATACTATAGGGCCGGCCCAAACTTGTACCGCGTGTATAATGTTTCTATTTGTTGTTAGAAAACTTTGTAATAGATAATTTTGTTTGCTCTTTAAGGGTCGACAGCAGTAAGAGTGGAGACCTCTGTCGGGTTTGCTTAGCTGCGAGTCCGTATTTTATTTATTATAAATTTTTAAGAGCCAAAATGGAAAATCCGGCTCTGTAGCGGGTTGCGGCTGATCTTACTGATTAAAACGAGCATAATTTTAATGAGATTCGTTAATTAATTTGGCTAAAATTTGGGAAAAACCGTTTCAAAGCAGGCTTGCAAAGCCTGAAAAGCTGCTTTGAAACGGTTTTTCCCAAATTTTAGCCAAATTAATTAACGAATCTCATTAAAATTATGCTCGTTTTAATCAGTAAGATCAGCCGCAACCCGCTACAAAGTCGGATTTTCCATTTTGGCTTTTAAAAATTTACAATAAATAAAATACGGACTCGCAGCTAAGCAAACTCGACAGAGGTCTCCACTCTTACTCCTGTCGACCCTTAATAGGGAAGACGATAGTAGTCATCAGTTTGTGGTAGTAAAAAAAAACAGTAAAAAAATGTCGAAAAACAAATCGAAAACGAACCTTCCTAAGGCAGGGGCGTAATTTGAATTTTGCGTGGGGTAACGTATTACCCCACAAAGACTCTCTTAGGGTTAAGTACGATTAAGTACGATCTTAAAATGTTATGAACCAATCACAGAGCCGTATTAGCATCTTAAGACATTACTTAAGGGGATCCTAAAGCCGTCTGTAATACCGACACTTGGTTTTAATCTTAACTTGCGAAAATATTCGCTTTATATAAAAATTCTACAATGTATTGTTACAAAAAGACTGTGGCGTGGACAGCGGATTACATCCAAAAATACGATACCGTTGTCGGAATTAGGTTTAGACTCTAAACAACTTAAAGTGCTCTGTTCGCACTTTTAGTGTACGTTTGCAATAATGCTTTGACACAGATAACTTTTTTGTTTAGAGTCTAAACCTAATTCTGACAACGGTATCGTATTTTTGGATGTAAGGGCCATGGCACATAGAAAAACTTAAGCAGTAAAACTTAAGCAGTAAGAAATCAACGGTATGGATTCGCTACCGCTTAAGGTGGAAGCACATAAAATTGCAGGAGCCATGGGCAGAATGCAGAAGCCATATGCGCATGCGCTATGGTGTCTGCATTGTCTGCAATCTGCCTATAGCGGGGAGCACACACTTCTGCACAACGCATGTTTACGCATTATGCGTTGTGCAGAAGTGTGTGCTCCCCGCTTATGGCTTCTGAATTTCCAATCTACATAAACTATGCATTATGTATTTTTATGTAGATTGGAAATTCAGAAGCCATGGGCAGATTGCAGACACCATAGCGCATGCGCATATGGCTTCTGCATTCTGCCCATGGCTCCTGCAATTTTATGTGCTTTCACTTGGGCTGTGCCTTAAGTTCTTGACTGTGATTGGCTGATTTGCTTACTGCTTGAGTTTTACTGCTTAAGTTTTTCTATGTGCCAAGGCCTTAATCCGCTGTCCACGCCACAGTCTTTTTGCAACAATACATTGTAGAATTTTTATATGAAGCGAATGTTTTCGCAAGTTGAGGTTAAAACCAAGTGTCGGTATTACAGACAGCTTTAGGATCCCCTTAAGACAGTTTTGAAATAAGATCCGACTATTAGTACGTTCGAAAATAGGTTCGGCTGGTGTTGGGAAAAATAATAAAGTTGGTAGTATTGAGAATTCCCAACACTGCGTTCGTTTTCTCCCAACTGGGAAAAGTTGGAGATTGATAGAATGGAGGCAACTAGTGCAGATATTTATTTGTATCGGTCTCAACGCCTTTTGTGAAACATAACATATTGCTAGTACTGAGGCCCGATTCTGAAACGCATACGAAAATAACTAACGCTGTGTGAACATTGATTAGTGTATACTACTTAGATCGTTATTTATAAATAACGTTGCACGGTCCACTGATTGGTGTATAATTTACGATCTAAGCAGTATACACTAATCAATGTTCACACAGCGTTAGTTATTTTCGTATGCGTTTCAGAATCGGGCCTCAGTACTAGCAATAGGTTATGTTTCACAAAAGGCGTTGAGACCGATACAAATATAATAAATATCTGCACTAGTTGCCTCCATTCTATCAATCTCCAACTTTTCCCAGTTGGGAGAAAACGAACGCAGTGTTGGGAATTCTCAATACTGCCAACTTTATTATTTTTCCCAACACCAGCCGAACTCCGGTAACTTAGCCGGTCAACTTCGACTTTATTAATTTTTTTTTTTTTAATCGTTTGTTGGTGATTGTTGGCCTAATTGCAACGTTTGTTGGTTCTTAATTTTTTTTTAAATTAAAAAAGAAAAATTAGCGTTAAGTTAGCCGGAAAAATTTTATTTTTAATTTAAAAAAAACCTAATCGATGCGTAATCGTTTGCTGATGATTGTTGGTCTAATTTTAGCGTTTGTTGGTTTATTATTAGTCTTAAAAACAAAAAAAAAAAAAACGAAAAATTATCTCACATTAAAGTAATCGAAGATTGGTTTATGTACCTATGACTTAAGGTTTATTTCTATGTAAGGCTAACATCTATAAAACTGGCTATGAATACGGGCTTTAACAGTACACAAATAATCAAGCGTCTTAATTCAAGCAGTTAGGTATCACGCTGGGAGTTTGTTTAGTTTTATTATGCCGCAGGCGGAGCCCCTCCCCCGCCTAATTGCGTACTGTTTATACGCATGTACTGTACACATGTATTATATATATAACTGCTTGAATCAAGACGCTTGGTTATTCCGCACGATTGACCAGTCAATAGTCATCATATTTAAAATTGGCGCACTTTTGCATGCGCGTACGGCTACTGAGCATGCGCAACGAAATCGGTGAGGAGGCCACTATTCTTCAGATTTACCATTTTTCGTTTTTAAGACTAATAATAAACCAACAAACGCTAAAATTAGACCAACAATCATCAGCAAACGATTACACATCGATTAGGCTTTTTTTTAATTAAAAATAAAATTTTTCCGGCTAACTTAACGCTAATTTTTCTTTTTTAATTTAAAAAAAAATTAAGAACCAACAAATGTTGCAATTAGGCCAACAATCACCAACAAACAATTAAAAAAAAAAAAAAAATTAATAAAGTCGAAGTTGACCGGCTAAGTTTACAGAGCCCACCAGCCGAACCTATTTTCGAACGCACTATATGAATACGGACCTAGGATTTTTCGTGGGGAATCCGAACGCAGCCATGGCTGTATCGTCCTTGGCTGCGTTCCGATATTCACTGCAAGTACTGAAAATCTATAGTTTACGTAAAGCGGGCAGCACACACTTCTGCACAACGCATAATACGTAAGCATAAAGGTGCCTTTTCATGCTGACGCTCGACGCTCGATTTGGGCGTCAAAATTGATCGCGTGATAGGTTTGAATTCCAGCGTCAAATGGCAAAAGCTCAACTGTGTTCAGCTTTGACGCTTGACGCTCGTTTCAGTCAATTGACTGTAAATAAAGTGTGTATATCGTTAAAAAGTAATTAGACGTGTTTGACCATGTGTGTTCTTGAAGTTGGTCACGTGACGTTTTGACGCCCAAATCAAGCGTCGAGCGTCAGCATGAAAAAGCTCCTTAAGAAAATTGATTGGTCTATTTCCTTATGCACATGTGTATGAACCAATCAATTTTCTTATGCTTACGTATTATGCGTTGTGCAGAAGTGTGTGCTCCCCGCTTAAAGCCCCTTGCACAATAGGCAATAGCGATAGCGATAGCGACAGCAACAAGGTTGCCGACAAAGCTATACCTTTGTCGGCAACCTTGTCGCTGTCGCTATCGCTATCGCTATCGCCTATTGTGCAAGGGGCTTAACGTACACTATATATTTTCAGTACTGACAATAGGTGCTTTCCATTTACATCAAAACTCAGATAATTCTCACTTGTGACGTCGTTCTATCCTTTTTGGCAATTAATGAATAACAAAGACAGAATGACATCATAAGTGAGAATTATCTGAGTTTTGATGTAAATGGAAAGCAACTAATGAATATAGGGAACGCAGCCCTTGAAGCAGGTGCCATTTACAAGAAGAAGATAGGATTTTGTTATTTGTTATATTATTGCCAAAGATTATAGACGTAATAAGATGACATTATGTAGTGTAAAAAATTGCAAAAGCAACCACAGATCAGGAAGTAGTATACATTTTTTTCGGTAAGTAATATTAATTTTTTTGGAAAGTTTCTTTGGTTGAAAGGGTTAGGTGCCTAATATTTATTTGTAAAGACAGTAGGTTAGGTTAAGTTGAAAGATGATATTTTAATATTTTGTACGGTATTCATGTAACATAACCCTTCGCAGAACAAATGCTTTCAAGACCCACTCGATATTTCCATTTCGAATTTTACGGAGATTTTACGGACTCATAAAAAAAAAAAAAAAACTCAAACAAGAATCAGGCATATATAACGGTATAAATAGATTCTTAAAGCCTTTGAAAGTATATTTGAATTTTTTATTTTTTATGGCACCATTACTTACAGCTTGAAAATTTTAACTGGCGTAAGACCCACTTGTTTGATAAAAACAGCAGAATTACACATGTTCTGCGAAGGGTTGAATGTATTTTATTTCCTCGGTACCACCCATATCTGGGATGGCTTTCCCCATTCCGGCACCTGGGGAGGCACCCGATGGGGGACTAGCAACCCCACACGGTATCGTCGATACCCCCTCTTCCTCCACACATCCACCTGGAAAAGCGGTGGTCGTGTAGGGTGAGTTCCCCATTGGGAGGGAGGTTCGACTTGGTGACGTGTCCCGAAATTTCGGAGACACCGTGCACCCAGTAGCCACCGTCGCCTTCTACCAGATCCCCACCCCAGGTCCCCGAGAAAAAACCCCTGCAGGATTTGTGATACCTGCCTGGGATTGAACCCGGATCGCTAGAACGTGAATCCACTGTCTAGCATTAGTGACTACAACGCACTTAATATAATAATAGACTTTAATTCTATTGTAAAAAGCAAGTTAAAAGTATCAGTGTGCATTTATTGAAAAATTACAAATGTCCTATTTATAACTTCCATTATTTGTAAATTACACTCTCTATAAAGCTGTAATAATTAATATAATTAATATTTTGTAAAAAAAATCATTTTTGTTAAAAAAAATATTTTGTATGTTATAGGTTTCCTCTAAATAATGAAAATCTTCTGAACAGATGGATTGCTGTTGTTGGAAAGGCAGATTGGAAACCGAAAAAAACAAGTAGAATTTGTAGTCTGCATTTTAGTGAAAAAGATATTATACGAGGCATGGGATATAAATATTTTTATTTACGTGAAAATGCAGTACCAAGAGATTATTCTTCAATTGTCACAAAAAAAGAACAGATTATCTGCTCAATGTTAAAGTCGAAAGAGAATTACAATACTGCAAATAAATCTGTAAGCTCCAGTAAAACTTATGTCTTGAACAAAAGTGCTGTAGAGGATCACAACTATTCAAATAATGATAGTACTACGATTGAAAGTGATGGATCAAATACATTTGGCACTCAAGATTCAAATCAATTGATTCAAAAGACAATTCTTTACTCAGATAAGAAACCTGAATGTATTCAAACTGATTTTGAAAATATCTGTAATGCTGCAAGCATGAGTAATTCTGTAAGCTCTAGAGAAACTTGTATCTTGGACAAAAGTGCAGAATGGGATCACAACTATTCAAGAAATAATGTTAGCATTACGATCGAAAATGATGGGTCAAGTATATTTGACACTCAAAACCCAAATCAATTGATTCAAAAGGCAATTTCTCAACCAGATAAAAAATGCAAATTTATTCTAATTGATTCAAAAAATATCATTATGTTATCGCCTATCTCACACAATTCAACTAATCTCAACTCTAAAAAGGAAATAGATTTTGCTGCAAAAAAAATACAAAAATTATCGACAAATGTAAAAAATATGAGAAAGAAGAACAAAATATTACAGCAGAAGTTGAGAAGATATAAGAAAAAAATTACTTCAATGAAAGAAATGCTTAACCGATTGCAGAATAAACTGACGTCGGATGATTTTTTGCAATTAATAAAAGAAGATTTTAATGAGGAAGGCTTTATTGAGAAAGACTTTACGTTACAGATTTTCGAAAATGAAGTTAAAAATGAAGATCGATAAACTAAAGGTCAACGTTACACGGATGAGGTAAAAATATTCGCTTTGTTGATTAATTATATCTCCCTTAAAGTTTATGACTTTTGTCTCTGATAATTTTTCTTCTTTCTTTTCTTCCTTTGGCTTTACATCATTTTTAAGAATAAACTTTATAAAAAATAACAGTAAGTTACAGACCGTTACAAGAATATAATTTAAAAATTGCATAAATATATTTAACTTACAAATTTGTCATTAAATAATGTTGCTGGTATTACATATTTATTTATATGTACATGCTTTTTTAAACTGTAAAAAACTGCACCATGGTGCAATAGAATAATATTTTTCAATAGAATAACTAATATATAACTAAATATGTTTTAAATAGTTGTATATTGTGTTGCATGATATCCATATTATTAAAAATAAGAAAATGATGTACTTCTTATCGATGAAGCAAAGCATTGACCTATTTGTGCAATAAAAAATATTTTATTCATAGGACATTTTTCAAATTGCCTGCACATTAATCCTAGAAAATTATTACTGATTATTGATATAGAACCTGATTTTCATGTTGATGTTTTTCAGAGTTAAGGAAATTTTCATCGAAAGATCAATATTGCAATCTTGAGTTTGACCATGATATTTCGAAAGCAAATATGGATTCCTCGTAAACAATAGATGATAGGCACATCTAATTATGGGATCATTCAGAAAAGTGAATCCGTCTAAAGACGACATCGCAATCGATTGGAATATTGACTTGTTTTTGTTGGTTTCAATAGGAAACGAAAGTGATCTGTTAGATCTTTTTTGAAAAGCAATTTAATAGCGACAAGGCTCAGCTGGTAAAATCTACATAAATATTAGCTGACTAGGATGATCTTCATATAAGCTCTTTAACATGTGAGATATTAATCTAAGTTTTTTTATAATAATTGAGTTGTTCGTTATATGTAAATAATTATGAGAACTAATTTGTTTATTTTCTCATCCGACAAAAAGCTACAAATTTTTTTTTATATAGATGGCAATATATTGTTGAGTTGCATAATTTACAAACACGATTAAAATTAAAAAATGATTTATCTGTTCATCTGTATATTACTAGGAAAGATAATAAAATAAAAGTGAAATACCCTGTCTAGACTTTATGGCCCGTATTCTCAGTTCACTTTTTTATCAATAAATGCGCGCATTTATTTCTGAAATTCTATAGTATATCTAACGTAAACTATATGCTAAATGCGCTCATTTATGATGAAAGTGAACTGAGAATACGAGTCTAAGTTCTTCCGTCGCTCTCTTTACACTTTCTTATAAAAAGATTTATCATAGTTTCAAGGCTGCGAAGCAACTATTGAATTTATTCTAAAAATTAACGTTCTGTTTGATATTCTCAATTCACAGAATCCTTTCAACAAAGATTATAAGAAATCATTAAAACGAAATAATTTAAATCATCAGAATGCAATAGTAGTCAATGATATAATACCATTTCTATTTACTTTGCGTGATGTTAATGATTAATTTTTATGTATAATTGACAGTAAAACTTATTCTCAGATTTACAGCGGCGACAAAATCGTTTTTTTTCAGTTACAGAAACTCTGAAAGTAATAAAGTATTTCAATATATTTTAACTTGTAGATTCTTGCAAGATCTACTATTTATGACTACGTTTACACGGCTCGATTTACGCCGAAGTTATAACATCGATATTAGGGTGCAGTCCCACGTAGAGAAAAAAGCAGAACGGAAAGCAAGCACAGTGGGGGCCGGGGGGTGTAACTAATCAGAACGTTTCTCCAAATATCCGTTCCGATTTTATATATGACCGGGTTCTCCATGTACCAGGAAAAACGGAAATACGTAAATATTAAAAATCATTTGTTATTAATTATACTTTACAGAAATGATTAATATTATAAGATAATATCTGTCTATGATCAATCTCATGGAATATATTTTACGGAAGAACAAAGATAATTCAAAATTATTGTAAATTTTAGGTTAGAATTCTTTTCGTTTTTCTGTAAAATATCGTCCATGGGGATAAAAATATCTGATTGGTGGTCCAGTGGAAAAACTCTAGGCATCGGGAGCTGTGAGTGGCTGTGGTCAAACGGGACGTTCCTTTCCGGTGTGTCTTGTGTGCAGGAGCCATTAAAGAAAAAAGCGTGTGCGAGCACGTGTGAGTTCACGTGGATTGTTGCTACAATTTGATTAAATCTTGTTTTTGATATATTATACAAAAGTTTGTAATGCGGTAGGTACTAGAATATTTATAATGAGATATTGCTTGTAAAAATGTTATAACGATGAAATTACGTTTATCTTTTTTTTTATATCTAGCACCGCAGTCGATGGTTAGGTTAGGTTATGACAAGTATAACACTTCAAAGTAATACATGTTAAAACTTAACTAGCACACGAAATTAGATTGTCCTGCTTTGGTTTTTAATACGATAAATGGTATTATTACGCAAAACTGTTATACAAAATGGTTAAGGTTAAGAAAAAGAACTTGTCCGAGTCTGTGCAACAGAGAAACAAGAAACAGCTAAATCCGTTTGAGGTGCATATTAATAGAGACAAGCAGAAAGTATTGGGTCGGAAGAGTAAAAATGATCGTGGACTTCCGGGAGTTTCGAGAGCAAAGGCTATCAACAGACGTAAGCAAAGCCTTCTTCAAGAATATAAATTACAACATAAAGACAATGTTTTCTTAGACAAACGTATTGGTGAACGGAATAGCGTTATGAGCACAGAAGATAAGGCGATAGCAAGGTTTGCCACGGAACGCATGAAAGCATATAAAAAGGAGAGCATTTTTAATTTGAATGATGAAGTATTGACACATAGAGGACAGACTCTTGAAGAGATCGAAAAATTTGATGATCCTAGGAGCGACGATGAATTTAGCGACAGCGAAAATATTAGCGGCAAGCTGGATAAAAATTTTGTGGAGGAAGCTCACTTTGGTGGAGGCACTTTATCGAAAACAGATTCCGCATTATCCAGAAAGGATTTAATCGATCAGCTGATTGCAGAGTCGAAAAAGCGGAAGGCAGAGAAACAAAAAATACGCGAGCAAACGATAGATCTCACAGAGAAACTTGATTCTGAATGGAGGGACCTCTTGCCCTTTATGTCTGCTTCCAAAAAGTCTACGGAGGACATTGATGAAACGACGAAAGCTGATACTTATGATATTGCTGTACGGCAATTAAAATTTGAAGCCAGAGGTAATCCGTCTGAGAAACTGAAATCAGAAGAACAGATTATTCAAGAAGAGAAAGAGAAATTAGAGAGACTTGAAGCTGATAGATTGGCAAGAATGAAAGGATTTATATGCGATACTAGTAACCAGTATAAGCATAAATCTGCAGATGATCTCGAAGATGATTTTATAATGGAAACTATCGAAAATAATGATGATGTTAGTTCAGCTATTGACATCGATAATATCAATACTGAAAGCAGCGATGAAGTTGATGATAATTTTGATGATAATGAGCAGAAAGAAAATAAATTGGGAGACGCTGCCGATGAAATAGTTAAAAACGTAAAAACGAGGGAGGGTGATAATAAAAGGCAGGAAACATATTCCGAATCATCTAATGCCAAAGATGAATCCGATGCAGATTTGAATGACAAAGATTCAAAGATTGAAAATTTGTATGATGAAGAGTCTGAGGACGATTTTTCAGATTTAAAGATATCGTCTAGTGAAGATGAAGATGAAACACAAGTTACATTTGTGAGCAAAAGTAACAAACATGTTACATTTACTAATGATCTGACAAAAGATACTAAACAGATAAATCAGTCGGATAAGATTTGTCCTAAATCAATACTAAAACAGAGTAATAGTACACATGTACAGAATTCATCTGACGAAAATGAAAAGCAGGAGATCAGAAATGATCTCTTGAAGCGAAAAGAAATTATGGAAAAGGCACGAAAAGAATTACCTTATACATACAATGCTCCAGAAAATTTTGAGGAACTAGAAAAATTGTTAGAACCATATAATGCAGATTATCAATCAGTGATCGTAGATCGTATTATAAAATGTAATCATTGGACATTAGATAATAGAAATAGAGAGAAGATGTCGAATTTATTTATATATTTATTGCAATATATAAACAACTGTGCCTGCGTGGAGAGTGCTGATGATTTAATTAAATGTTTCCAAATCTTTGACAGGTATAAATGATTTATACTTGCTTCATATTACAAATATGACAAATGTATATTATAGTGCTTATTATTTACATGTAACTTTTATTTTAGATTATGTCCTCATCTTTATGATCTGGCACATATGAGTCCAGAGAATGCTAAAATCTGCATACAAGAGGTGATCAAGGAGAAACATAATGAATTTGAAAAAAATAAGACAAGATATCCTGACATGGATACGGTAAGATTATATAAGACACCTTCAATCAATTACATTTTTTATTAGCAGATATATGATATTACATATTTGTGTGTACGTGCACCGTTGATTTAAGCCGTAAGCCCTAAGAAATTGACCGATCACAGTCGAATATGAGAAGAATAATCGACTGTGATTGGTCAATTTCTTAGAGCTTACGGCTTAAATCAACGGTTAGTCCCGGTCTACAATAGGTGTTTTAAGCCCTAAGGGTTCAGACACAATGAAAGGAATAAGGAACAAGGAATTAAACATAGAGAGAATCCCGTGTCTTGAAAAAAGAGAGAAGCTATGTCTTGAAACAAGATGCGACTACTATGTTTAATTCCTTGTTCCTTATTCCTATCATTGTGTCTGAGCCCTAAGCCTTAAAAAATTGTTCAATCACAGTTCAATTTGAAGAGAATAATTGACTGTTATTGGTCAATTTCTTAGGGCTTAGGGCTTAAAACACCTATCGTAGACTGGGACTTACAGCCATAAATCAGCCTTAATAGAATGAATGTAAAGAATATGTATATGTATATATGTGTATGTATATATATCTATTTATATATATTTTTATATTTTTCAGCTTATATTTTTTAAGTTGGTATCTTTGTTGTTTCCAACATCTGACTTTAGGCATCCTGTTGTTACTCCTTGTTTAGTATTTATGTCACAAATATTGTTAAAAGCTCGTATTAAGAATTACCGGAGCGATATTTCAAAAGGCCTTTTCATATGTACCCTTATTTTAGAAGTGAGTATATCCGATTTTATTTATATTCCGCATTGCAACGTAAAATTAAGATGCAAGTGCATGCAAATGTTTTAATCATTTCTTTAAATTGCAGTATACAATGCTAAGCAAGCGATTTGCACCGTCCGTAATTAATTTCTTACGAGGCATCATTTACACAGCGACACCCACAGATTTAACACAAAAAATGAAAGTTATTCCACCATTCAAGATTGCGTGTAAAGCTCTAGTGATCAGTAAAACCAAAAATACAATTGATCCAAACGGCGCACATATGTTTGCAAATGATTTAATTCACGAGGAATTAGATGATAAATTTAGAATAAGAGCTTTACTGACTGCAGTCAATCTGCTTATCGAATTTAAAAACCAGCTCCAAGAATTAGAAGCAGTATATCCAATATTTGAGCACATTTTTCAATTATTAAAAATAAACAAATTCAAACAGTATCCACCAAACGTAAGAGATCATATAAAAGGACTGCGTAACGAACTCGACGTTCTACGAAATAAGAAATTGGAATACATTGTGCTTGAGAAGAAAAGACCAAAACCTTTAAGAACATACGAGCCAAAAATAATGCCAATGTAACTATTATATATTTTTTCTTTTATCTAATTTACAATTTCATGAATTTAAAGTTTATGAAATTATAATTTATTTTATATAATATATATTTGTGTGTATTAAAATATTTATTTTGTTATAATACAACATGATATACGATATTATTTCAAGTATTATCTTTTTGCAGATATGATGGAAAACGACATAAATCTATGTCAAAAGAAAAAGCAGAAAAAGAAAAATTATTGCATAAGTATAAGAGGGAATTTAAGGGCGCAATTCGTGAAATAAGAAGAGATCGTGACTTTTTAGCCAAAGTACAAATCGGACAGCAAATTAAGAGCGACGTTGAACGCAAACGTAAAGTGAAAGAAATTTTTGGTGAGGCTGCTATGCAGCAAAGCGAGCTTAAGAAAATAAAAAAGAGAAAATAATTTCGAAAGAGTAGAAATATGATACAAAATTTTAAATATTGTAAATAAATTTTTTAGTGTATATATATATATTCATGCTGTAGTGTTTCACTTTTCATTGAAAATCTAATTTTAATTTTACAAAGATATATTTGATATTAAAGGAAACTACGATAAGTGATACTTTCTTCAATTTTTCTCCTGGAAAAAAAATCCAAAGTAATCTATCATTAAATAATAACAATCAAAATTAGGACGTTTCACGCAAATGCGCGCATATGCGGAAAAAAAGGAAAAACAGTACTGTTTATACTAGAGGGACTCTAGTTTGTACTATATTAACTCAATAATAGATATATGTATGTAACAGTTACATATTACGTATACTATGTATATGTACATCACACACATACACACACACACATAAATAAAATAAAAATTTCCACATTCATTTGTATGTATCATGGTATGATAATGTCCCTACAAATCAAATTAGTGCAAATTATCGTTATTTGTAACAGATCTATTCTTCGTGGCTGCAATTCGTTAAACTTTCTACACTACGAATTTTGCATTTGCTTAACTTTGTAGCCGCCAAAAATCCTTTTTTTGGAGGGGGATATACATTTTTTGTATGTAGCAATAAAAGGAACCTGTTTACAAAATTGCTTCGACCTAAATCGCAGCATGGACATTTTTCGCTCAATATTTATATAATTTTATATTTAATTATATATTTATAATTTTATTACATGGTTTAATATAATTATATAATATTTGTAATTTTATATTTTTTCTTATATTTCGATGCATTATAGATAACTAAACTTGCCTCTATTAATTTTTATTAAATTTAGATTATTTTGATGTTACAATGAGCTAGATAGACAAAGAAAGAGACGGGGGGAGGGAGAGAGAGAGAGAGAGTGAGTTGAAAAAAAGAGAAGTGAAAAAGAAGTTGAGACTTTTCAGACCTAACCTTACTTACTTCGCGCATGCGCACTCCGAGTACTCCGACACACATCAAAAGTGCCGACTGCCGACGTGCTATAGTCTATACTACTCCATACTGTGATGCTACCGACAGAGAGTCGCGCCACTGTATATATATATATACGTACATACATACTACATACATACATACATACACATATATACAATACTGGTAATACGGAGCCGCGGTATCGGCGGTATACGCCATACGGTCTATACTATACGGGACACGGGACGAGTAGCCCTGCGGCCTGCAGCCTGCAGATGTAATCGCGATTAGATCCGGCTCCAGAGTGGTCATTCAAAATCCGTGGTCGAGTCGAGATCGTGTGCGGCGGACGGTTCAGAACGGAGTTTTATAGAACCCGGAATGAGTGTCATTTAACCCTGTCCTAAGAAGTCGGATCTTACTCGTGTCTCTTGTGTCACGCGCGCGAGATCTCGTACAAAGAGCTCTTCTCTTTCTCCTCCTGCCACTCTCTTTCGCACCGTATAATAATCTAAGAATCGAGTAAAAATGCCTGTCTTCCATACCAAGACTATCGAGAGTATCCTCGAGCCAGTGGCTCAGCAGGTAATTGAAATGTCAATCCTCGTTACCGTCGTCAATCGTCATCTAATCAAGGCTGTCACTGATTGTTTCGTCGAGAAATTCTTCGAGAATCTCGAGAGATACATAAATATGTTAAACGTTAATTCGATTAACCGCGAAAACTCTACTTAATTGTAAATAAAAAGATGCAGACAAGAAGTCTGGAGAAATGATACGGTTTCTCGTTGAATAATCGCGAGACAGACTAACATTTTCTATCTACATGGCTTGCATTCCTGTCTTAGCTCAACGCTTATCGCCGTCTTAATACCGCTTCTTGTTTATTCGCCGCGAAAGTTGCGCTTTAACATCGAGACACGATGAAAATCAGCGTTTTTCAGCGAGGCAGATACAATAGGCGGATAATACGAGCTTGTATATTTTGACACAAGTCGTATTTACAGAGTGTAACCCCGTTGTTTCATCTAAAACGCTTTTTATAGAACTATGACATCATACCCCGTATATAGAACAGGGCTGCTATATCCATCTTTTTCTCAGGCATATCGCACCAGTTTCTAAAATGAAACTTAATCTCTTTGGCCGAGGGGAAAATCCTCCCTGTGCCTCCATTTACCAATTCCACCTGTCCAAATAAGGACATGTCGGTGGCATGACTGGCATGTATAGTGTCACATCGTCCCACGCGTTCGCGCATATTAGAATATTAATGAACCAACTCACGTTTTATATCCCAATATATATGAATCTGAATATGCATGCATTTTTATAATAAGTAGCAACAATCAAGTATCAACGTTCCTTTCTTACTTTTTTTAAATATAATTTTTACAGCACCTAATTTTTCTTTATAATGAAACGATGGAACAGAGTTTCTGATTTTATTATCACAATTATACATAGTTGATTACGAGTATATAAGTTACATATTAAGTTTTTTTTACGGTATATATAGACACACGAGTACTATAATATATTTTATATTACTGACAATGACAGCTATAAATTGGCGCTAGTTTTTTATATTAAACTTTTTGTACGGATGGGGAAGCTGTGTACTTGACATTGTTTTTCACCTTTTTTTAAAAAGATATTTTTGTACGGATAGTTAATCACAAGTATGATACAAGTTAAATTTGAAAGCTAATTTTCGATTTCCCAGTTAATTACTTTAAATGGAAAATCTTTAGGATATTGTTAAAAAGGCTGATATTTTAATAATGATTTTATATAACACACACATGTATAAAATTGTAAAGTAATAAATATATATGTAATAATATATATGATAACAGTAACTTATATTTTACACACGCGCGCGCACAAATATTAAAAAATATTGCAAACTTTACTGCTTTTGAATAATTTTGAATAATTGTCGTGATAATCAAGAGTTAATTAAAAAAGCTAATATTATTTGATTTGTATTGTTTGACCAAATTGAAACTGAATCAAAATAATTGAAAGGAAGACTTTGAAGAAAGACTGAACTGTCAATATATGTTAACGTACAATGCACAACATCAAAAAGTATTTATTAGAAATGTGACGTTTCATAAATATTTATTAAATAAATATGAGATTTATGCAGAGTTATGCAGAGAATGTGCGATTTTATTTATGTTCAAGTTTACATGTTATATTATTTACATAAATTAATACATTAATACATTTTTATCTCTCTAAACTACCTAAATTAATACTCATTCAAAACTGTCTTAATAATTATTATATTTCTCTCTATTTCTATTATGTTCTCTGTAGGTATCGAGACTTGTTATTTTACATGAAGAAGCTGAGGATGGAAATGCGATGCCAGATCTGGGAAGGCCTGTACAGGCCGTTAGCATGGCTGTAACTAATCTTGTGAAAGTAAGTGTTTATACGGACAATTTAATAAACAGTTAAATACTGGAAATATTATTGACTATGCTACATTTTATTTACAAGGGGACAACCAATCCTTAACTCCTTAAATTTTGATAAATTTTTAATATGTATAGTACACCGCATTCACCAATACAAGGTACTCTATCCAATGTGCAATAGTTTATGAATTGTTTTAAAATTCTATAAAATAAAGTTTATGTACTATAATTATGTATTATAGGGATATAAGAAAAATAGAATTATAATGACATTACAAAGAAGTACATCACAACCAACAAAAATACATTATGATAATTAATCTTCGGTATCGAAACTTTCATTTTGTGCACTATTAATAAATATTATGGTCACAATGTGTACACATTTTAGGATTGTATCTATCATATAAACATTTAAAACACATTATATTAATTTGCACCAAGCGCATTTTATGAATGTAACTTCTTTGTATAAGCATGATTTATTTATCATTTATATCGAAAAAAAGTTTTAAAGATTGATATTTCATAAACTATTGTGCATTGGACAGAGTTACTGTACTTTGTATTAGTGAATGGGGTATACTGTAACATATTAAAAAAGTGTGCAAATTAGAAACTTGCACGTTACTTCCTCATCATTACAGATCGCTACCATTGCTTTTATTTTATTTCGCTCACAAACCTTCTCTTATGAGGAAGCTTGTATTTTATTTGATGCATAATTATTAGTATTTATTAGTTTGGCTTCCTCATAGAGGAAGCTTTATGAGCGAAATAAAATAGGAGCAATGATAGCGATCTGTAATGATGAGGAAGCAATGTGCAAGTTTCTAAATTGCATACTTTTTTAATTTTAAATTTAACCTTTTTATGAATTGAAAAAGGGTCGGCTTAGTAGCACAAATGGGGTTTTACAATTGACGCAATGTTAAATCGATATTGACTTTGGGAGTTCAGGCTACATGGTCCATATATGGACTTTCGCATATAGACCTTTGATCGCGTATAAAGCTGGATCTAATTAACCAAATCTTAAAGAATTATATATGAAATAGGGGTAGAAAAAATTGAAGAATATAATAAAATTAGAAATAGATCGATATCTCAAAATTTGCGGAAGTTAGAACAACCACAAACATTTTTACAAAAATTCTAAATTTATTAAAAAAGAACCGCTTTACCGATTATCGCCAAATTCAATCCCTACCTTCCTTACATGATATTCTATCGATTAAAAAAAAAAAATGCATCCCGATATCTCAAAAATTACGGAAGTTAGAGCATAAACGGACAACAAAAGCGTTACACACACACACACACTAACACACACGGACATTTGTACAGAAGTGATTTTTCGACGTTTTAGAACATTCTAAACACTTTGCCAAAGATACCTGAAAAAAATTTTTTTCATGGAAACAAAGTTTCCTCTATGAGGAAGCAAAATTTAGTAAAATGTAAGAGATCAAAGGTTGCTTGTCACATTGATGTTAGTTTTGTTTTATATAAAAAGATATACATGCTGTTTTGTTTTAATTTCCCCAGGCAAATATCTCGGAAAATATGAAAGATACGGAAAAAGGTTTGAGACAAAAGTTGTAGGATATCAAAGGGGATAGAGATGATAAAAATATGGACTTGACCTTGAGTGACCTTTTTAAGTCCAGGTCAATGTGATCCTTGTTTTCTTAAACAGAACCTCCTATTTTTTATTGCATATTTTTGACCTTGTGTTGAGACGTTTTTAAAACATTATAATAAAACTCTCTTTCATTAAAAATTTCCTGAGATATTTTAAATTCTGTCAGGATACTTTTAATGTAAAGTATGAAATATCTCATAAAGTATTCACTTTTCGATAACTTTATCTTGACACTTTTATATGTAGAATAATGAAAGAAATCGATTGTTTTAAAAAAGAAACAGAAAAAATTATTTTAAAAAATTTGATTGCATTTTATGGATGCATTCAATTTTACAAAATTGCAAATGTAAAAATTAATATTATTATTCGATTCCTTTCATTATTCTACGTATAAAAGTATCAAGATAAAGTCATCGAAAAGTGAATACTTTACGAGATATTTCATATTTTATATTAAAAGTATCTGACAAAATTTAAAATATCTCAGGACATTTTTAATAAAAGAGAGGTTTATTATAGTTTTGAAAACGTCTCAACAAGGGCTAAAATATGTAATAAAAACTAGGAGATTCATTTAAGAAAACATCGATCACATTGACTTGGCATTAAAAAGATCACTCAAGGTCAAGTCCATATTTTCATCATTTATCTCCCTCGATATCCTACAACTTTTGTCTGAAACGTTTTTCCGTATCTTCCATATTTTCCGAGATTGCTTGGAGAAATTAAAACACCTTGTATATATACAATATTTTTTTATTTACTTACAATTTATTTTCTCATTTTATTATAGTTCCAATAATAATAAGCAACCTGTCCGCAGTATGACAATATATTTGCAGCAGATTTGCTTAGATATTGCAAAATAGATCCGATATATTCCGTGTTTGTTTAAACTCGTGCCGACAGAGCCTGCCAATACAATCTGACAGCAGATTGTCGAGCATAAAAACCGAGCAGAATCTGCCAAATCATTTCGTAAACATTTAAATGGAATACACCATTCAAATAGTTACGAAACGACGCAAATTCTGCTCAGTTCCTGCAGTCAATCTGCCATTTTATTCTGTTAGTAGATTTTGTTATATTTCTGTTGACATTCTATCGAAATCAAAATTTGTAGCAGACACTTTCGAAATCTGTTCTCGACAGATTTGACTATCCGGATTATGTCTTACATTTATTTTAATTTACAGGTTGGAAAAGAAACAATAAACTCATCCGACGATGCTTTACTTAAACAAGACATGCCAGCAGCATTACAACGTGTTGAAGGTGCTTCCCGTCTTCTGGAGGAAGCATCGGCCATGTTAAAGGAAGACCCGTATTCTGGACCTGCTAGGTGAAACTTTATGAAACTTTTATATGAGAATACCATATTAAATTCTCAAATGCCGCGAGCTCATGACGCGTTTGTTCTTTTAGAAAAAAGCTTATAGAAGGCTCGCGCGGTATTTTGCAAGGCACCAGTTCTTTACTTCTCTGTTTCGATGAAAGCGAAGTGCGAAAGATCATACGTGAATGTAAACGTGTACTCGATTATTTGGCTGTTACCGAAGTAATTGAGACGATGGAAGATCTGGTGCATTTTCTTAAGAATTTAAGCCCGTGCCTTAGTAAAGTGTCAAGAGAAGTGAGCGCTCGTGAAAAGGAGTTGACGCATCAAGTACATCGGGAGATATTGGTGCGCTGCTTGGAACAAGTGAGTGTTAGAAAGCAACATTTACATATTTATTATATCTATGTTTTATATAAATAATTGTATAGTGTAGATTAATGCTACTAGAAAGCGAAATATGAGGCGTACATCCAACGACTTGAGATACTAATAGTTAATACACTTGCAGGTAAAAACACTTGCCCCAATTCTGATTTGTTCCATGAAGATTTTCATCCATATTATTTCACAAGGTGGGAAAGGCGCGGATGAAGCAGCAGAAAATCGCAACTATTTGTCTGGCAGAATGTCCGATGAATTGAATGAAATTATTCGGGTGCTGCAATTGACAACGTACGACGAAGAAGAATGGGATGCTGATCAATTAACCGTAAGTTACTTTGCATTTCGCCTCATGTGATCGCGACTTGAATAATAAAAGCATTATATTTTTATATTTTATTACATCAGGTACTGAAGAAGGCTCAAAGCGCCATAGAATCCAGGATACGAGCAGCTTACGATTGGTTGGACGACGGACTAGCTCTGAGAGGTGGCGTAGGTGAAAAAAGTCTTCGTCAGATCATAGAACAGGCATCGCGTTTAGCAGAGCGTTATCTACCTCCGTCACAGGCAGAGCCGATATCTAAACTGGCCTCACAGATAGTTACTATGACTGACGCTCTTTGCGAATTGCGCCAAAATGAGAAAGGTAATTTTGCGCTTCATCTAATTTTATATCACGTCGATCCCTACTGTAAAAATGTTACGTGTTTAAGGTGATGCTGGAGTTCTCTGTTTTATCGATAAAATTACCATTTTTTTTCTACTCATGTAGCGTCGTATTAATTTGACTGAATTAAAAATGCTTCTCCATAATTGCAGTACATACATCAATGATTCAGGGAAACTACGATTTTATATAGAAAACGAGAAAAAATTACGGAATTACAGATTTCCTTACCTACTTTTATCCTAATATGACGTCTCAAGTTACAGCGATCGCTGTCAACTCATCACAAGAAGTGCTTCATATAAAAGATATACCATTGATACGAACGTGAAAACGAGTTTCCCTGAATTGCACAACAAGAAAAACACCGATGAACCTTCCAAATCGAGATTAGAAGTCTAATATAAGAGTATAGTGTATATGACAATTCGTGCGTATGTGTGCGTGCAATGTAGGTGCTGTCCTTGTCTATATCCTTGTCTACACAGGGTCAGATATAGAGGTCGATAACATAGAAAATGGTAATTTTGTCAGTTATACAGACGACTCCAGCATCACCTTAATACGGGGAGACTTAATTTAGTTTAAATAACCGCATGTGTATGTCTATGAAGGCACTACACCCCAAGCGGAAGCCTTAGCACGCAGTATTAAAGAAAAGTTAAACGAGCTCCGCGGCTTGGTAGCGTCCGCTTTGGTAGCGGCGGATAAATCAGGGACCGCACAAACAGCGCACACGGTGGCAGGTCGATTGGAACAAGCGAATAAGTGGCTTCTGAATCCACAGCACGATGACAAGGGACTCGGTAAAAGGGCTATAGCTTTAATAATACACGAGGGAAAAAAGGTACGATGTAATAATTTCCCATTGTAATGAGCATTTCGGCCGTATTAAATATTTACTGCGTACATGATGTAAATATAGTAGCACATTATTATTGTTTTTTATATGATACTTCAAATCAGTCGTATTCACTCTATAATGCTTAATATCTTCAATGCTGCGCATAGAAAGAATGAGCAACCTATAGCAAATGTGAGTCCGTAAATACATTTCGTTATTTTTTCAAGATATAATGTTGATCGATGTTATCGCTGAGAATTACATGGAACGTTTCGAGCATCACGGATTTTGTACGACAATTTGACTTTGATAACAGTACATTAATTCTTATCTTATAAATTTAGATGAGATTGATTTCAGCAGATTTTTTAATATTATTTGTATGTATTCTTACATATAAAAATTGTGCTAATACATAAATGTCAGGCAAACATTTTTAATGTTTGCTAGACTTTAAGTTCAAATTCTAGAGTTTTTATTTGAAGTTCAGTTTAAATATACTTAAAATCTTGTAAAAATAAATTTATATGCACAGGGTGTCCCATTTTAAATAACAATCTCAAACATCTATTGAACAATACATAAAAAAAAATGTTTTAGATAAAAGTTGGACGGCTTAAAGAGGGCCAATAGATGATCTTATTAGATTTTGGGTTCGAGGTCTAGTTAGGTCTGGATTTTGGGTTGGGCCCGGTAGGGCCCAAGTAAAATTTCTTAAATGAGAATCCCTATTTTTTTATTATATCATCTCTTTCTACTAATTAATTTGAACAACTTTTGTCTGAAAAATTTTTTTATTTGCCTAATACTTTTTGAGATATTTAAAGAAAATTTGGTAACTTTTTCAATATTTAGCTTACAATATTTCGATAATTGTTTGTTGGAGAGAAAAGTGGTAGAGGACTTTTTGACTTGATTTTTCAAGAATTTGCTGTTGCAATAGTACCCCAACTTTTTTAAATACTTGTGTATACATGAAGGCTCCAAGGAAATGTATATATGTATATGTATATATGTTTTTTACGCACGTACACTAACAAATATAACTATATCGATTCTAAATTATCCAAAGTTCTTTTATCGAGACAAAATTTGCAGTGCTCGCGGCATTCCACGTCAATTATTTTTCTTGAAAATTTCGTATCTCTTGTTAACACCGACAATTTTATGTTCGGGAAATAGGTAGCCGAAGGCTTGCCGGGTATACACAAGGCGGAGATCTTGCAATTGTGCGATGAAGTGGACAACTTGTCTCATCAGCTCGCCGACCTCTGCGCTCATGGTCAAGGAAACACCCCGCGCGCTCAGGACATCGCGCGGCAGTTGTCTCACAAGCTCTACGAATTGAAGAACAGGATACAGCAAGCCGTTGTGTCTCGCGTCGTCGAGGATTTTATTGACATTACTACGCCCTTGAAGCAATTTACGGATGCTGTTTTAACTCCCACAGGCACGCCGGGACGTGATCAGAATTTCAATGATAAGACATGCGCGCTGCAAACGTTCTCGAATAGAGCAGCAAAGACTGCGAGGATGGTCGCAGCTGGCGGTATGTAACGTCGTATATTTGACATCGTACGAAAAATTCATAATTATCTTAACATTATCTCTTCAGAAATAAAAGATTCAGAGTTACCCGGATAATATATAAGACAATCTTTTTCTTCTGGAAGAAACATCTCCCTCTTCTTTTGTTTTTCTTTTCTTTCTAAAAGATTAAATACGCCGCATTATTGCAGGAAGTGGAGGAAACAAGAAGCTGGCCGAGGCTCTGGCCGCCAGTGCCTCGCAAGTGGAATCCTTGACGCCGCAGTTGATTAACGCTGGACGGATTCGCATGACTTATCCGGATAGCAAGGCCGCGGACGAACATTTTGAAAATTTGCGGCAGCAATATGCGGAAACTATGCAACGGGCACGGGCATTATGCGATGAGGCGACCAACAGCGGTGATTTTATCCGAACGTCCGAGGAGCAGATGCAGAAGCATTCGTTTCTCTGCGAAGAAGCGATTGCCAAAGCCCTACCGCAGAAGATGGTCGATAACACGGCGTCTATTGCGCGTCTCGCCAACCGAGTTATACTCGTAGCAAAGCAGGAGAGCGACAACAGTGAAGATCCCGCCTTTATACAAAGAGTAAATCACGCCACCGACGTTCTCCAAAGCAGTACGTACTGTTTATACGTATTAGTATTTTTCAATTTTTTCGTGATTTTAATATAATTATTAATATATAAAATCAGGATCATAAGATCAGAACATATAAAAAATAATACATTTTTGTAAAAATAAGTTTCACAAGTTTTACAAAATAAGTATGTACACACAAATCTTTTATAGCATGCGTTTTTCATTATGGATGAGCATTATCAATATTTTTTTTAACGAAACCATAATATTTCTTTTTACATAATTTGTCTCTTCCTCTTCTCAAGTTATTCTGCATAGAAAAACATTAGAAAAGTTGTTTTAAATACCTACTTCATTTTTATAAATTTTTGAGAGAGAGTAGGAAGGGGGGGAGGAGGGAGAGAAAAAGAAAATGTAATTACGTAATACAAACATTATGGTTTAATTTAAAAAATATATATTAGTGATAACATTTTGTAAAACATGCACGTTATAAAAAAAGTTGCATGCAAGTTACATTTTTCTCTTAATAATGTGAAATATTTGTTTTGAATTACAACTCTATCGAAAATTAATTAATTCAAATTTCGATCTACATGCTTAGAAAATAATATTGGTATCAAACATTCTAATTTTGGTTTAACAGAGAAAAATTTTAAAGAAGCAAAACTTATAAAACTTAAAGAAAGTGTTATTTACAGTTTTTCTATAATTAATCATTATATATATTCATCCAATAGGCGTCGCTCCAATGGTCCAAGACGCAAAACTGGTGGCAATGAACATTCATGATAACAATGCGGTATCGCGTTGGAGAGAAAATAATCGTGCGGTGTGTATCTCTTGTTTTGCTATTCCGCATATTCCACAAAAATTGACATACACAACGTGTACGTCTATATTTTATTACGGTATGTTTTTAGTTGTTAGCCAATGTTGGACAAGTTCGTAAAGCTATTGTAGTTCAGCCGGATTTGGTGCCTCTGGAAATGTCGCAGTTACATATTAACGATGGTAAGTTTATTTTTTATATTTGATACATATACGAAATATTTCTATGAAATGATAAATCTTTTTTAAAACAAGTCAAAACAAAATTGGTTTGGTAGTCATCTTTTAATAATTAATTGCATTATTTTTATAGAAGAAGAATTAGTTTATGAAGATAGTCATTATTTGTTAAATTTATTCTTTAATAATTCGCTATATAAAATTATATAATTACATATAATTCTATAATTTGTAAATATGTGGTAAGATATAGGAGGAAGTGGATTAAAACATTTTATTATCCTATTAATTTTTTTATCTCTTTCTATGCAACCTATATGCATATTTATATTTATTGATTTAGCTCTATTTTTAACACACATAATAAATATAAATATACATATAATCAATGGTTACATAAAATAGTATTTTCTTTTAGTTCCCAAATTTATATATATAATATTTAAATCTTTATTTGCTAAATCAAATCACGTTGCGATATCAGTGTAATATTAATTAAATAAGTTTGCTGAATATATCTTTTACAGATCAATTTCCAATCCGATATAATTATTCCAAAAATAAAGGTATCTATTTTCATGATGTGATTTATGCATGATTGTTTGCAATACAATTTTACATATGTATTTCATCTTCAAAGCTATATTGAAAAAAATGATAAAGACTGAATTATATGTATAATTTAATATAGTATTGTAAACAAATGTGTGTGTATGTATTTATAATATTTGTGTGTATATGTGCGTGCATAAACACATACAAACACACATGCACACACATTTGCTATGTAACATTTCATATTGCATTTGATAAAATTGCAATAACATCATTGCATTGATATTCTCTCACATATGTAAAATGTAGATCAGAGTAATAATAATTGAAAATTTAGATTTATTGGTTATCAGATTGTAATATTAACTATATCTGCTCCGATTAGTAGAGAACCCCGATATTTTGTATCAAGAATTGGCTTCTGACAACGAGTTAGACAAATCGATTCATGACGGAGGTAATTGATGATAACATTTGTCCCATAAATTTTATTATGTTTTTTTTTTTAATGTTTTAACGTTTCCTTCCCCTGATATAAAGCATGCGATGAGTTGAAGATAAAAGTCATGTTTATATATATATATATATATATATATATATATATATATATATATATATATATATATATATGATTGTAATAGGCAGAAAGAAACAGGGATATGATATATGTATTATTTTTTAAATAAGTGATCACGTATGATGCAAACAAATTTTATTATACATTTGCATAAGCTTAAAATATATTTGACATAAATTTATATCCTATTTAATAAATCAAATTGCATTTTGCTCCTAATTGCATATACAATCTTCACAATATTTCACAGCGATTCATAGTTATAATTTTGTGGGTAGTATTAACATTTTTATTAATTTGTAATTTATTTTATTCTCTTGTATTTGGATACTATATCATTATTTCATAATTATGATATATGGAAAAATTATTTAATGATAGCCCATTGGGATGTAAAGTATTGTCTCAAATAATTATTTAGTTTTGCATTCAAAAGCAGCATGATGCTAACATAATACTTATTGTATTGATTTATAAATAAGTTCCGCTATAGATAAGTATTGGAATCTTTTCTTTTTTCTGAGAAACCAGTATTATCCAATTATATCCAATATTATCTAATTATTTTATCTGTTGCAAGTAGTTAAGAATGTATCATTTACGAAACAGTACTTATACTGTTATAACATTTTTTAAATATAAAAATTCAGTTTCTTAAATAAAATGAAACTTATTTATGAATCAACTCAATATATAATTTACGTGCATGTAGGAACATTTTCTACGAAATTTGTATTATATTTTATTGTAATGCGTTTTTGCTTTTAATGCTACATGGATTGCCAGGTTATTACGATTATAACATCGACGATGGTAATTATTTAAACGTGTTTGCATTCTTATAATGGCATTCTTATGATTAATCAGTTCTTTTTTTTTTTCATTAATAACATGGTATATAAGGAATCCGTGAAATAATTGTTTTATTAAGCTTATAACAAATAGTAATATTATTTTAAACATTGTAAATCTCTCGAATTTGCAATTCGTATTTACAAGTTCATCTATTTATTTTGAAAGCAGGTTTTTAATAAATTTTATTTATTATAATTACTTGTAACAGATTGTTTTAGATTTTCATGTATTTTGAAGAGAATTTTTTTTTTCTACACAAGAAAGAAAGAAATATCAGCGATTATATTATCAAATTTTGTATTTACATTATTTAAATGCTGTATTTATTCATCATTACGTAGAAGTGGCACCTCCTCGTCCACCTTTGCCTGGAAGCAATATCCCACCTCCGAGACCTCCTCCTCCCGAGACGGACGACGAGGAAGAAATGTTTATGCATGCTCCTCAACCTAATCAACCAATAATGGTAAGAGAAATGTTCGATTATTCTGACGTATTTATTGTCTAAAAATCACGTAAAATTACATAACAAAACCATGTGCGTGAAAAGGAGTTACATTATGAAATTTGTTATACAGATGGCCGCCCATGGTTTACATCAAGAAGTACGACAGTGGTCCAGCAAGGACAACGAAATTATTGCCGCAGCGAAGAAAATGGCTATTTTAATGGGCAGACTATCAGGATTAGTTAGAGGCGAAGGTGGTAACAAACGGGATCTTATCGCATGCGCCAAAGCTATAGCGGAAGCTTCCCAGGAAGTGACTCGTCTCGCGAAGGAGCTTGCTAGGGAATGTACTGATAAACGTATTCGAACGGTTCGTACATTATTGCTGATTACATTGATATCGTATTGAAATAATATTATTTATTTCAATTTATATATACAGTAAATTCTGTGTAATTTCATACTTATGATAATTTTTTAGAATCTTCTTCAAGTTTGCGAGCGTATACCTACCATTGGAACGCAATTAAAGATACTGTCTACAGTAAAAGCCACCATGCTTGGAGCACAAGGTACAGTTTGCGTTCTCTTTTGCATATGTTTACGTATTGATTATATTCAATAACAGATCATGATCTCGCCGGTCTAATTAACTATTAAGGAATATTTATTAGTAACCCTAGGATGATATAATCTCTCTATGAAACATTGATTAATGAAAAGAGGAATCATTATGTAATTAATGAAAAAATTAAATTGTTTGTATGTAGAGACACTTCCGACCTGGGAAGAGCTGATGCTTTATGGTAAAGAAGTTGTAAACTTACTTGATGTTAGCTTTATTTCTTTCTCTTTTGATGTTGTTTCTTTTATTCCATTTAAAGATTTGATTCTTATTCAATATACACAGCATTTAAAACACAGCATGCGTCCTCTACTTTTTCCTCGAAAAAGAATACAAGAAAGTGATATACTATCATCCAATGTTGAATATGACCTTTTATATTGTGTAATATTAGATGACAAATTCTATTCTAATACAATATTCTAATACACTTCATTAATCTAGCGATCTATGAGAGAAATAGGCTAATATGGTTTTGGTATTTTAATTTACATTTTAAATGGTATGCTGTTGATATGCGTCTGCTCATCGTGGTGTAGATGAATTGATTGGCTGCAGTAAGTGGATCATAAAATTTGTAGCAATTTTTAGATAGCAAATTTATTCCATATAGTATCATCTAGATTTTCTATATAGAACGATTGTGGCAATTTGAATAGAAAATCATCCGCGTAGTGTCGATAATAAAAAAAATATGTTAAAGAAAAAAGTTGAATGATGTAACAAGGTCTAATTTTCTGATATTTTTTCTTCGAAGTAACATGCATTCATGCACTCGCAATGTACACAATTGCATTTCTTCGTTAAGTAAAAATATAGTTCCGTTTTGATAAGTCTACCTTTCTTATCATTCTACATATCAAACAAGAATAGATAAGATTAAAGATAAAAAGATAAGATTATTGAAAATAGTTTGCAACAAATATTTTATGTTTTATACAATCTTGATACAATTTTGATGAAGTATGAAAATATCCCGTAAAGCATACGATTCTTTTTATTATTTTATATATTAAGATTATCGGAAAGTGAATGCTTTATGAGATATTTCATATTTTATACATATATCTAGACATATTTTATACAGTATTTGGATAGAACATAAAATATTTCGAAAACTCTATATCCTTTTGTGACCAGTTAAGTCGATGTAATTGAAATATATTTGTTAATCATCGCTGGCAAGTTACGAAATTGTTTGTTTCTATATATATCCTCTTCTTTTCGATGATCTTGTTTTCATATTTTTACATACATGACTGCACATTGCAGATGCATTTTTGCGAAGAAGAAAATGACACTATTGGAAGTTCGATTTCATTATATTATTCAACTTGTTTCTCTATCATGTTTTTCTTTATCGTCAACCATAAAAGAGATATTCCTTGTTTAAATTTCTAGAATCATCCTGTACACATTATATATATATATATATATATATATATATATATATATATATATATATATATATATATATATGAGCGATTCCACGTCAAGCGGGACACCTTCGAAAGATGATGTTTGAAATACTGGATAATTTTTTAATACGTTCTATACTTCCAAATAAAAGTGTCCACTGTACTTTTTTTAGATTTTTAAAACCAGTATTTTCAAAGTTATTAAAGATCGAAAATTGCACCAAATCGCTGAAAATTGGACAAACACTCTCATTACAATATCAATATCTCCGGTTTTATGCTACATACAGACTTCGGCGTGGGCTCATTTTGAAGCTCTTGAACGTCGCTTCAATTTCGTGTAATTGAATTTTAACAAGAAAAATTTTGGTTAATTGTTATAAACAATTAAATTTTCAAAGGTGATTTTTTATAACTTATCACCACTGTATCATGTTGAAAAAAATACGAGTTTGTTCGTTAGTTAATTTTCTACAAAACTGGTAAGTTTCAGAATGGAGAACGAATGGACACTATTCGAAAAAAAAAAAAAAAAAAAAACAAGTAACCACGCTGCTGTCCTGGCGCGCTCATAAGACTTGCGTGCAGGAAAGGAATTGTGTTTGGGATTGTACAGGGTAATTCAACAACACCTCGACAAGTATTTGAGAAAACCAAATAAGTATTTTATTTACGAACTACAGCAACCTGCTCTTGCGTTCCTGCCGAGAATTGTTTTACAATCAGTTCACTTTTTGATCTTGGTAAAAAAGAATGCAACGTGAGTGTCCCACGCACGGGCTTGGCCTGATCAAAACGAGCTTGCAGTTTGATAGTTTCAGCTCGATATTGCTCGTTGGTGAAAAAATTCAACCTCGATGTTGATGATGTTTCTATTTCCTTGGACCCACTTAAAAAATTTTTTTGGGGTAGTGATGGGGTCTTGGAGTGGTTCCAAGCTGGTCGATGTTGACTCAAAAGACTATTTGCGAAGACCAGCTTGGAACCACTCCAAGACCCCATCACTACCCCAAAAAAATTTTTTAAGTGGGTCCAAGGAAATAGAAACATCATCAACATCGAGGTTGAATTTTTTCACCAACGAGCAATATCGAGCTGAAACTATCAAACTGCAAGCTCGTTTTGATCAGGCCAAGCCCGTGCGTGGGACACTCACGTTGCATTCTTTTTTACCAAGATCAAAAAGTGAATTGATTGTAAAACAATTCTCGGCAGAAACGCAAGAGCAGGTTGCTGTAGTTCGTAAATAAAATACTTATCTGGTTTTCTCAAATACTTGTCGAGGTGTTGTTGAATTACCCTGTTCAATCCCGAACACAATTCCTTTCCTGCACGCAAGTCTTATGAGCGCGCCAGGACAGCAGCGTGGTTACTTGTTTTTTTTTTTTTTTCGAATAGTGTCCATTCATTCTCCATTCTGAAACTTACCAGTTTTGTAGAGAATTAACTAACGAACAAACTCGTATTTTTTTCAACATGGTACAGTGGTGATAAGTTATAAAAAAGCACCTTTGAAAATTTAATTGTTTATAAGAATTAACCAAAATTTTTCTTGTTAAAATTCAATTACACGAAATTGAAGCGACGTTCAAGAGCTTCAAAATGAGCCCACGCCGAAGTCTGTAAGTAGCATAAAACCGGAGATATTGATATTTTAATGAGAGTGTTTGTCCAATTTTCAGCGATTTGGTGCAATTTTCGATCTTTAATAACTTTGAAAATACTTGTTTTAAAAATCTAAAAAAAATTAACGTTCGTTTTTTGGTTGCATAAAACGTGTAGAAAATTCAGTGACAAAATCGGAGTCATGACCCAAAATTTTGTATTTATTTTGTCCCGCTTGACGTGGAATTGCTCATATATATATATGTTTCATTCCAATATACATTTCGTCATTATCAAATAGTACAAATAGTACAATTTATGATTTATCATTCGTATATTAATTATTAATATATAGTTATTATAGTAAACAGATTAATTTATTTGAAATTCAAGTGATTTATATTATTTTCATGAAAGCTTTCTTTCAGTAATCATCTCATTCTCACACTCTATTTCAAAATAGCGATCGATATCGTCGACCCTACCTATGCATGCATTTATACGTAATTACTATAGCTCGCATGTTTCTAAGATTTTTAAAAAGTTCTCAGTTTGGAGAATTTAAATTCTTAAGATACAATAATAGCGGTATCACGTTTTCTCTAGAGTTGTATGTACATACATTAAATATATTTTAGATATTTATATAGATATTAGTTAAGAGAGATAATTGATCACATATGCTGCATGTGAATGATACACATTACATTTTACTGTAAATAAAACTCCTTTTCACTTTAGCACGTATAAGAAAATATTCGTCAATTCGACTATTACATAGTTTAGAATGAAATTAAGGTTTTTTTTTTGTCTTATTGGATATTATCCTTTCATCTATTCCATTTGATGTGATTACCATTTGATACTTGGGATAAAACATTGACCTAGTTTACATCGATCACTTGATACGCGCATTAAAAATAACTAATAAATTAGTTTGATTATTGGCTGACCAGCTCAAATATACTATTTGATACGCGTATCAAGAGATCGATGTAAACTAGGCCATTATTATCAGTCCCCTATTACAAATATAATTTTATAATTAAGTGACTGTGGCAGAATGTAAGTTTTAGAAGTCTATGAGAGAATCTAACACTTTTGTAATGTGAATACAGGTACGGAAGAAGATCAGGAAGCGACAGACATGCTTGTCGGAAATGCCCAGAATCTCATGCAAAGCGTGAAAGAGACGGTACGTGCAGCGGAATGCGCCAGCATAAAGATTCGTACAGCTTCCGGTATGAAACTGCGCTGGGTACGTCGTCAGCCGTGGTATCAATATTAAATAATACAAGAATATGTTTTTTCAAGAGAAGAACATGCAAGTGCTTAGTATACACACACTAGTTTTACACACACAGCGTATCAATATACATATATAGGGTGTTTCCTAAGTACAAAAAATTGAAGGAAATGTTCTGTGGCTTATTTTAGGAAGAAAAGGTCCTATAAACAAATGCCCTAAACTGCTTCGTCTTCAAAATATAGGATGTCAAAGTTGTGAAAAAAAAATAAGAAAAATGAAAACTTCGAAAATCTAAAAAACGTTTAAAGATATTTTATTCAAATTTGGCATGCGTACATGGAGTATTAAGAACCATTTTTTAGTACCAATAAAACATTTTTAAATTTACCAAGGGCTTGCGTCTTTAACACTCTGTATTTTGACAACAAAACAGTTTAGAGTATATGTTTATAGGATCCCTTTTCTTCCTAAAACAATCCACGGAATATTCCCTTTAATTTTTTGTACTTACTTAAGAAACACCCTGTATATTAGTGGAAATTTTTTTATATAATTTTAATTAGGAATAAATTAATGATATATATCTCTACATAAATTGCAAATACTAATTATGTGTTATATATTATGTTTAATAGATTTTTAAATTATTAATTTATTTCTTCTGTCAATTTACTTTTGCTCGTTCACTCAGATTTTTTTATGGAAATATTTCAAAGCGAAATAATATGTATTATAGTCATCTATACTATCTAAAACGCAATCTTCTGTAGATAAATAGGCAGCAATAATCAATGCTTATTCTTTATTATTTATAATTTTATAACACTCGATTTATTTTTTATGACATCTAATAAAATAACCCAACGAGTAACAAAGTTTTTAATTTTATTATCACGAATATAATCGCAAATATAAGTTGAAAACTAATCTTTGATCTCCTAGTTAATTATTTTAGAATAATCTTTAGTTTAAGATATCACATTAAAAAAGCTAATATTTTAATAATAGTAATTTTGTATAACGTACAGATATATATAAAATTGTAAAACAACATATTGTATATACATATATACAGGGTGTCCCAAAGTTGAGGATATGTACAGGACGCGATTCTTTATGCTAAAAGAAACAAATTTTTCCTTTAGCAAAATTGCGTCTGACAAGTTTTTGCAGGAGAGCGAGTTAAAGTTAACGAATGAGCGCTCTCGCCTGTTGCGCTCAGTAGTGCGATTCTGTAACTCGTTATGTGTTTATAACGACAGTTGCGTAGGTATACTATATAATAAAAAAGCTGCACAACTGTCGTTATGAGCACATAACGACGCATAACGAGTTACAGAATCGCACTACTGAGCCGGCGCGCAATCTTCAGTCGCTCATTCATTAACTTCAACCCGCTCTCCTGCAAAAATTACTTGTCAGACGCAATTTTGCTAAAGGAAAAAATTGTTTCTTTTAGCATAAAGAATCGCTTCCTGTACTTCATATCCTCGAGTTTTAGGATATATATATATCCTAAATATATATATATATATATATATATATATATATATATATATATATCCTAAAACTCCAGGATATGAAGTGGACACACACACACACACACACACACACACACACACACACACACACACACACACACACACACAATAACATGATAATAGCATATTTAACATCCAGAGATACACAGACAGACAAACACACATACATTTCTTTGATTTCTTTTTCTAACTGTGTCAAAATATTTACAAATCTAACAAGTTTTAATGAAAAAATTTTTTGATAAAATTAAGCGTAATAATATTTGTAAAAGCCACATATTTATAACATTTTATCTCTTTTGTATACAATATTATCATGTGAGATTAAGATGTCATATTTTTACAAAATAAGTATGAATATAATCATATAATTGCTATACATATATTAAATAGCCATATGTATTTAGCTATACACACTAATTATAAATTATATGGGATTGTCTAAGGCCCGTATTCTGAACGCATTTTTATCGATAAAAGTGCGTCCAGAATACGGGCCTAAGTCTCTAAGTTTATAAAACTGAATCATTTTTAGTATTTGTGAGATACAAATACATTTACAAAAACATAAATTTAACTTTTTTAAATTTGAGAAAACAAAGTAATAGTGTCATCTCACGCGCATGTGTGTTGATATGTGGGAAATCATACTACATATAGTATAGTTTTTTATTATTTATATTATCATATGATTATATTGACATATGATTATTTACTCTTTATTGTCATTGTTATATTCTAAATAAAAAGGAATTTTGACAGTTGCGTTTTCAAAATAAATAATAAACTTAGATGTCTGCTGCTATTTTTATTAATATAATAAAAATATCTATTTTTATATCAGTTCTATATGCAATAATAATATGAATCATATTTTTGGCTTTTGCGTTTCCATATTATTTTTTAATGGTGCTAATATGTGCAATGATTTAATTAATATATTGCTATGTAATGGAAAGTTCTAATTATATGGCGATAATTATTTCTTAGTATGTATGTATATATATATATATATATATATATATATATATATATATATATATATATATATATTACACATATATATGTTACATATATATATATATTACACATATATATGTGTTTGTGTATATATGTATATATATACATACATACATACATACACACACAGTCACACAAGCGTATATATCACATAATGTAGATCAATTCTAAAAATTGACGATACGGAATGTACGATATGTATTAATTTTCAGTAATAAATGTATTTTGAAATACTTTTATGTAACTATATGAATAATAAACATCTGACTTTATCATCATACACATAACTTATTTTTATTTATGATTCGTATAAAAGACGGATTAAATATAAAATATGGATCTGTACATAAGGCGAGTTCAAAAAGCTTCTATTTACAATTCATAAGACTAGCCATCATAAACGGAAACTTTTTCCTCATTTTATACATTAATTAATATTATTATATTATAGTGTTAAGATTCGAGCAGTTCCTTTTTAACAGAATGTTGTCCAGGTACCGTCGTACCTGGCATTTTATTTTTTGGAATTTTTCCAGGTCTTAAATATGGATTATCTATAACATCTTGCTGAGTAGTGGTTTCACCATTTTGCTCCATATTTTCGTTTTGCGTTTGATTACCTGCAAGCAGAAATTTATGTCAAGTTATTAACTGAATTTTATGTGATATTTAAATGTTTCTTTATAATATATAAAAAGCTTACCTTCCTCTATTTCTTCGCTTTGTTGCTCCTTTTTCTTCTTCACCGGGTTTGAGTCAAACTGAAAGTCTGGATCTGGCTCGAATATCTGATCTTGTGGTAGAAGAGCAGAAATATAACTCGGAAATTGTGGCTTGCAAGATATCACTAAAAGGAAAACAGATACATGATAAGATTTTTATTGTGTTGCTTCATTGAATTATCAATGAATTAATACAAGTGACAGTTCTCTCACAAGGAAACATGCTGTTATCTTCTGTAAGGAATAAGCTATGTGTCTCTCCTGTTTTGGCAATAAACCTCGTTAAAGCTCTCTCGATATCTCGTTTCTGCGTTGCTACCTTTTCTCTGATTGCTTCGTATTCCGTCACTGGTTGTTTATGTGTCTAAAATATTTATATTATTAGTTTCAATGTGTAAAAATCAAGTGTATGCGAGTATACACATGCGTGTGTACATATAGTATATAATTAGCATAATTGCAATTAACAATCACCGGAGTTCTGATATATGCGTGTGGATCAGGAAAAGCTGGTAAATAGTTTGGAATATGCGACGGATGGCTTTGCTTAACGCCGGCTTGCAAAATATTCAACTGTTTTGCCTGCGTTTGTTGTTGAAGTGTCGGTAAAACTGTCCTATTTTGTCGCTTTGCATAAGTCTCTATATTATCTACTTTTATGCCCATATTAATCAATGCCAATATCACATCCGCTATGAGAGGTTCTGTTCTCCCCGAAAGTTCACAATAATTTTTCCCTGAAGCTCCAATCTCCACAATAACTACAATACATTCATAAAAAGAAAACGGTGAACATTTTATAATAAATAAAAAAAACCTACAGCATTTCTAAAAGATCTGATTAAAGAAAAAAGTTACAATTTAAATTTTAATATAAAATTTAAATCTTTCTAAAGGGAAATAAAATTAATAAAATATTAATCAGCACAAAATAAATTATAAAATAAAGGAAGGTTGATATATTAATTAAAGGCTGAGAAAAAAATCTCAAAAATTGCCTATTTTTCAGATATTTTTGAGCAAACACACTCTTAAAGGATTTATATAATTGCCATAAAAAATTTTGATACTTGTATAATTCCTCAACTAGTATCTTAAACATTGCATGTATAAAAGAATGTTTAAAACCTTGTAACATTTATTCTTTTTATAATTTTCTTAATACTCTTAATCAAATTTTTTCTTTCTTTTAGATAATTTTTGGATAAATCTTAAGGTCATCTTTTTATAACATTCAATTTAAACTAAAATACAAAAAACAAAAATCATTTTTTGCTATTTGTTATTTTTTTGTAAACATAAAGATTAGGGCTGTGTTCTGATATTCACTGCCAGTACTGAAAATCTGTAGTGTATGTACGTGACGTAAACTATAAATTTTCAGTACTGGTAGTGAATATCGGAACGCAGCCTCCATGTATAATATACGTAGCTAATATGTATAATAAACATAGTATATATAATAATAAATATATGTTAGGACTCAAGGAACAAAAGATTCTTTTAAAAAGTGGAATTATATGATATTTTAGGTTAATTGCTTCAAAACCAAATTTGAATCTTACACGATTGCAGCATTTCGGTGAGTGTTTCCAATACTTGTTTATCACACGTATCATAACCACATTCTACTAAAATACTGGAAACTACTTGGTTCAATATCCTTCTTCGAGTATTTACTGTTTGTGTATCCATGATTCTTCTTTGACTTTTTATTACGAAATTTTCAACTTTCAACCAAGCCTGGGCACGTATTAAGGTGGATTTTCATGGGCAGTAAAATTAATTTTACTGCCCATGAAAACTTTCCTTGAATCGGACTGCAGCCATAAAGCCTTGTGTCCACGATGCTAGAACTGTGTCCAAGTTTCGGTTTAATGCCCGGTGTCCACGATGCAAGAACTTGGTCCAAGTTTCGGTTTAAGCCAATCAGCTCTGTAAGAGCTGCAAGCTGATTGGCTTAAACCGAAACTTGGACCAAGTTCTTGCATCATGGACACCGGGCATAAAGCCTTGTGTCCACGATGCTAGAACTGCGTCCGAGTTTCGGTTTAAGCCAATCAACTTGCAGCTCTTACAGAAAAGCAGCAGTTTCATTGGCTTATGCCCTGTGTCCACGATGCAAGAACTTGGTCCAAGTTTCGGTTTAAGCCACTCAACTAGCAGCTCTTACAGAAAAGCAGCAGTTTCATTGGCTAATGCCCTGTGTCCACGATGCAAGAACTTGGTCCAAGTTTTGGTTTAAGCCAATGAAACTGCTGCTTTTCTGTAAGAACTGCAAGTTGATTGGCTTAAACCAAAACTTGGACCAAGTTCTTGCATCGTGGACACCGGGCATTAAACCGAAACTTGGACCAAGTTCTTGCATCGTGGACACAGGGCATTAAGGGCCTTGGCACATAGGCCGGTATTCATAAACAGATCTTATTTCAAGACCGTCTTAAGTAATATCTTAAGATGCTAATACGGCTCTGTGATTGGTTAATGACATCTTAAGATTGTACTTAAGATGGTCTTAAATATAAGAACCGACTATGAATACCGACCATAGACTACGTTTAAGGCTGATTTATAGAGGCCGTAACCGTTGATTTAAGCCGTAATCTTTAAGAAATTGACCAATCACGGTCGATTATTCTTCTCACATTCAACTGTGATTGGTCAATTTCTTAAAGATTACGGCTTAAATCAACGGTTACGGCCTCTATAAATCAGCCTTTACACGGCGGCTTATACTTAAAGTTTTACAAAAAAATATTGTATACATTATACAATTATGAATCTATAAATTAATTTTTAAAAATCATTATGTAATGCCTTCTCCCATTGCTGTTCTATATATGGCTCCAGCCACTCCATTATCATTTTCAGAAGAAATAATTTTGCTGTTTTCGCTTTCATTTTTTTATTTCTATAAAATAAAACATACTTATAAACAAAATATAATGTACTATTCTTATATATACTGTCTTTAACAAATTGAAACTACTATAAGCATATTGTATATGTATGTTAGGCTAGAAATGTACGCTAGACCATCAATACATCAACATTATAACCTAATATAACATAACTTTTAGCATACGTATCTCATAATTACAATACTTACAGCAGATGACATCATATTCCTCTTTTTCAATCAAAATAAATATATAAATACAACAGCAATTAACTTATATTACAACACTCTTTAACCGCCAGTGATCACTGCCAGATATTTGAATTACGCGCATGTATGAATTCCGTTCCGAAAAATGATCGCCATGGGGAACCCAGGTGTGGAAACACGCAACGGAATCTTTCTGATTGGTTAGCTCCCCACCATCCCAACTTTCCGATTCCGTTTTCCGATAATTCCGATGTCCATGGGACAGCACCCTGACTGCCATGTGACAGCACCCTTAGGGTGCTTTATTTTTTAATACTTTATTTTTTAATAGACTCTACTACTACGGTAAGTATCTTTTTTCTTCTAAAACAATAAAAATAATTTTTTCAATTTTTACTTATTCCGGAAATATCAGTCCATGGGGAGCCTGGTCCTTGACAGCACCCTTACTCTACACCCTCACGAATCAGCTGCTAGGTACACAAGATGGCGGACAGAAGTCATGGTGGGGGTAAATGTCGCTTCTCTGATTATAGGACTCTACTTTTCGTATTTTTACCTCGTGAAAAGATACGTAATAGGCCCCCAGGGTTGCGTTCCAAAATTCACTCTGGGTAACTAAAATCTATAGTTTACGTCACGTACACTATGGCCGGTATTCATAATCAGATCTTATTTCAAGATCGTCTTAAGTAATATCTTAAGATGCTAATACGGCTCTGTGGCCCGTATTCATAGACTACGTTTACACGGCAGCTTATAAGCCGAAGTTATAACTGCCGTATACTATCCGATCCAAAACGTTTCTTCTTTTGATCATAATAATCATTTAAATAAGAGCTTCTTTTGATTTTAAACTACACTTTCTAGTATGTATATATCAAAAGAGATTAATTCAAATGTTTAGAGTATGAAAGAGGCTCATATTTAAGTAATCATATTGATAAAAAGAAGAAACGTTTTGGATCGGATAGTATACGGCAGTTATAACTTCGGCTTATAAGCCGCCGTGTAAACGTAGTCATAGTCGGATCTTATTTCAAGGCTGTCTTAAGTAATGTCTTAAGTTGCTAATACGGTCATTTCATTGGCTGAACGGAGTCTTAAGACGGCCTTTGACCAGACTTAAGACGATCTTAAATATAAGATCCGACTATGAATACGGACCTGTGATTGGTTAATGACATCTTAAGATTGTACTTAAGATGGCCTTAAATATAAGAACCGACTATGAATACCGGCCTATAGCATTTTAGTTAACTAGAGTGAATTTTGGAACGCAGCCCAGGGGGTCGATTGTGTATCTTGAAATAAGGTGAAAATATTACAAAAGTGAGGAAATTCACTAGCGTATCTACGACTTCATTTGTCGAAATCTAGTAAAATCTGTTCACTTTTATAATTTTCACCTGGTTTCAAGATACACAATTGATTCCCAGGGGATCGATTACGGTTCTTGAAACGAGGTGAAAATTACAAAAGTGAACAGATTTACTAGATTTCGACCAATGAAATCATACATACTCTATTGAATTTTCTCATTTTTGTAATTTTCACCTCGTTTCAAGAACTGTAATAAACCCCCAGGAGGTCGATTCTGTATTTTGAGACGAGGTAAAAATTACAAAAGTGAACAGATTTACTAGATTTCGACAAATAAAATTATAGATTCTCTAGTGAATTTCCTCACTTTTGTAATTTTCACCGCGTCCCAAGATACAGAATCGACCTTCAGGGGGTCGATTATGGTTCTTGAAACGAGGCAAAAATTACAAAAGTGAGGAAATTCACTAGCGTATCTATGATTTCATTGGTTGAAATCTAGTGAATCTGTTCACTTTTGTAATTTTCATCTCGTTTCAAGAACCGTAATCGACTCCCAGAATCGACCCCCTGTTTTCTCTATATCTGTCTTTCTCTAACTATAGTAATCTGTTCTTGTTCGATCGCGCCATCTCTTGCTACACGCAATACTGCTTATCCTATTAACCTGCATGTGCTTTTGCACATATAAAAGTTAAAAGCATGCAACTTCTTTTCTAGGCTTTTAATCTTATTAGCTCTAATTGCATGATATTGTTTTTAAATGTTTTCCCTAGAGGGCTTGTATCTCATTTTGTATATATAAACTGCAGTACTTTTGTATAAGCAAATATTGTCGTCAGTGACAGCTCTATGCAGCTCTATGTGCCCAACATTTTAATTTTTGTTTTGTTTTTTATGTAGTTCTAAAAGTAAGAGCCAATCACATTCGACTGCGACTCAGCGGCTTGGTCTGCTGAACGCGACCAATGAGCGCGTTCAGCGGAACAAACTGCTCAGTAGCAATCGAACGTGATTGGCTCTTACTTTTAGACCCAACAAATCAACGTATCGTGTTGATAAGACGACACTCAACAGTTGTGTCTGCTGAACGCGGCCAATGACGCTTGTGTCGGCTTGACTCTTGAGTCGCTAAATGAAAAGCACCCGGTATAGGCAGGTATAGGTGATGTAGCACAGTGTGATCAGCGACGAAAGAGAGAGAATAAATAATATTTATAATGGATATAATAATTGATACAAGAGGTGATTTCGACCTGACAAATAGGGATCGATTAATAGACAGCGACGATGACGACGATATGGAAATTAAAACCAGTAATTATATCCACACTTGTTCTATCTTTGTGAGGTTAAGATTTGACGTGGAGCATATTATTTAGCTAATCAAGATTGTCATCGATTATTTAGGATAATTAAATTGTAACTCGCCAACCTTTTCATAAATTATTGCCTTATTTCTCGTAGCTAAAATATAAGTGGAATATATCTCTGCATCTTACTTTTTTACTTAGCAATTAGGCAATCAGAGAAAAGAGCATTCCATTCTCGAGTAAAAATTTGGATTTATGTAGTGTCGTCATTGAAATATATACATACTGGAACGCGCACTGCCTATGCTACAGCTAAGCAAAACGAGAGAAGGATAGACTTTTATAGCGTTTTCGATTTGTTGATTCGATCCGACTTGGGTCAAACTAAAAGTTCAGAATAATGATAATGAAATATGATAATATGCCACGATAATGCTAAGAATCTTTGATGGAGACTAGAATGCTTTCTGCCATGATAGTTTAGAGTCGAGTTTCAAACCAAATTTTTGATCTGACCCGAGTCGGGTCAAATCAACAAATCGAAAACGCTATTATTCAACACTTCGGAGGCTATTAATAACCACCTATTTTTTCCTAATTTCTTTTTCTAATTTTGTATGCATGCCAGTGTACGATGAGGATAGGTGGGCCCCTCTGACCACCTATCTTTTCCTCGCGTTTCGACTGCCAGTGTGCGTTTCAGTATATATATATATATATATATATATATATTTCAGTGAGTGTTGTTTGCAGAACAATTAATCAATCCATGGTAAATTGTAGGATTAAAGAATATTTGTATTTTCTTTTATTAGATATTGATCCAACAAGGATATATGACGCAGATTATCTAGGAATTGAGAAAAAAGAGAAACCGAAAAAAAAGAAACTTGTTTCCAGTAAGGACTTTGATCTTGAAAAGTTTGAAACTGATATGGGTTGGAAAAAAACCCATACGAAAGAGGCTTTGGAGTCAACGGAAGAATTAGCGCAAATAAGAAAAGAGATTAATCCATTGGATCAAATTTTGAAGAAGAGTGTTATTAAATCTGATTTTGAACAGTTGCATGTTGTACCGCCCTACGAGTTAAGCAAACACCAATTGGAAATGCACAAACGACGCGAGAAACGAAGGATGGGAATGGGCGCAGGATGGTTTAACATGCATGCACCACAAATGACCCCAGAGATCAGACATGACCTCGAGATACTAAGAATGAGATCTGCCTTGAACCCAAAACACTTTTACAAAAAGAACGATATGAAAGTACTGCCGAAACACTTCCACGTCGGCAAAGTTATTGACTCCCCGATGGATTTTTATTCTTCGCGTCTCACGAAGAAGGAACGCAAAAGGACAATCATTGACGAACTTATGGCAGACGCAGAATTCACAAAGTACAACAAACGTAAATATAAGGAGATTATCGAAGAGAAGCAGAAGACGCACTATAAAGCACACAAACACGCAAGAAGACTTAAGGGAAAGAAAAAAAAATAATACCGCTATTGTATGTATTTAAGAAACAAAAAATTATTAAAAATTATATATATATATATATATATATATATATATATATATATAGTGTATATTGTTTTTTCTTCCTTCAATATAGAATATCTCAGTATTAGAAATATGTGAATATCTCATTACTATAAAAAAAAAAAAAAAAAAAAAAAAAAAAAAAAATCATATTAGTTAACATTATTAATAACAGGAACTGCATCAGAATTCGTTTTTTTGTAATTAATAATTTTATTTTTTTCATCAAAGAGCGCGTCGATGTATGTATATACATACATACATACATACAAACGTTAAGTACTGACACACAATCAATCACAAACGAAATACACTTAGAAAAATTAAAAATAACACAGGCACACAAAAAAAATAAGTGGTCTGTACCAAAGACTAGACCCATCATTTCTTATGTATTTTGACGTGCTGAATCCAAATCCAAGGTCAAAATTGACCCCCACCACACCAATTTTTTTTAAATCGCGAAAAACCACCATTGAAAACGGAAAATCCCAATATAAGGTGGGTCAGCGTTAGGTATAAATGTGGCAACCAACTGTAAGACCCAATCTATATGTACTTTGATGTCCTGAATCCGAATCTCGGGCCAGCATTACTGTACCACCCCCCACTTTCTTTTTAATCACGAATAAAAAATTTATCACAAAAATGACTGAGCATCAAAAAGCAGCATGGCTCAGTTTCAAGAAAGTAGCTCAGAATTTCATAGGGAATCAGAAAAGTGAGGATTACCAGAATATAGTTGAGGAAATGTTAGAAAATTACAATCGTTTGGGCTGCTTGATGAACTTAAAATTGCATTTTCTACACTCTCATCTTGATTACTTTCCCGAAAACCTGGGAGATTACAGCGAAGAACAAGGTGAAAGGTTTCATCAAGATATGAAGGAAATGGAGCGTCGGTATCAAGGAAGATGGGATGTTAATATGATGACAGATTTTTGTTGGATGCTTAAAAGAGACCTAACGCTGACCCACCTTATACTGGGATTTTTCGTTTTCAATGGTGGTTTTTCGCGATTTAAAAAAAATTGGTAAGGTGGGGGTCAATTTTGACCCCGGATTTGGATTCAGCGCGTCAAAATACATAAGAAATGATGGGTCTAGTCTTTGGTACTGACCCACCTTATATTGGGATTTTCCGTTTTCAATGGTGGTTTTTCGCGATTTAAAAAAAATTTGTGTGGTGGAGGTCAATTTTGACCCCGGATTTGGATTCAGCACGTCAAAATACATAAGAAATGATGGGTCTAGTCTTTGGTACAGACCACTTATTTTTTTTTGTGTGCCTGTGTAATCAAAGGACCCCGCACACATTACATGGAAAAATGGCCTCCCGTCGAATTTGCTGAAGAAATTTACTAGAGAATCTACAATTTCATTTGTCGAAATCTAGTACATCTGTTCACTTTTGTAATTTTCACCTCGTCCCAAGATACAGAATCGACCCCTAGGACGTCATCATACTACAATTTCAGCAAATTCGACGGAAGGCCATTTTTCCATGTGATGTGTGCGGGGTTCTTTAGTATTAGTACTTTCTGTCGGCTAGCTTCATAGAGGTAATGCGTGGCCAATAATCTCCCGCTAGTTACAGAAAGGTGAGAAATGATTGGCCACCGCATTGACTTCCGCCATGCGAAACGCGTCAGGCTGATTTCACATGGGACGTAAGATGCGTATGCGTAACTTGCGTCAGCCAATCAAATCGTCTCAGTATTTAATCGTATCATACGCGTATAGTAGCTGAGACGATTTGATTGGCTGACGCAAGTTACGCATACGCATCTTACGCCCCATGTGAAACCAGCCTCAACGAGCTCTTTCAGGGGCCCTATTCTCGAATTGTTTTTATGAAACTCGCATGCGAAATTCAATGCTTTTCAAATAGAAAGTCGCAGACGAAAATCATTAGGGCAAACTCGAGAATACGGTCCCAGCTCTTTGTGCGCAGGAGCTTTGAGTACATTTCGCGCATGCGCAGCACAGTTACTTGCGCAGTACATTAACCTTATTAACTGAACTTATTTTGCAAATGACTCAGAAATTTATTAATTCACAAACGTTACACTGGTATATTTGTAAATCACAAACGATTTCCTATTAATTACAGTTATCAGTAATCAAAAATCTGGTTGTTACTAAAAAGAGTCGGCTGACATCATGGCCAAAATAAAGTTGTTAATTACAAACAAACTAATTGGTCAAAAACGTTAAAAGCTAGTTCACAATCGATCGCAAACGATTTACAAACGAAATACACTTAGAAAAATAAAAAATTATCTTTAGTAATTTCTGTCGGCTAGCTTTATAGAGGTGTGTTTTTGCACAAAATGAAAGAAGGCGCTAAATACTGCGCATGCGCACAATTTCTTGATAACCTCCAAACTGAATAAAGCAATTATTTACGTTTTTCTTAATAAATACTGTAGATAATTAGTTTGTAAAGGTGGAGCAAATTCAAACGAAAAGGGAGCAATTTTTCTGTACCTTGCAAATCTACAAATTCTAATGATTTTTGCTTATATTAACGTTTACATTGTTATTAACTTTATTATTTATTTATAAAAAAATAAAATGGAGAAATTATGGAAAATGCATATTATGAAGGAGTATATTAAGCAGATTTTTTTCATGCATTAAATTTCATTACGGTAGAGGTCGCTGGCTGGGAGCTTGTGGGTAGAGCCATTAGGACCATTCTACAATACGTCGCAAACGATGGCAACTGATAGTTGAAGTGTTATTTCTGATTGCCGATTGCCAGTTGCTGTCGCTAAAAAAGTCAAAGTTTGTCAACTCTCTTTTGACAATTGCAACTAACAAGCCCTTAAGCCAGTTGTACAATATGTCGTAAATAATAGTCGTAAACGATGGCAACTGCTAGTTGAAAAGTGTTAATTCTGATTGCCGATTGCCAGTTATGCTAGGTCTACAATGCGAGAGGTAAATTCGTGAGTCGTAAAAATTGACCAATCACAGTCGATTATTCTCCTCAAATTCGATTGTGATTGGTCAATTCTTGCAACTCACGACTTTATGACTCGCATTGTAGACCCAGCATTATTGTTGCCAAAAAAGTTCAAAGTTCGCCAACTCTCTTTTGACAACTGCAATTGACAAGCGCGACGTGGAAATAACACTTTTCAACTAGCAGTTGTTATCGTTTGCAACGTATTGTAGAACCGGGAACAATCGAATTTGAGGAGAATAATCGACTGTGATTGGTCATTCTTACGACTCACGACTTACAACACCCATTGTAGACCGGCCCTAAGTCGTGAGACGTAAGAAATTGACCAATCACAGTCGATTATTCTCCTCAAATTCGATTGTAATTGGTCAATAATTGGTTCTTACGATTCACGATTTACGACTCGCACTCGTAGACTCCGCATAAGAAAATGAATTGGTCTATTTTCTTATGCACATGTATATACATTCATATCACTTTGGCTGGTATTCACAGTCTTCAAGACCGTCTTAAGTAATGTCTTAAGCCCCTTGCACAATGCCAGGCAACAGGCAATAGGAACAGGAAATAACCAAAAAATCGTTAATTACAACCTAAAAAATTCGAATGCTATGATTGGTTGGCAACAGGCAATAGGCACAGAATTTCCAACGTGACGGAAACTCTGTGTCTATTGCCTATGTCACTGTTTATTCTGCATTTGTACATGATTTCTGATTTCTATTCCCTGTTCCTGTTGCCTGTTGCCTGGCATTGTGCAAGGGGCTTTAAGACGCTAATACGGCTCTGTGATTGGTTCATGACATTTTAAGATTGAACTTAAGACGGTCTTAAATAACTATGAATACCGGTCTTTCTCTTTTTCTCTTATATCTCTTTCTTTTTCTTTTTCTTTTGCTTTTGACAAGAAATGGCGAACCAATCAAAAGTTGCTACCGTATGGCCAGACTCTGATTATAGGGTCTCTAAATGTGTGTGTGTGTGTGTGTGTGTGTGTGTGTGTGTCAGAGTGTGGACATATGTGCATGTTTAAGCGGGGAGCACACACTTCTGCACAACGCATAATGCGTAAGCATAAGAAAACTGATTGGTCTATTTCCTTATGCACATGTGTATGGACCAATCAACTTTCTTATGCTTACGTATTATGCGTTGTGCAGAAGTGTGTGCTTCCCGCTTTAGAGCCAAAGCACATAACATGGCGTAGCGATATACGACAGTCCTAGTCCTCGACCTGACAAATCAGGATACGTCAAAGCTTGTGCGTTAAGGCTGATTTATAGAGGCCGTAACCGTTGATTTAAGCCGTAATCTTTAAGAAATTGACCAATCACAGTCGATTATTCTTCTCACATTCGACTGTAATTGGTCAATTTCTTAAAGATTACGGCTTAAATCAACGGTTACGGCCTCTATAAATCAGCCTTTACTTACGTCCACGACTACGACTGTCATATGTGCTTTGGCCCTTAGTTAAAAGCTGTATAAAGCGGGGAACACAGACTTTTGCATAAAGGCTGATTTATAGAGGCCGTAACCGTTGATTTAAGCCGTAATCTTTAAGAAATTGACCAATCACAGTCGAATGTGAGAAGAATAATCGACTGTGATTGGTCAATTTCTTAAAGATTACGGCTTAAATCAACGGTTACGGCCTCTATAAATCAGCCTTAACGCATAATACATAAGCATAAGAAAACTGATTGGTCTATTTCCTTATGCACATGGTATGGACCAATCAATTTTCTTATGCTAACGAATTATGTGTTGTGCAGAAGTGTGTGCTCCCGCTTTAAGACCATCGCACACAAAATGCATAGCTTAGCATAAGCGTAGCATAAGACCGCTAAACCAATGAGCATCCAGCATAAAGTCGCCATATTAATTTACATAAGATGCTCATTGGTCCAGCGGTCTTATGCTACGCTTATGCAGCCTATGCAATTTTGTGTGCGATGGCCTTTAAGCGGGGAGCACACACTTCTGCACAACGCATAATACGTAAGCATAAGAAAGTTGATTGGTCCATACACATGTGCATAAGGAAATAGACCAATCAGTTTTCTTATGCTTACGCATTATGCGTTGTGCAGAAGTGTGTGCTCCCCGCTTAACCCTTTCATACACACACGCGTGCACACGAGCATACTGTCTCTCTTTTAATTTCTCTCTCTCTCTCTCTCTCGCTCTGTCATTTTCTATCTCTCTCTTTCTTGCTCTCGCTTTTCTCGCTCTCACTGCTCTATGAGAAGGGAGAGGGGATTGAAGAGAAGGTGGAGGAGCGAGAGCGAAAGACAAGCGACAAGCAAGGGCAAGTCGGAAAGCAGCGCGAACGTGCGGAAGAGTGGCAGTGTGTGTCGACGTAGAGCGAGCGAGCGAACGAGCTAGGCGAGCGTGTGCGGTGGTGGTGGTTGGCGACTGGTGCCGTAGACGGACGGACGGACGGACGGGCGGTCGGTCGGTCGGTCGTTCGTTCGGTCGGTCGGTCGTTCGGTCGGTCGGTTGGTTGGCGGTCGGACCGTGATTGTGTAGAAGAACGGAGGAAAAAAAAGGAGAAGGAAGTGTAAAAATTGCGGTGCACTGTGCTGGCTACGGTGTGAAAGAAGATAGTTCGGTTTTTGTGTGGGGTTTAGCTCGTCGGCGGTCTGAAAAGGGAGATTATCGTCATATATCGCCGTCATATCTAAGGGGTCTCGCGCGCGCCTACGCGGTACGTGGTGTACCGAGGGATTTCCTATTTTTTTCTCCGTGTACATTTTAAACCCCTTTTTTCCTCAATCTCTGATCGTCGGGGCCCATCGGTTGGAAGACGTGAGGGGACGACGACGCGTGGAAATCTAACCAAAAGAGGAACGTGTTACGAGAAGCGCAATGTCCGACCGGGAGAGCCTGGACGATCAGCCGCAAAGTAAGAGCAGCCAAACGGAGCGCTATGATCGAACGTTCTCTATATGCCTCTTCCTCCTTCTCTTTTCCTGCTGTTCTCGACCTCGCGGTTGTTCAGCCGCGCTATGCCCTGGCAGCATCGCGTTGAACGAATGAAAACGGATCGTACCGCTAACCGACATTTTTTTTTCTCCATAATCTTCGCCCGTGCTCGGTGCTTTTTGTGCCGCATGGCACGTTAAACTCGAAGGAGAATGAGCAAACGCTCATCTTGCAGTTTAACGAACGACAAACCCCCGCGCTTTCATTCTACTCGTCTACGAGAGATCCGTGAGGGTGACGTTCTAATCACGGGGATGCGTTGTGCAACGAACTCTCCTGCATCCGCGTGCATGGACAATCATCGTCTCTCGCATCTTTGCGGTCGGTTCTGTCAAGCGCCGCGCGAAAAGAATCGCTATTTTTCAACGGCACCCAGGATTCAAGATGGCCGGCTGCATGTCGGTCGCGAGAAGATAGCCCCTTTCGTCCCCTACATGCTCCGCTCTCTTGCTCCTTCGGCCACGAGCCTCTCCCTCCCTCTTCGCTCTTTACACGACGCGTGCACGCACGCGCACATAGGCATACACGTACACAACACGCGCGCAAGAGCAATGTATTTTCTCTGTTGCTCTCTCATGTCGATATTTGCAACTTTCGATATTGCCCTGGGTCGCAATGCTGATTTTTCTTACGAGTCGGTAACAAACCTGACCAAACCTCTCGCTCCGATCGAGCGTATAAAGCTGCCATGGTGTCTGTACGGTACACTGACGGAGTCCTAACCGCACAGGAGCGCAAATGTAATGTAATTCGATCCTACATCTATCAGGATGTGAACAAATGCGTGTACGCGAGAGTACGCGTGCAATGCCAGCCGGCCCTTTTAGATTAGCCGCGTAAATTTCGCACACGTATCATACGTGCAAATTGTGCAATCCCCTTCTGTCTTTTATTTCTTTTTTCCCTCTCCTTCCGCTTAAGGGCCTTGGCACACAAAAAAACTTAAGCAGTAAAACTTAAGCAGTAAGCAAATTGAGTCAATCACAGTCAAGAACTTAAGGCATAACGTAAGTGGTAGCAAATTCAAAGTGTTGATTTTCTTACTGCTAACGTTTTACTACTTAAGTTTTTTGTGTGCATTGGCCCTAACGCGGCGCCTAACCTCGAAACGAAAAGACTCCGACGAGTGGTGTACCTCGAATAGATTATCGAGTTACGCTCCTGCACTTCTTGCGTGTCCAAAATTCAAGGCTTCTCTCCCTCTCTCTCTCCCCCCTCTCTCACTCTATCTTACCATTCTTTCTCTTTCTCTTCGATTTACCTGCTACATGCGCGCATCTTTCATGCTCCTAACCTCTCTTTCCACGCTTTGCGTTATAGGTAGTGCAAGTACGTTCAGGTTGATCGAGAAGAAAAATTGGTTAAAACTCAGAGTGATATACAATTTTATTTAAAAAAATAGGAAAATTAGTTTAAAACAATAATGGGATAAGTAATTATACGTTATATTGTTATATTACTTAAAAGATGGGTTGAAGGCGTTTATAATATTCCACAACCCGATGTAACTCCAAAAGAAAAGTCTCTCGCGATGTTACTGTTGATTGATACTGTTTATTTTTCCTTTATCATTCTTCGTTCAATTAAATTAGACTTAGCGCCTTCGGAGCTAGCGAGTATTCACACGGTTATTTGTGACCTTGGCATAATTTCGCTAATTTTATTGATTACTATTTAATGAATATTCTTAATCATGTTTTTGTAATATGGAAAAAAGTAATGCAAAAAGTTCCAGAGTGTTGTAGCTTTAAGTTTTCGAATTGTTAGTGCTACTAGATATATAAAATAGAAAATATGAAATTTTCATGTATAAATGTCTCATTAAAAAGTTATATATTTTATAAATTTATAATTAAATTATACCTGACCTTGACTTCATTTGATTTTGTTAATTATATATAAATGTATTGAATTAATATTATTAAATTAGCTAAGTTAATTCTAACTTCAATGTTTATACCTTACTACACTATTTTATTTTTTTTTATCAATTAGCCTCCTGGATGTTAGGTTTTCACCAGTATTTCTAACGTTTACAATATTTTTGAAAGTTATCTTCATGGTGTGTGTGTGTGTGTGTGTGTGTGTGTGTACATATACATATACACATCATGTACATACGTACACATTGCTAATAATTATCAAAGCTTCTTTCTGATCTGGTATAAGACATACATATGCAGAAATCTCGGCATTTGTGAAAATTTACATTAACTTAGAATTTGAAAGTATTTATAAAATAAATACATATTCTGACTTTCAAGACAAAAAAATGGATACGAGAAATTGTAGAGATTGTATGTTCATGTGTATAGAAAAGTAAAAAGAATGAACAAATCTCATATCTTTATCAGTGAAAATTGGATACCGCAAGATTTATTTTTCTTTGTATCATTGCAGAGATTGTTTGGAAATTGAATGTGAAAATAACATGCCTCAGTCGAATTGATAAAAGACACCTGTCACGGATTAAGGGAGATTTTAGATTCGAACCCTGACTGAGATGATATTTTTCGCAATAAATTCTTTACAGTAATTTAAATAGGATGCTTATTAACTCCAAAGTTAAATAGATTATCGATTTATAAGTAGGGAAAAGGGGGATTTTACTACTTTCTAATGGAAGCTGTGTTTTAAGGCTGACAAACAATCGGCGCGCAGTTTACTAGGTGTGAAATATGTGTACTTGGAAATACACAGAAATATTATTAGGCTACCAAGATCCAGCTCGGACCGTAAATTTCAGGCATTTTCTTTTAAATTGATTGTATATCATGACGGTCTTATTTCATGTCTATTGTTCTGACACAGCCACTTTAGCATAATCAGATGAAACATACATAGAAATTTAGTGCTCCTTTGTTGCTAATTTGATGTTTTTCCGGATTTTGTTGCTGCAGCCATTTGGGAAGAAACTGGCTATGTTGTTAACTTAAGTTTAAGTTAGCACAGCCGGATAAAAAATAAGATAATAAAAAACAAGGACATATTTATTTACTACTAATTTGTTGTTAATTGTTGCTCTATTCCCAAATTCGTTGCATCACCCCTACCATGAGAAAACTATCCCTAATTAATTTCATCTTAGCACAACACTTTAAAAATTTAAACAAGAAATATCTCGATGGATTATATTATTTTGATTTTGTTGCTTTACATTTTTGCCGACCCCGCTTTTGTTGCTCCGCTGCTATTATCAGAATCAGAAAACTAACGTTAGTTACTTCTATCTAGCATAATACGTTAAAATTCCAGTTTAAAGAAATACCTTGACGGATTATTTTAGATCAATTTTGTTGCTTAACATTTTTGTCAACTCCGATTTTATTGCTCTGCCCCTATCCTTAGAAATCTATCCCCCTATTAACCCGAACTCTCTTTAGCACAACACTTTATAATTCCAATTTCAAGGAAAATCTCGAAGGATTATATCATTTTGAGTTTGTTGTTTCATATTTCCATCGATCTTGATTTTGTTGGTTCACTACTATCATCAGAAAACAACCCCTAGATATTCGTAGCTAACACAAATGTGAAGCAACAAAATCAAAATAATATAATCCGTCGAGATATCCCTTGAAAATATTATTATTAGGTGTAGTGCTGGATAGGGGTAAATAGAGATAGTTTTTTCATGATAGGTGCGGAGTAACAAAATCGGAGTTGACGGAAATGTTAAGCAACAAAATCAAAATGATATAATCCATTGAGATATTTCTTTAAACAGGAATTTTTAAGGTGGTGTAGATAGTATAACTAGGGGTAGTTTTCTGATGATAGGAGCTGAGCAAAGAAATCGTGTTCGACAAAAATGTAAAGCAACAAATTCAAAATGATATAATTCGTCGACATTTTACTTGAAATTTGAGTACTAAAGTGATGTACTAGATAGGAGTAACTAGGGGTAGTTTTCTGTAGAGACACAACAAAACCTCTATCAAGTTAGCCCCCCCCACTATCGCAAAAAAATTCGCACCTATTAAAAAATTTAGTGCTATTTATGGGCTAATTTGTTGCTCTAGTCCGGATTTTGTTGCTCAAGCCGTTTAGCAGGAAACAGCGATCAAAATGGGGGGGCCAGCTTGTCGTCAAGCTAGTCCCCCCCCCCATAATAAAAAATCTATATAGAGTGCTCAAATCCAAAAAACAAATACACCAGAATTTATTGCTTTTTTGTTGCTCCAAGATAGCGTGAAAACATTTTGGAAATATAACGTTTTTATAAAATACGTATATCCGAATACTTAACGGATAGCACTATATTGACCACATCTTAAACAACGTTATATTTCCAAAATGTTTTTACGCTATCTTGGAGCGACAAGAAAGCAAGAAATTCTGGTGCATTTGTTTTTTGGATTTGAGCACTCTATATATATTTTTTTGCATGGGGGGGCCAGTTTGACACAGGTTCTAGCCCCACCACATACTAAAAAACACATATAGAGTGCTCAAATCCAAAAAAACTACATCAAAATTTGTTGCTTTTTTGTTGCTTTAAGATAGCGTAAAAATTTTTTCGAAATATAAGGTTCTGTAAACAATGCCACTAATAAATACTGCATATTTGACCGTTATCTACGACTTCGATGGCTAAAAACTAAGTAAAAGAATTTATTGCTAGGCTCTTTTTGGTCTTAAAATATTCTATGGACCGTGCCCTACCAGAATATGCAATATATGATTTTGTTGTTCGCCCCTAACTGCAAATAAACAAATTATTTATCTCCGCGTCGACCGTTATCTACGACTTCGGTGGTTAAAAACTAAGTAAAAGAATTTGTTGCTCGGGTCTTTTTGTTACTTAAATATTTTATGGACCGTGCCCTACCGGAATATGCAACATATGATTTTGTTGCTCGACCCTAACTGCAAATCAAAGTCGTAGATAACGGTCGACGTGGAGATAAATAATTTGTTTATTTGCAGTTAGGGGCGAGCAACAAAATCATATGTTGCATATTCTGGTAGGGCACGGTCCATAGAATATTTAAATAACAAAAAGAGCCGAGCAACAAATTCTTTTACTTAGTTTTTAGCCACCGAAGTCGTAGATAACGGTCGACGCGGAGATAAATAATTTGTTTATTTGCAGTTAGGGGCGAGCAACAAAATCATATGTTGCATATTCTGGTAGGGCACAGTCCATAGAATATTTTAAGACCAAAAAGAGCCGAGCAACAAATTCTTTTACTTAGTTTTTAGCCATCGAAGTCGTAGATAACGGTCAAAGATGCAGTATTTATTAGTGGCATTGTTTACAGAACCTTATATTTCGAAACATTTTTTACGCTATCTTAAAGCAACAAATTTTGGTGTATTGTTTTTTTGAATTTGAGCACTCTATATGTGTTTTTTAGTATGTGGTGGGGCTAGAACCTGTGTCAAACTGCCTCCCCCATGCAAGAAAAGATATATAAAGTGCTCAAATCCAAAAAAACAAATGCACCAGAATTTGTTGCTTTTTTGTTGCTCCAAGATAACGTAACAACATTTTGGAAATATAACGTTGTTTAAGATGTAGTCAATATAGTGCTGTCCGTTAAGTATTCGGATATACGTATTTTATAAAAAACGTTATATTTCCAAAATGTTCTCACGCTATCTTGGAGCAACAAAAAAGCAACAAATTCTGGTGTATTTGTTTTTTGGATTTGAGCACTCTATATAGGTTTTTTATTATGGGGGGGGGGGGGCTAGCTTGACGACAAGCTGGCCCCCCCTATTTTGATCGCCGTTTCCTGCTAAACGGCTTGAGCAACAAAATCCGGACTAGAGCAACAAATTAGCACATAAATAGCACTAAATTTTTTAAATTCCTGTAAAATTCGTAATTTATTGCATATCCCCGTAGGGTTCGCAATCTATTACCAATACTATCCTTCTCCTCTCACTTTAACCCTTTGGACCAACGGCTTAACGTCTCTTTTCGAAAGACGGAGCCCAGTTTTCTCCGCACAAGAGCCTATCTTGCACGGAGGGGCGCAGCTATCGGAAAAACATTCCATACTTACATGGCTCTTGTGGACTCGAACCTGGTTCCTCAGCTTACGAGTTTGGCGCTCTACCACTAGACCACACTGCCGCCCTCACTAAATTTTTTAATAGGTGCGGATTTTTTTTGCGATGGTGGGGGGGCTAACTTGATAGAGGTCACAACAAAATCGGGGTCGACGAAAAAGAAACAAAATCCAAATGATATAATTTATTAAGATATTTCTTTAAACTGGAATTTTTAAGGTGTTGTGCTAAGGTGGGATTAATTAAGGGTGTATTTTTCTCATGGTAGAGGTGGTGCAACGTGTTTGGGAATAGAGCAACAAATTAGCACTAAATACACTGCTCAAAAAAATTAGGGAATTACTTTTTCTCAGTAAATTTTTGCCCATTTTTAAACTGTAATTACTCAGCGAATAATGAACGTAAAAAAAGTTTAAAAAAATTTTTACAGGGCAAACTCTCTACTATAAGGTGCTTTTGTTCAATTTTCACTCAGGTTAATACTCATCACTTGTTATTGAGAACTCAAAATTTCGGGTACTCGCAACTTGTGCGTTCGCGTAAATGAGTCACGGTGCGTCTCGCTCCGCGCGTACTTGGCGGCCCGGAGACTACCGTGTCTCTTGAAAGGCGTGGTTAGCTTTTATAAGGACGTATTTGATATATTCAAAATCTTGAAATTTGCAGTCTTCCATCGCTTAATAAAAAAATTGGCGAACACAATCATTGATACTATCTTAAAGTACAGACTTTGCCCTTTTAAATGGAAAACAACAACAACAACAACAACAACTTTGTCCTACGCCGATTATTTAGCGAGATATCGCAATTTAAAGTAACCCTTGTTTTTTTAATGATTTCAGTACGATACCGCCGACATTTGCATAATCTGATGTGCACCACCAAAAGAAATCTACATGTACACACATACACATGTACACTTCATACACATACACATACATTCATGATTTTCAAAATCCGACCGAGCAACCTCCCTGTGATGCACATCAGGTTACGCAAATGCCGACGGTATTGTGCTGAAATCATAAAAAAACAGGAGTTACTTTAAATTGCGATATCTCACTAAATAATAGGCGTAGGACAAAGTTTTTTTTTTATTTGAAAGGGTAAAGTCCGTACTTTGAGATGGTATCAATGTTTTATCTCTTATTTGTTTTGCACAGCGTAATTTTTATTTGTAATATTTATTTTGTGAAAAATAAGTTTGTTAAAAGCAGTTAGATTTTGAAAATATTATCTTATGTATTCATTAATTGCTAGTCTATCATATTGATGTTTCTACGTTATTTGTTAATTAATCACGTTGTTTGTCTTATTAGAGTATGGGAATCCAGGAGGATTGGATGCTGGAGGTGCTGACTTTGATTCCGGTGAGTACTCCATTGTGCATAGTAATCGAAAGGTTATGCGAATTTTGAAGCCAATATGTAATATTCATATAAAGTTCAAGCCATTCCCGTATCTAATGCAAACAGATTTAGTTAGACTAGACTGTATGTGAAATTAATTGTTAAATTAGGTATATCATTGTCAAATTAATCAATTGTTAAATTAAGTATATCGTATATTAAGTATATTGTACTTACTGGTCCACATCGATTGTCAATATTCATTGACAATATCATTGACTGAAAATATTATATAGATAGTCGATAATTTTATATATATTATATCTATGATTTCTCTTCTTGTTTCTTTAATTAATCCCGCTTTAAACCAATTTTATTTTATTATAAGATTCATAAGTTTAGTATAAAATTTACTAATAGAAGAGAGAATGGGTTTTGTCATATATATTACTTGCTAGTATTGAATAAAAATAAACAAAAGGTAATCTTTTTTTTGCTAGTAATAATTAACAAGAGGGACAGTTTAATTCGACCAAATTAACAATTTATTTAACTAGACTTCACAGACGTGCGCTATTTAGCTTTAACATTATACTATTACTATTATATTATTAATCTCTTGAAACACATAAAACTGTCAAAATGTACGATGACAGATGCTCACGAAGTCAGCGCAATGAGAGAACCAATCAGCATCGCGGAAAAGCGTTAACAATAAAATCTCTTACATGGCTTTTTTATGAGCGGACATCACAGGCGCGCGCTATTTAACTTTAATATTTCACTGTTACTATTATACTATTAACCACACAACTGTCAAAATATGCCATGACAGCCGCTCATGAAGTAAGCGCAACAAGAGAACCAATCGGCATTGTGGAAAACCGACAACAATATTTCGATAGATTCGAGTATCGATGACATCCCCTTTTTAGAAGAGGAATAGTAATGCTCAAAAACAATGTTTTGATCATGGATTGTGCTCTTTATCAAGTATAAACTGTAAATCGCAAATAGGAATAAGAATAATGTTTAGTCATGGAATTAAAATTATAAGAAAAGGAACAAAGTAAATATCAATATCTAAGTCATAGATTTAAAATGTGGCTATTCTACGAAACATCTTAATAGTTATGAATTTTTGGTTAGGGTTACGCAAACCCCCTTTCCCCCTTGTGAGGGTGTAATACCTTATAGTGCTTGACAAGAGGAGTTCAGTGGTGGTACTCTTTCTTGTTAACTCTTATCCGTTAGCTCACTAGGGGAGAAAATGTAAAATAGTTTAAAAAAATAAATATTGCACATTTAATTACTTTTTTGGTAATTATTTACTTTAGGGGCGACCTCATTGATTTTAATGACCTTGATATATGTTGTGAAGGGTATTTTTTTGACGAAACGGACAAAAATTTATGGGTTTACAACTTTCCACGCGTGGAAAGTTCACGCATGTACAATGGGGAGTATGAATGAGTTCCTTTTTCGGTGTAGATGAGCGCATTATTTCTACCTTCCAGCCAAGTGCACTCATCTACACCGAAAGGGAACTCATTTTTGCTCCCCATTGTACTTTTCAAGGCACACTATGTGTCTAGTTTAACGGTAGTGGAGCCCCTCGCAGGGGGCAGAACCTACACTTTCCGCGTGAAACGAGGTTAGGTTAGGTTAGGTTAGGTTAGGTTAGGTTAGGTTAGGTTAGATGCTACATAATTCGCAGGGGTTAAAAGGTGATTAAATGTGTAAATATTTATTTTTAGACTGTTTTACGTTTTCCCCCTTGGGGGTCCAACAAGTACTACCATTCAACTCCTCTTGTCAAGTACTACAATATGGGGTATCGCACCTTCCTCCCGGGGGGGGGGGGGGGGGGAGTTTGCGTAAACTTAACCAAATAATTAAAAAAATATATTAAAGTAACACAATTTGAACGTATTTATTAAATGTTAAAATTTACAGAAAAAGAGTGTTGGTTTTACTTTATAACAGAAGTGGGAATAAAAGTTTACAGAAAAAGAAGTGTTGATTTTATCTTACAATCTTAACTTCAATATAAAAGTTATGTTAATTGTACACATAATTAACCTCAAATTACGATCAGAATTACATTTTCTTTCTGTTGAAATATTTAACATAGTATCGGTGTTACCATTTAACACATCCATATTATATTAAATTAACACAATTTGTGAAAATGCAGTTTTGTGACAGGAAAGCTTCGTTCAGCAGCAAAGTATTTGTAATGATCAAATGGCATTTGTGTACAAAAAAAGGCTTTTTTTTACTACTATTATATTATCTTTGAGTTTAAAAGATGGGTTGCGCGCGCGTGTATATGTGTGTGGAGCGTGGAGCTTGCGCGCGCGTTTTTACTATCACTGTCAGCATTAGCTTTACTCAAGATACAAAAAAAAAAAACCAAAAAAAAAAATGAAAGAAAAAAAATAATATACAATTATACAACAAATAATAATAAATATGAACTATTGCATTAGAAAACTGATTACATTACTGTTTACTTTTTTTTGACATGACAGACATACTGACGTATGACCTAACGAGACGGATTAGACCTTACAAGACAGAAGAGATATAAATCCAGCAACTTCCACGCCGTATATCTTACACTTAGTTAAAGCTAATGCTGGCGATGACAATAAAAACGCGCGTGCTAGAGTTTCTCTAGTAAGAGTTGGGACACCGTCCGCCATTAACAAGGGAGAAGTTAGTGAGAGTGAGACAAAGCACATCCCGAAGTACGAGAGTGGGGAGGGTCTCTCTCGATCGTTCGCATAATTCCCTGTTAATGGCGGACGGTGTCCTAACTCTTACTAGAGGAACTCTAGCGCGTGCGAGCTCCGCGCTCTACATATACACGCATACGCACATGCGCGCGCGCGAACCATCTTTTAAACTAAAAAATAATAAAATAGTATATTGAGAAAAAAAAGTAATTGGATGAAAAAAATTATAAGTTGGTTCAACGAAATGTCTCATTGCGGGGTGCCAACGAAAGATGTACTTATTGCAGTAATATTTGCTATTGCAATGTTAACATCATAATTTATTGTTTTAACATCATATATTATTCTTCATATATTTTTTCTGATTGCTAAAATGCAGTTTTTTTTATCAAAAGTATGCTATACATAGTTGGAGGATTACCTGTTAGATTTGAATTAATCACAACTTAAATTCTTTGAAATACAGGTGAGATAGTAAGAAAAAAGATATAGTTAATAGGATTACGTATTTACCACCAATCAATTGCGAATTTACTTTCACAAAATGATGTAGTCGCCGCAATGATTTTTGTAATTGATAAGACATCGTAATAAATAAAATTGCATTATTTTACTTAAACATTTATTTATTATTTATTTATTTATACATGTGGCGGTTGGTGATGAGACTGCTACATATATAAATAAATAAATAGTAAATAATTATCATATCTATCACCCGAGTGATGGATTCTAATGATAGAACTGCGAGTGAAGACGCTTTCGCCGTGGGCCCTTATATACGGTCTCTAGTTGAATTTTACATTTGAGAAATAAGGCCACCTAGCGGTGAAAACGCTTATCACTCGCAGTAATTCTGGCAAAATTTGAATTGTATAAATAACATTTTTATTTCTAATAAAATAAAAATGTATTTGTCGAAATGACTTTTTTTGATGACAGAATCAGATATTGCTTCGAATGGAATGCGTTTTACTTACACCAAACGAATATGTATACTGATCGCAATAACGTAGGATTGAGAGGATTGCATAGTTATATTTGAGCCAATCTTATCTACTTTCCGTTGAAATAGAAGCGTACTCATAAAAATGTTAGAAATACTTGACAGAAGTACAAGGTCTGTCAATTTAATTACCGGATTGACAACACTGCAATCGCATTGCGGGCGTTATTACGAATCTCAATCTCTACAACAGTGTGCTTGTTTCAATCACAGTACGGATTAACGCATTAAGTATAATTATTTGTATCAATTATAGTATTTCAAAATCAAATGAATTTATTTGCTATTAAATATCTAATTGGTGAAATTGCATATGCATTTCAAGCAACGAAATGTGTCATTAGATCAAAAAATATTTTTAATATCATTGTGTTTTTTGAAACAAATATGTAGTTCTTGGGTTATACTTCCTATATAATAATATTAGGAGCGTTGTAGTTGAATCAATTAAATATTTTTCAATAACACAGATGCGATAGAATCAACAATTTTTTTTTTCAGTGTAGTAAAAAAAGTCTTCTTTTGCAAATACTTGCTGCTGAACGAAGCTTTCCTGTCACAAAACTGCATTTTCACAAATTTCCCTGCATTTTGAACAATTTTAAGTTTCACATTCGAGTTCAGCAGACCAAAAACAGATAAACAGATTAAAGATAGACAGATTTCATACGTTTCCCTTACAGGCAAATTTTGGCTCTAAATGGGCATTTTTCTTTATCGAGAACAGATTTTGAAAGAGTTTGCTGCAAATTTTGTTGATAGAATACCAGTAGAAATATAATAGAATCTGTTAACAGAATATAATGACAGATTGACTGCAAAAATTGAGCAAAATCTACCGTTTCGTAACCGCTTAAGGAGGTTGGTTCATGTCCCGCTGTGGGGCAGGCGGCGCGGCAGGGGGAAAACCTAGGTGTGTTTTCGTCGCGTGAAATAAATGAGTTTTAGCAAATGTGGAATGCATTCAATTAGCTGTTTCTTAAGGTTTTAAATCGTTGTTTGTACAATTGAAACCTAAATACGTTATTATTCACGTTGAAATGTGGCAATAATAAATGTGGTCCTGTTTTATTTTTACAATTTCTTGATAACTATGTAGACAAATTATTTTAGTTTTCGTAAAAGTCCTTCCTAAATATGTAAAGAATTATTTGCACCTATTTTCATTAAATTCTTATTATTTGTAATATGCTTTCGAGAGTTACATTACAGGTGTCGTAACATTTTTGCTATGTTACCCCTGTATAAGAGAGAGACAAGAGTATAACTTCAATAATTAATTACTCGGCAACCATGCAGACAATTGTCTTCAACTTTGGCATGGACAGATTCCCATAGACGAATATTCTCCATAAATTTGAACTAATTATTATCATATTAATTTGAGCAACCAACCTCCTTAAATGATATATTTCATTTAAATGTTTACGAAATCTGTTCTCAATAGTTTTTTCTCTCGACAGTCTTTGGTCACGCGGATCAGTTTAATTACGCAGATTCATATTTAGAGGCCGAATGCATAAAATAATGATCTTATACTTATTTCCAAATAAATAAAATATACTATGACATAAATAAATAAGTAAATAAATGAAAAAAAAATATATATACAATATACACATATGTAGGAAATGAAATTGATCGAAATTCTACTGATTATTCTCCCTCTCTCCTCTCTTGTCTCTGAAGAGGGTGAACTCTACTCAGTAAGCAAACTGCCAGCAGTATAATAGATTGGCAGCAGATTTGCTCAGGTATTGTAACAATTCCGGTATCATCCGTATCTACATTAAACTCGTATTTTGCCGACAGACTTTGCCGATAAATTGAGAGCATATTGTCAGTAGAAATCAAACAGAATCTGTCACTTCGTAAACATTTAAATGGAATACATCATTTAAATGATTACGAAACACCAGATTCTTCTCAGTTTCTACAATTAATTTGCCATATTATATTCTGTTAGCAGATTCTGTTATATTTCTGCTAGGATTCTATCGATAAAAAATTTGTAATAGAGGCTTTCAAAATCTGTTCTCGACAGATTTGGCCGTTCGGGTAAGTAATAATGTCTCTTGATATCATGATTCGATAATTTCAATCGTCGCGTTCAGTTTCTTCGGAAGTGAAATATAATAGAAACGGGGAAGACTCGTCAATCCCCTGAAATGAATGTTCAGATATTTGCGGAACGGAGTTGAAATGCAAAGTAGAGTGCAGCGGCCGGAAACGAAATGCAACACGCGCACGGCAGTAAGCGGGCATTAGGGAGCAGTCAGCTGGTCGTGACGTCACACGCCATGTCGTCGATAAATGCGAGCAACGGTGGTGGGGGAGGTCTCCTTGCCGCTGCTGCCACGCGCGCGCGTTTGCGATTTAAAACGCGGAGTCACGTGGCAGCGTATAGCGTATCGCTCGTGGAGCCGAGAACCGACGTTCGACGGGCGCGGATTGACTCGCGGTTCGGCTTGTCGTCACCATAATGCACGCATTCCATTGGCATGACAGCGGGCTCCGTGAATGACCGGCGCGTCATTCGCGTATACGATTTCGCGTTCGATATTCGAATGTCCACGAATACGTCGCCTTTTTTTGCGACTACTTTCGTCATCGTCGTCGTCGGCGGCGATGACGATTATCTTACGAACGTTCTCGTTGATGGAACGTGCAACGATGGCGCGCGTAATCGGCGGTTCTTTCGTGCGAAACGCGATGTGTCATTACACATTGACTAGAGCGGCTCGGTACCGCCGGTGCTTCTTCCTCGTCGTCCAGCTGCACCGATCGCAGTGCACTGCGCGCTCGTTTTCGCGAACTTTCACGAGATCTTTCCTCGTACCGGTTCTGTGGACACGAATCGGCGCGGAAATAGTCATTGGCTTAACTGAGCATGCGAGAGCGTGTTTTGTATATAATTTTGAACGTCAGTACTATCATATTTCGGCAAGTTCTTGAACTTGAACGTTACGCATCTGCGCGAAAGTGATTTCTATGTTCAGTGATAATTGTGAAGTGCAATGATTGACTTATAAAGCTCCTATCTCGCGCAATATGTTATTTCTAAGCTGTTTTCTTGTTATGGCTTAAAGCATCCGAGGCGATAAACAATTTTATTTAAAAGAAATAAGCACACGAAGCAAGAAAAGCAACGATATATCGCGAGTATTGCACAAGACCGTCTAATGCAATTATTTAGAGTATATTTTCAAATTGTAATTACACCATCGAAAAGTGAATTTATCAAATTTATACAAGCCAATCTTTCTGTCGTGAATTATTGCGTAAGACTATTAGCCAATCTGTTGATATTGTGTTATATTATGTCGATGCTAATCATTGCTAAGTTCGAATTTGGCCCAAGTAAGGAGAGACGTGCACCCAGAAGATTAAAAAATCAATTTTTTAATTTTTATATTTTCTTAAATTATGATAATTTAAGAATATTTTTTTAAAGTTTAAAAACAAAATTCGAAAAAATTAAATTATAGCAAACAGATGACACGGCATGGCATAGCGCGGTTTGTATGTATATGTATATACAGGGTGTTTCCTAAGTAAATACAAAATATTGAAGGTGATATTTCGTAGCTTATTTTAGGAAGAAAAGGTCCTATAAACATATGCTCTAAATTGCTTGTTTTTAAAATACAGAGTGTCAAAGTTGTAAAAAAATATGAAAAATTCGAAAATCTGGAAAATGTTTAAAAATATTTTATTCAAATTTGGCATGCGTATACGTGGTATTAAGAACTATTTTCTAGTATCGATAAAACACTTTTAGATCCACCAGGGGCGTGCATCTTTGACACCTGTATTTTGAAAACGAAGTAGTTTAGGGCATATGTTTATAGGACCATTTTTTCTAAAATAATAAGCCACGGAATATTTCCTTAAATTTTTTGTACTTAGGAAACACCCTGAGCTGCGTTCTAAAATTCACTCTGGGTAACTAAAATCTAGTTTACGTCACATATAGCATTTTAGTTAACTAGAGTGAATTTTGGAATGCAGCCCTGTATACACATGTACACAGATTAAAGATCCCGATGACCATTAGAAACTTTTTGAAAGAATTGCTCAAGGATAATCTCTCTGGTGTTGATCCTATTCCAGTAAATACAATACTTTTTGCTTTGTTAGCTTGCCGTCCGTGCAGTTTAAACTTTAAGTGCATTTGCTGCGAAATTGTGTTTTCAAAAATGGTAACCAAAATATCCCAGAACGACTAAACGAACTTTTTTTGCAATTTTCTTATAAGTTTATAAACTGCTTATTAGAGCAGTTAGTAGAGTTAGTAATTATTAATTGTTATTAATATTTAATTAATTAGCAATTTAATGCTATACTATATTTTCAACTTTGACAAAAATCTGCGTTTCGGGACCAAATAGTAATCGGCATGTATTTTGAAAGTAAAAATGCGGAATCAAATTAATAAAAAGTTATTAGGTGTATGTGAAACTGGCGCTCATTTTGCAAATTATTGAGAGTTCTAACATCCTTTTTAATAGTTCTAAAGTTCCTAACAGGTTGAATAAAGTTCTGCCCATTAAAACAGAAAAATAGGTACGGAAAAACTGATACACCAGGTTCACGCAGCCTCTCACTTTGTCTTACACAATTATGTTGCGCCACCATATCTTGTCAAATTTTGCGTGATTTATAGTTCTACAAGAGTTTTATAAGGCATTTTGCCATATAGAAGCAAAGAAATTTATTATAACCAATTAAAGACTAATCATTACACACTGAAAAAAAATTCTTGATAAATTCGTGAGATGCATTTAGTAATAGGTTTTTTTTGAAATATTTGATTATTATTACCAATTTTAATAATAATAATACATTTTATAATAATTATAAATATTAAAAAAAATTAAATTTTGCATTTAGTTGAACCAACTAAATTATGTAGGGGAGACCGGGTCAAACTCGACACGATTTTTTCAAAGGCAATTTTCAACAATTAATTAAAATTTTCAAACAAATTTAATGGTACACATTTAAAGAGTGTTCCTTCAGATACAAAATTGTTTAGCCCTTTAGGGGCCTGTGTACATAATTATGTACATTCACTTTGAACTCTTCCCAAATTTCCTCTGTTGGTAAAATGGTGATTCCGTCAGTATAGTATTATCGATTCATCCTAGATGGAGCTATATACGACGTCGTAAGCCGCGAAATAGTGTAGTTTTAAACTGACAACCAATATGGCGAAAAAAACTAAAAAAACTAAAAAACTCATCAGGGACGTCTTTTAAGACTATCTTATAAATTATAACATTTAACTCCAACGGGATCGATATGTGACCCCTAAAGGGTTAAGGAAATTTTGCTGTACGTCGCTTAGTTTTGCCCCCAGAAAAGAAAAAGTGACGCAAAGACAAATTTTCAAATTGAAAAATGCCGGGGCAAACTCGACACTTTACCTGATCGACACAATTTGATCTGGAAGTTATTTTATATTGTCTGAAACTAAACTTTATCGTGTATTTAGAAAGTACAAAAATTCAGAATTAAGTAAAACAATCATTGAAAATAATGAGAACAAAAATTATTGAACATTCAATTATTTTCATCTAAACTCATGTCTGGAAAACAATTTATGCAAGTAAATTCGTGATTAGACGTGCGCACACATTTGTCAAAGGCCATTTAGCTGCATGACAAGTATCGTTTGTTATTGGGAGCCGATAAAACGTGGTGTCGACTTTGCCCCGAACGTTGTTTTTCACTTTTGTTACTCCAAAAATATAAAAATTTTGAAAATATACAAAAACTATTATTGGATTCGTATAAAGCATCGAATTTCCATCAAAATCACATACCGGTAGATTCGCAAGAGTAAAACTCGATGAAAGAGTAGAAATTTTCGAGAGATCAGAAAAATTACTTTTCACCATCAAAAACGCTTATGTCGCACTAAAAATTATACCATAATTCAGAATGTCACCAAATTCCGTTGATAATACTGGCACATAAAGACGCATTTACAGTAGGAAAGGCAAGTTTCTACGATAGATTTAAATTGACAAAGAGCCTAGTGTCAAGTTTGCCCCGGTCTCCCTTAATACTTATTATCAAACAGTTTCGTGAAAATTACTCTAGTGATAATTAACAAACAGTTTGATAATTATAGTACTAAATTGTTTTAAAAAGCCTTATCAGATTGATTTGCTGAGAGTTATTCAATTATTAAGTAAGTAATTTGGTTACATTTTATCATTACTTGGTAATAATTATCGAACTTTGCCAATATTAACCAAATAATATCAGGTTCTGCTAGAATTATTTGTTAACATATAATTTTTATTTCCTGAAAAAGATGCCTTTATGGATAAATATGTGAGATGCTAGTCGATTTTCGACAGTTCCGTGTGTTGTAAATTAATTCTCCTGTAGTTCTGATCTTATTTAAATATTTTATGCAGAGTGTCCTGACAAGAAACATTGTTTGTATTTTTTAAACAATTTTTATTTTTCAGAGTTCTGTGTATTCTAAAAGTTTCTGTATAGTTCTGAATGTATTTAACCATTTTATAAAGAGTTTTGGCAATAATCATTATTTTCTCTTTTTTAAAATAATGTTGATAGCTTAAGAAAGACTTATCTTTATCTGCGTATGTACGCCTTTTATGAGCGATAAAAATTATTTTAAAAATAAAAAAATTATCTTTATCGTGAGAACTCTATAGAAAATGGTAAAGTATGTTTAGAATTGCACGAAAAAAGATGTTACAAGAAATAGAACTCTCGTATATAATATTGGCCTAGCGTCTCGCTTATATGGATACCCATATAGATACCTTTTATCAGATGATAAAAATTATTTAAAAAATATAAAAACAATGTTTTTCGTCAGAATACTCTGCATAAAATATCAGAATAAAATCAAAACTATCAAACTACAGAATATTTTACAACACATGGAACTGTCGATGAAAATGGGCTATAGCGTCCTATCCTCTCTAAGTAGGTACGCGGCAGTACTAATCCTTCTATCCTATCTAAAAAAAGGCATGTTAAATCGACACTCGCATCTCTCGAAAGTCTCGAAGTTTATTGTTGACTCTTTTCTGCGCGGAAGAATCCAACGGGAGTAAAAAGGCGTCATTTTTTTTACAAGAAAAATTTATTTATTTTATTTTAATTAAATATTTTTATTTTGTACTGTTACCTCTTAAATTCTTTGTGATTAAAATAATTCTTTGTAATATTATGATTTTGTTAAGGAGAATTAAGAATGCTTTAATGGAAACACAAAGATATGTACCAGTTGGATTTTATTTTCTAAAAGTAGTTGCACAATTATTTTTTAAAGCAATATATATATTTTCTTTGCAATTGGCGCAATTTAAAGATTTCTCATCTTTTTTTGAAATACATGTTACTTGGGTTGAGTTAGGTAACATAATTTTGTGATATAATAATTTTGTTAAGGAGAAATTAAACTATTACTTGGGTTAAATTTTTTAATTTACAAAATACATAGCGTGTACTTGACGCCTTTATTTACCTTTTTTAAAAAAGGTAATTTTGTACTGATATCACGCATTTTATAGTGTTAAGCAGGGATCGGTAAAAGAATTTTTATTTTGTATTATTTAATTATTCACAAAATTAGCAATAACAACAAATTAAATTTTTATTGAATTAGCAAATTAGTAATTAGTCCCAAAAAATTACTAATTGCATAAAAATTAATAGTACTTACATAAGTAAAAGTGAATTACAGATTACTTAAAGAATTCGTAATTTGTCAGAGAAAAATTTTTAGTTCGTGAAAGTTAGTATTTAGGTGAAAATGAATTAATTTCTTTTGCAAATTGGCAATTAGTAGAAATAAATTCTTTATTATTAAAATAATTAATGTATAGTTTGTCAAAAATAAATTACTACTTATTTGAAAATTAATAATTAGTGGAAAATAATTATTAATTTTTTCAATAATAAATAATTAGTCTCAGGTAAATTACTTTTTTAAAAATTATTAATCGGTTGAATATAAATAATTTAATTATTGCAATTGAAGGTGGTTTAAAAAATAATTATGTTGATGTTATATACATATTTCTTTTTTGTGTTTTCATACTAAATGAAAGTAGCTTCCATGATTTTTTTTAGACTTTTATCTCTATAGAGTATGGGGTATACCCATACTTAAGTTATGGATTTTTTCAAAAAAATGCAGATTAAAGCAGTTTAAAATTTTAAATGCCTGTAACTTTAAGAAGAAAAAAGATATTGTAAAAATTGAGGTAATCTTTTTTTCGTCACTGTACTTTTCGAAGAAAATATCGAAAAAATTTTTAATGGACAATATGACTGTTTTTTTTAGGATTTAAGTAAAAAATGTTTTTTTTTCTCAATGCGACCGTTTTGATTTTTTTCAAAAAAATTTTACAAATTCTAAACTTATTTCGAAATTTTTAAGCCATTGTTGAAGATGGGATTTCAATAACTTCAATTTTTTAAGGGACTTTTTCTTTATTTTTTTTGAAAATAATTTCTTTTAAATAAGATAGACTCTACTGATAGCCGATGGCTATAAAAAAATTTGATAAATTTATAGACAGCAATCCTAAAATTTCGATCTATAGATAAAGAGAAAATTCGGATATTTTCTATTTTTAAACTGTATTTTTACTCTTTTTTATTATTGAATTACTTTTTTTTTAATGGAATATTATAAATTGGGGAACTTTAACGGATAGCATGTAACAATTAAATCATATTGTTTAAATCATATAGTTAATCGTTTAAATCATATAGTTAATGAAAAAGAACACGTATATTATCTGTGAAAATAGTACGGTCTTTATTTTTCGACTTTTAAATTTATTCTGCGGCACCCCCCAGAATGTTTCCAATTCGCAAAAAAATAATCCCTGCCAAAGCTCAGCTCGATCGGATAACCCGTGCCCCCGGATTTTTAAACTTTTGAGTTCTCTTGTATTAAACTGTTTCCATCTTTATTCCATCAACATTGGTTTTTAAAGCGTATTTTCCACAAAAATCGGCCTAAAGCATTTTTCTTTTTTTAACATGTGTGTCTTGGTTTTCTGCATCGTTTGAAACCTTATACGTGTCATTTAAACAATTAGGTAAATTGTTAATAACTAAAAAATAAAAAAAAATATACAATCAAACAAAGGGAAACGCCGTAATCGGTCAGGACTGGATCTTGCTTGTCCGAATAATATCTATAAATTCTTGAGTGACTTTCTACGTACACTCTTTGCCATGGCGGACCACGCGCCGTTACCAACGGTCATAACGCAGTCTCAACCAAAGCCAGAACGATACAATCACACAATTAAATTGATATCAATTTAATTATATTAAATACATATAGGATAGGATACAGGGGATATAAAGAAAATGTTGCGAAAAATAACACCCCAGCCAGGATTCGAACCTGGACCTCCCTCATTCCGTGACGGGCGTCTCACCAATTCGACCACCGAGGCATGTGGTGATATTCATCGCAACATTAGTTATAAGGAAAAACGTCTTTTTCGGCGACGTATATAAACAATAAGTATGAGATTATACGACCGTGTAAGATATATACAATCAAACAAAGGGAAACGCCGTAATCGGTCAGGACTGGATCTTGCTTGTCCGAATAATATCTATAAATTCTTGAGTGACTTTCTACGTACACTCTTTGCCATGGCGGACCACGCGCCGTTACCAACGGTCATAACGCAGTCTCAACCAAAGCCAGAACGATACAATCACACAATTAAATTGATATCAATTTAATTATATTAAATACATATAGGATACAGGGGATATAACTAATGTTGCGATGAATATCACCACATGCCTCGGTGGTCGAATTGGTGAGACGCCCGTCACGGAATGAGGGAGGTCCAGGTTCGAATCCTGGCTGGGGTGTTATTTTTCGCAACATTTTCTTTATATCCCCTGTATCCTATCCTATATGTATTTAATATAATTAAATTGATATCAATTTAATTGTGTGATTGTATCGTTCTGGCTTTGGTTGAGACTGCGTTATGACCGTTGGTAACGGCGCGTGGTCCGCCATGGCAAAGAGTGTACGTAGAAAGTCACTCAAGAATTTATAGATATTATTCGGACAAGCAAGATCCAGTCCTGACCGATTACGGCGTTTCCCTTTGTTTGATTGTATATATCTTACACGGTCGTATAATCTCATACTTATTAAAAAAAAATAGTTATTGCATTTATTGCTTGATCAACTGGAAAAAATTATGTACGGGCTACAAAAGTTATAGTAGTATGTTTAGAGCCAAAAGGAGAACAAAAATTAAAAGATTACTCTATTACTTTATATAAAGTAATCAGTTGTAAAACTTTAAACGTGTTTTTCTCGAAACTACAATTTTGTAGCTGGGCGCTCGCGTATCTCGGCCAATTTTTATCCGAATGATTTGAAATTTGGACAAAGTGTTTATAACAAAATTGTCTTCAGTTAAGCGTACGATTTTTTATTGGACAATTAGTTTTTGAAAAACAATTAAAAAAGTGATTCGGTTGAATTTCGAACTTTTTTTTAGAACTGCGCCATTTTGTTAAAGATTAATATTTCAAAAAATCCGTACGCTTATAACTGGAACTACATTCGTATAGTTTAAAATAACACTAAATTTTTTTTTATTTTAGACATCCCGTTCTGACGGAATATGAGCGCCCGCGCATTCACAATTTTTTTGCGGAGGTACACGGTACCACACGTTAAAGGCGTAAATATTAATATTTTTTAACAATTTTTTTGCAATATATTCAATATATGTACTTTAAAGAAAAAAAAAATAAAAAATTTCATTAAATTTATTATTTCTCGCGAAAAAAAATTCACGAAAATAGCATTCTTTTTCCGGCCGTCACAGTGGTTTCCCCCCTTAAGTCTCCTCAGGTCCTCTCCTAGAATAGAGGTCCGAGGGGCTCCCAACTATGTCAGGATACAATAAATGCAATAACTATTTACTTTTATTTTTAGTTATTAATAATTTACCTAATTGTTTAACCCTTTTAGGTCACACTTCTCGAGAATCCCGTACCGGTCACACTGGGTGAAATACACCCCAGCGTGTTTGCACGTGTATAAAAAATTGTAGGTGACCTTAAAAAAAAAAAAAAAAAATATCCTGTTGTAGTTTAAGTCTTCCTTAAAAAGACTGTATAGGCTTGATTTGCAAAAAATTAATTTAACATATGTAAAAAAATTATTGAAAAAAAAAGTCGGAAAAGTGGCTTTTTTCACAAAAACTAATGTAACTTTTTCAATTTTTAAGATATTTTAATTTTTCAAACGGTTTCTTTATCCTCAGATGATGCACTTTTTACTGATTATTGCAGTTTATGCGGCCGTTCCAAAAAGTATATTTATTTTGAGGTATGAAGGTGCGATTTTTTGCGGAAAAATGAAAAAGATATTTTTATGGAAAAATAGCAATATATTTATGAAAAATGGTTTTAAAAATATTAAAAAAATATATTTACGTTGCAAATTACATACTTTAAATAAGTAAAAGGTTACAATTTTTTATTCGATGCCATAGGCACATTCAACGCATAAATATGCGCGATGCTTGTCGCACATCGGTCGAAGGCAAGTGGGACACATAGACACGTGGTCTTCGGCTCCATCAGAGTCATCGCCGCCAAAAATTGGCTCTTCTTCGGACTCTTCAAGCAATTCCTCGCGAATTGTACGGGAGCGCAAGTTATAAGCCATCTACTTTTCATGAATAATTACACAGTAAATTTTTTTAAAAAATTCTAAGCAACGAAAAACACAACTGTGTACTTGCCTCTTCACTTTGGAACAACGAGAAACGAAAAAAAAAAAAAAAAAAATACTCCAAAAACTCAAATTATTACGTATGAGTCACACTGGGTGAAATACACCCCAAAACTCCGAGACATCCACTTTGAACGGCTGCCGAGAGAAAACAAACGGGCCGGAAAATATACCACCGACGGGGATCGATACTTGAAGGTCCCAACTACCTGTAAATGGCGGCACAAGGCCCATTTCCATTGATTTACTGGGTCGTTTTCGAAGTCAAAAAAACGCTGGGGTGTATTTTACCCAGTGTGACCTAAAAGGGTTAAATAAGACGTATAAGGTCTCAAACGGTGCAGAAGAGCAAGGCAAGGCACACATATTAAATAAAAAAGAAAAGTCCTTTAGGCCGATTTTTGTGGAAAATACACTTTAAAAATCAATGTTAATTGTGTAAACAGTTTAATACAAGGGAATTCAAATGTTTAAAGAGCCGGGGGCACGTATTTCCGTTATCCGATCAAGCTGAACTTTGGCAGGGATTATTTTTTTTGTGAATTGGAAACATTTTGGGGGGTGCCGCAAAAAAAATAAAAAAAATTTTTTTTGTCGAGTAAATAAGGACCACCCTAATATATATATATATATATATATATGTGTGTGTGTGTGTGTGTGTGTGTGTGTGTGTGTGTGTGTGTGTGTGTGTGTGTGTATATATATACATATAAATAAAAAAAATGGTTTTTTTCAATCACCCTAATATATATATATATATATATATATATTTATATATATTTGAAAAAAACCGATTTATAACATTTGAAAAAAAAAAAACCGATTTTTTAATCGAAAATATTGAAAATCGCTGGTAGCGATCTCTAAAACTTGTTCGATTTTGCTCAATTTTTGAGGAAAATTCTTTTTTTAGGTAAGCTTTGATATTTTGGGGTGTCGCGAAAAATAAAAAAAAGGGGTTTTTTTTAAATCACCCTAATATATATATATATAAGTATCAAGGATTATTAATGTCTAGACGATTAATCGGACCAAAACTAATGGTCGAATCGTCACGATGATTATCCGCCAATTGTAGTCGATTAAATGAATTCTAATTGTTTATTATATTGTTGGCCACTTACGAATGTACTTTCGGTGAAATTGCGTGTAGCGAGAGATGGCGCAACAATCGAACAAGGACAGATGTTATTTCGTTAGACAAAGACAGATATAGGGAAAACAAAATTAGAAATGTTGACATTATCGACATCGAGAAAGTTTGGCCGTCACTCCAGCATCCTCTTAAGGCTTAATTCTACGAAAAACACTAGTTTCCTTATTCTAACTTAACCGCACGTTGTATAAGATTATATTTTGTCAAAAACAAAATGGGACGTTGTTGATGGTATTTTATTTATCGTTAAATTGCTTTCGGATTGTATACAAAATTATCGGATATATTTTGAAATGATAGGCACGTTGATCTTTGCACATTCGCAAAATTAGAAATTGTCCGAGTGCGATTATCGTGCAAGTAGCGCTTGTAAGTAGTCTATTACGTCACAGTGAACGAGTATTTTCTCGGAAAGAGAACATCTAATCGTGATTTCACACCGAATCATCCGACAATGGAAGAGATCGTGGAAATATTTCAGAATAACATCCGCGAGAATCTGCCGAAAGACTGGGATGACACTATGGAAAGGATACAATATTGGTATCCAGAAGGTACATATGTGTAATTTATATATATATATATATATATATATATATATATATATATATATAGATTATTTTGTATATTGTAAATACAATGTTTTGAGTATTATATCGCGTAATAATTTCGAGTTTGTCACCTGTACGTCCTCAATTAGATATAAGGCCAAAAATTCTGGAAACCAATAGAAACAGTTTATTACATTCATTTCTATATTCTTCAACGTTCACTATTGAATCTGAATCATGCGTAATTCATTGGTCATTACCTCCGAGAATCGTGACTGATTCAGAAATGGTAAGCGTAATGTTTACGTCATTTGACGTCATGACGATATACATATATCGTACGCCGGTAAAGTGCACGATTTTAATTATATAATAATATGAATAATAAAAGGGTATCAATATACGTACTCTCTACTGTTTAAGGAGGTTGGCTGCTCAAATCAATATGATAAGAATTAGTTCAAATTTATGGAGGATATTCGTCTATGGGAATTTATCGTCCATCCCAAAGTTGAAGACAATTGTCTGCATGGTTGTCGAGTAATTAATTATTGAAGTTATGCTCTTGTCTCTCTGTTATACACGGGCGACATAGCAAAAATGTTACGACATCTGTATTGTAACTCTCGAAAGCATATTAAAAATGATAAGAATTTAATGAAAATAGATGCAAATAATTCTTTACATATTTAGGAAGGACTTTTTCGAAGACTGAAATGATTTGTCTACGTATAGTTATCAAGAAATTGTAAAAATAAGACAGGACCACATTTATTAATTGCCACATTTCAACGTGGATGATCACGTATTTGGGTTTTAATTGTACAAACAACGATTTAAAACATATTATATAAGAAACAGCTAATTGAATGCATTCCACATAGGTATTCATAAGCTTCCTCCCTGCCGCGCCGCCTCCCCCGCAGCGGGACGTGAACCAACCTCCTTAAAAAGTAATAAGACTGAATTTTTTTCTCAACAACTGGTAACACTGTAAAAACAAGACTGCAGTAGATCGAGAGCTACATTCATACTCTACCTACATTTAAAATTTCAATTTGATAACATTAACACATGTGATTCTACAATCATTACTCTACTTACATTTAAAATTTCAATTTGATAATATTAACACATGTGATTCTACAATCATTTGTATGACTGTATGTTTGGGTGACGCGTCACGAAAATGTAACAAGAAAATCGAGCAGCGCTATGCGACTAAATTCTGTGTCAAATTCCAAAACAATGCGATGGACATTTAAGGATGTTCTGGAGAGTTAGTCAAAATGTTACGAAGTTGATGAAAAAATATCATATTTTGTATTCTCTTTTAAAGTTCGGGGCCTTTCAAATCGATTCACAATTTAGATAAAAAGTTATCAATTTTTGAATATCCGTTTTACAAAGGGTTTTACAGAGAAAACTGTGAATATAAAAAATGCTACCAATATAATAATATTTTACACACAAGTAGATCATCAACAAACAAAAATATAGCAACAAAATTTGAAACGATTTACAATTTTTTTCGTGATTTTTTTGAAAAAAAAAAAAAAAAAAAAAAAATAGTAACAGTTATATACAGTCACTAAATCTTATACGTCTTTTACATTCTATTAGATGTGACGTAATTATTTATATACATTTTTTTGTCTTTGGATCCCTGGAGAATTAATATAGGTGTTTTTAATATTTCCTGCATACTTTTGGTTGGGACGACAGTGCCTCCAGAACATCTTTAAGAAGTTGAAACAGACTTACAAAGATCAAGTTCTATCCCGGGCACAAAGCATTTTTAGATGGCGGTGAAATTGTGAGGATGAATCCCGTTCTGGACCACCAATGACATAAACAATTTGGTGATTCAAATTTAATTTAATTGATCATCAATTATTCTTACTATCAACTTTTTAAATGTTTCTGCTACGTTAAAATTCAACACAGAATTTGAAATTTAACACAGAATTTGCTGTGTCAAACTTCGCATAACGCCTGCTCGATTTTCTTGTGTTCCATTTCCGTGACGCGTCAACCAAACATATAGTTATACAAATGATTGTAGAATTACATGTGTTAATGTTATCAAATTGAAATTTTAACTGAAGATAGACTATGAATGTAGCTCTCGATTTACTGCAGTCTCGTTTCTACAGCTGTGTTACCAGTTGTTGAGAAAATAAAATTCATTACTTTTTAAACAAATCACGTATACTACTTACAATTTGAAAAATCTAGAAAATCTGGAATTTTCAGGAAATTTTCAGGATTTAAGAAAATGTTATAAAACTATAGAAAATAGGACTTACCCCTTCAATGACGTCAATTTTTAACCATCGGACCGTCGCGTCATGAAACACGAACAGTCGCGTGGGATGTAAGTTACACCTTAGAGTTACATCCCTCGTAAATGTTAATAAAGAAAAAATTTTCACTCTTTTCTTTGATTTTATGAATCTTTAGATCTATCTTTAATGTAATTTCTGAAGTATTAAAAATTTTTCAATTTTAATAAAAAAATAAGATTTTCCTCCAGCAATGATGAAATTTTTTCTTGTAATCGCAAAAATAAACTAGCTGAGATGTAGTTTATACCCCACGCGACCTGCCGAGGACAAACGTATGCTATCAAAGTGATGACTTTGAGTAATCTTTAAAGTTTTAATTGAGTACGAGTACGCTCAAAAGGCTTGAAAAATAGGCAATTTTTGAGATTTTCTTTTTATAAATAAAAAACCTAGAAACTTGTAGCATATATATACATGTACACATAATATACGCATGCAGACGTATGCACGCGCGCGCGTATATTTTTTATAGATTTCCAATTTTAAATTTCAAGGGTATGTAGGTATTTTAAGATATATTTCTTAGATGCTTAATATAATAGATAATATTTTAAGGAGAAATATATCGGCATCAGACCATTTGGATAACATCTCTTGTTAGCAAAACTTAAGGGATTGTAGTGAAAGTAGTGTAGAAGATTAAAAAAATCGATTTTTTAAATTTAATTTAAAAAAATAATACAAGGTCTGTTAAAAAAGACCGAACTTTTTAAATAGCGCATTAACCGGCACAGAGAGTGCACTGCGGCTACGGAGGACATTTAGTGGCAGGTTTTAACAACAAACTGCCGTTTGCCTCGTTGCGCTACGAATATTAGTCGTCGAGCTACACCCGATGAACTGAGGGCGTGATCTAAATCTGTTAGCTATTTATTAAGCAGCATCGTAATCAAGTTTTACTTGAGCAAAATGAAATCATTTGTAATGACCAGTTAAGATCAATTGTAAGCCAATTACATTATTCGATCGACAAAAATAATCAAGTTTTTATCTTTATCAAATTAATAAAAATTTGGCTAAAAATTTGTAACTTTGTCTAAAAATTTACAGGAAAAGATCTTATTATAGAACATGTCTAATATGGAAAGTTTTTTTTTTTAAATTACAAATTAAAAAATAAAATATAATCTATATTTTTTCTTTTAATTCAGTGATATAACATGCGTTATTAATTCTTTGTAATTTAAATTATTTTTCGCAAATGAGTAAAAATTAAGTATTTTTTTTCTCAGTTTTGCTCAATAAAATAAAAAATTCTGCAGTTGGGAGTTATAAAATTATATTGTGATATAAAACTTTATAGGTACATGATTCTTACAATTAGTATGATTCAATGAAATAAGATGGATATAGGATATAGGATAGGTGACAAATTATTTTTTGAACATAATTTTCTGCGTTCAGTAAATTAATGTTTATGGCTCTGATCGTTGATACGATTCTGAAAACCGAATAATGACCTTCGATCCATCAGATAGGATCTTCATTCTCGTCATCTTCCTTCTTATCACCAGTTCTCAATCTCCTTCGAAGCAGAAGAGACGGAAGAGGACTCCTCTTCGTGTCCTTTTTTCTCTCCGAAAACCTCTTCTCAATCTCCTTCACCACGTGGCTAAGGGACAGGGAGGGTGGAGTAACCATCCACCCTTTCTAAGGGGATGCGTAACTCCTGAGTAGTGATAGCTATTGATAGCTATTTTCTGCGTCGGACTCGTCCTCAACCTGGCAGATCGTTCTTCACCAGATGACGACAAGGCCACCCGGCAGGGACAATACCCTCCTCTCGCCGATCTCTGGGTGTCCGGTCCCCCTGGGGTGGCACGTCTTTTTTTTTCTTGTTTTGCATCATATTTTCAAGAATTTGGTTTGTTTTCGGGGTTTTCCTTCCCCTAGGCCGGTTGTTAACGAGCTGCGAGCCGGCCTGCCCGGAAGTTTGGTGTGCTCTTAGACCTCGATTTTCGCCACCGGGCCTTGCCGGTAGTTGAACTGCTGGTACTGCACCAGTGAATCAATGAATCAAAGGGGAGCTCCCATACCACGCCAAGGTGGCACACCACCGAAGGAGAATTAAATTTTACCTGATTTAATTTGAGCTAACATAACATATGATTCAATTATTGTTTATCACATATATCAAATATATCGAATTATTAGTAATATAATTCAGTTAATTTTTATTTCAGTATTTGCATTTTATTGCATTACTCTATTTTTGTCAATAGCTTAAAAGTAACTATAATTAACCATAAAATTTTATATTCTTACTTCTTTTATTTTCAAACATCGCTGAAGTTATTGGAATCTTGCCATTCGTTATTCTGCCTAATAACGTAATTGAATGGATAACAGATATGATCATAAAACTATTTTAATACGTTCAACATGATCGTCGAAATTAATTATTAACTTTGTTTGGTATTCATACAGGTATTCAACATTGACTCAGCCCTCCTACAAAAAATATTAAATTCCTGCTCAGTGTTGTGACAAGCTCAAAAATTTTAATTTGCAGGATATAAAAGCTCATGGTAAAACTTTAGATTAGGGCGACCTCACCGATTTCAATGACCTTGATATATGTTGTCAAGGACATAATTATGAGTAACTTTTTCTTATAACTTAAGGGGATCCTGGATACCGACAAAAACAGTCAGAGCTCGTTCTTTGAAACGGCTTTATAGATCGCAAAATCTTTTTACAGGAGTAAAGTATAGGTACTAATGAAGAGTGGGAATATAAAAAATTAGTGATAATTTAAAAAAAATTTAAAAATGCTGTCACCTCATAACCATATTTTTTAATATAAACAGTTGTATAGGTTATATGTACGAAATGAAATGTTCCCACTCTTCAGAAAACGTGCACAAACAATAACGTACCGTTTAAATTGAGATTGAAAGTATAGAAAAAAAATTAGAGCTTCGAAGAAATCGTGTATATTTTCCACAAAAATATACACGCAAGCTAGTGAGCAGAGATGGCACAGCAATCGAACAAGGACAGATGTCATTTCGTTAGACAAAGACAAATATAGAAAAAACAAAATTAGAAAGGTTGACATTATCGACATCAAGGAAGTTCGGCCGTCACTCCAGCATCCCCTTAATCGTCGCTCGTTGCTTATTAAAAAATTATTAACAAAAAAAGTTTGAAAAATATAGCAGGGCGGGAGAGGGACTCACGCGTGGAAAGTTGTAAACCTATGTGGCACCTCGTTTCGCGTGGAAAGTGTATGCGTGGAGGCAGTAGGTTTCGCCCCCCTGCGGGGGGCTCCACTACCATTAAACTAGACACATTGTGTGGGATGGATCTCACTTCGCCTTGCAAAGTATATGCGTGAGTCCCTTTCTCGCCCTGCTATATTTAAAACAATTTTTTGTTAATAACTTTTTAATAAACAATGAGCGACGATTAAGTTATTAGAAAAAGTTACTCAGAATTACGTCCTTGACAACATATATCAAGGTTATTGAAATCGGTGAGGTCGCCCTTAATCTAAAGATTTACCATAATTAAAAATGCTTATTATAATTTATGTATTGTTAACCGCGTTGTACTCTCAAAGCCTACTTTTTATTTTACTCGGTAATAAAGAAGAAAACTGAAAATGTCGCTGTTTACAACACTAACATAATTTTAGAAAAAATTATTAATTGCATTGCTCTTAGTTAATTTTTATGAATTGGTCGTTCTAATCTGCATTTTGAACTTTAAATTGCTTTTAATAATTCTAAAAGCACCCATAACAATCTTTTTATATACGTATGCCAAATAGTTAACCCTCCTGTCCCATACATATTTAAAAAAAATTTAAGTCCATAACTTCAGTGGTTTCGGAGAAAATAACTTGTAACAAGTTATTTGATTAACTCTGTATTCTTGTATATCTCTACTGTCACAACAACATTTTTATGGAATGTTCCGCGATAATTCCATTCAATTGAAAATAATGTCAATTGAAAAATAATTTCTTTTAATTGTTCATGATTCGCATGGATGTGGATATTTGTATCGTTTCGTTTTGATCTATGCCAGAAGCGCCAGATGCCAGCAGGACAGCGGTGTATACCGCGAAGGAAAGAAGGTTGAATTGGAGGAGGAAAGAAGACACCCCTGGCGGAAAAATTTTTACAGCTTACAATGCCAAAACTACGTCACAATTACAACTTTTTACGTAAAAGTCTTCAGGATAAATACGCCGAAACATGAACTTACTATACAAAACTGAGCCATAAATACAACTTACTGTGCTAAACTGCACCGGAGCTACAACTATCTAAAAAGTGCGAGATTTGGAACACGTTTGTAGATAGTTGTACATTTTTGTAATAAGTCGTAGTTTATCAGTATCCTATTAATCGCGGCAAGTTGTAGACTTCTGTAGTACGTTGTAGTTAGGTGTAATAACAACTACAACTAACTATAAAAATCTATTACTCAACGGGAGGATTTTTTCTTACGAGAAGGTATAATGGTGCATGTAGCCGCGTAACGGCAGCGCACGTTACTAGCGCTCACACAAACTACAAATTTTTACGAAAATATTTTTACGAACTATCTGCTAACGTTTGATTTAGGATTGGAAATTTGACATTGAGACAAAATGATAATAAATATAGCTCAGACTTTCAAGTTCTTTCAAGTTCAGACGAGTTATAGAATATTGTTTTTCTCGTAACAAGTTGTAGCTCTACTTGGTTCCATTTTCGGTTTGTCAGCTGCAAGAATTGTCAAAGCAAGTAGGTTTTGTAGAAAGTTGTATTTTTTACGATAAATTGCAACAATTTGCGACGGGAGCTGGGCACTGTAGAAATTCGTGATTTCTCGTAGAATCATGTAGTATCTATAAAAAATTATGAGAAACTACGCTCTAATTAGTTTTGACTTTTCTTTCAAGTTCAACAAAGTTGTAGATTATTGTTATAATTCGCAGAAAGTTGCAGTTTTAACTAAAGATTACAAGAAAGTATGCCTATGGAGTATTTTCCACAATCAATTCAAGCCCGTAAGAGTTGTCAAAAGTAGTAGTTTTTCTTAAAAAGTCGTACTTTCTATGCTAAATTACAACTGTAAATGCCTCCAGGTATAAGTGATTTTTTGGTGGAGACTAGTAACTGTAAAAATTCATAATTTATGGTACAATCTTGTAGTATTTATGAGAAGTTACGAGAAACTACGCTCTAATTAGTTTACTTTTCTTTTAAGTTCAACAGAATTGTAGGTTATTGTTGTAATTCATAGAAACGTTACTGCTTTAACTAAAGATTACAAAAAAGTATGCCTGTCGAGTATTTTTCACAATCGGTCCAAGTCCGTAAGAGCTGTCAAAAGTAGAAGTCCTTAGAAATTTATATTTTCTATGCTAAATTACAACTGTGAATGTCTCCAAGTAGTGAATTTTTGGTGGAGGCTAGTAATTATAAAAATTCATAATTTGTAATATAATCTTGTAGTATTTATGAGGAGTTACGAAAAACTACATCCTGGTTAGCTCTCTTAAGTTCAATAAAGTTTTAGAATGTTGCTGTGAGTTGTACAAAGCTGTAGCTTTTATAAAAATTTACGAATATCTTGTCTTACTTGTTTCTATTTTTGGTCAAAGTCAAAAACAGTTGTTAAAAGTCGTACTTTTTTTAGAGACTTGTAATTTCTATGAAAAGTTACAACAAATGACTCCGTCCATCTTTTTGTTTCCCATTTATGTCCGAACTATGTCGTAGAAACTAGCAGTTTAGCATAGATACTTATAATTTAAATGAGAAACTGCAACTATTTTTTTTCTCGTAGAAGGTTATAGCTCATTTTAGATAGTTGTATAAATTTTCTACAAGAAAACTACAACTTGTTAAAATATGAATGAGTTGTAAATTTCGGATACTTTATTGTAGACAGTCATAATTTGTTGTCGGAATGACATACTTTCTCATAGATTTTTTTCCGCCAGGGACAATACAGCATGGTCGAGGAGTCGTCGTTGAGATTCGCGTTGAGGCAGGTCGGCGCGGAGCGTCACGAGCCGCGCTTCGGGCGTAGAGATCAATGCATTCGCGATCGTCTCCGTTCGCAGTCGCCGCCACCACCGCCGCCGCCGTCTTCGCCTCCGTCGGTGAACTTCTCTCATCGTTTTCTGTGTGATCTTGGACGGATAGATCCGCGATAAATCTCAAACACCCACGTGCGCGTATGTAACGGCAAGAAGCAATTTCGGAATCGGAAACAGCGGTAGTTTTGATGAAGGAAACGTTCCGTCATACAATGATCTCGTAAAAATATGGATGAAAATTGTAGGAATCGTAAGGGAAAGAATGATATGATTGAAGCCTATTATTGGCCGAATGACGATTATGACGACGATGATTATAATGACGATAACAGTCATGTGACGCCATGTCGTATTCGCGAAATGGTGGTGCGTCTGATGCTCGCACTCTGTGTAAATGTGTAGTGAAATGCGACGTAATGTCGATGCGAGCCGGCGGGCGAGAAGTGAAATGGGCGTTTCTGCACAGATGCCACGCCGATCGTTAGTCGCAAAATTGTTTATTGATGCTATGAAGAAGTGAGCGATAAGGTAGGATTTTATGGAAGATCATCTTCGAGTATGTTTAAGAGTCATTGTTTGAGTGTTACAGAAATCTCATTCACATTGAATATAAACGAAGCAACGTAAGGCATATCACGGATGATCCTTGGAAAGAAGAAAGCAAAGAAACGAGGACGAGAGAAAAAAGTATTCTCAATATTTGATCGGTTTCCCTTCAGATCAGAAAGGAAAAGATCGTCTAAGTGTCGGCAGGCAGATAAAACGAGAGCGATATTAGTAGAAAAGGTTTCCTTAAAGCAATGTGGTTTATTGCTAATCGGCAAGCACCTTGCAATTGTATTTTATTAATATTGTTTTTGCTGAAAACGATTTCCATGAATGCCGCAAGTGATGTGTTTTTTATGTTCTTTGAGGCTGTCATTTGCAACCTAGAGTTTCAACGACAAGAATCGAAATTCTAACAATAAGTAATAAATCATAACTTATTGTTAGTAATGTTAGTAGAAACAGGAATTGTGGGTGGAATCTGAAAGAGAGAAAAATATAGTGAGAAAGCGAAAGTGAAAGACAAAAGACAAGAAAATAGTTCGAGAGTGCACTAGAAGAAAATACGAAAAGAGAGCATGTAGGAATTAAGATGATGCGTGAATGCGCTAACTTTACTGTCCGCTTTTATCGTTGTACCGCATAGATACACTTTTTTAGTATTACTTGACATCAAGCACTTAACGATATTAACGAAATACCTCCTTTGTCATTCTTCGCATCGTTTTTGAAAAAAATAGAAAGTCGGAAAAATGAACACGATAACATAAAAAGCGAAAATTGTATTCACCAATCGTAATGTAAAGTTTTAGAAATTTACTCAAAATATAGTATATATTATGCGCGCGTGTGTGTGTGTGTGGTGTGTGTGTGTGTGTGTGTGTGTGCGCGTCGCGTGCGCGTGCGCGTGCGTGCGTGTGCGTGTGCGTGTGTGCGTGTGTGTATATATAGTGTTACACAAAAAAAGAAGAAACAGAAAATGTGAAGTTTACACCAATTGCGTTGGAAGCATGAGCGATGAGCATAAAAGTGCTAATAGTAGATAGGAAAGAAGAATCAGATTTGACATGGATTAATGTGACATAGTGGCCAAATATCAGTAGACTACAAGTCAGAAAATCTGGCCTAGAACACCTTAAGCGCGCGACGGTGCTTGCCAAGGGAAGGGGGGGGGGGGGGCAGAAAACTGGTAGTGTGATGCAACAGTTCACTTACATAGATGCTCCTGTAGAAAATGGAATAATGTTGGAAGTGTACATCCGACTCATATTTATTCTCTGCAAGTATTGTGAGAAAATTAGCAAGTATCGATAAACAGGGTATCGAGAAAGAAGGCAGCTGCTAAGATAATTGTGGGGAGAGAATTAGAAGATTTTTGTCCGATGATGCGATGGTGCATTTGTCGATTGATTCAACGATTTATTTTTTGTGAGAAGACTGGCAGATAATGATTCATTCGCAAATATATTATTTCAGTAATAGAGTGAGGTAAAGTCACTAGATTAACTATCCATAAGGCCAATGCTTTAGCATTTGGAGCCAAAATTGATTCGAAAAGTGCATATTTATCATATTATATAGTGTAAAAATCTACACTTTAAGTGCAATTTTTCAAACTGTCTGTGCGGAACCCGCGAAATCTTTATATGTATACGTTGTTTGTTTGTGTGGTGGAGCTAAAATGGCGGATAATTGCGGTGCTTTGTACATCTAGTGACTTTAGCGTAAGGATTTGATAGGAAAAGGGCTTGGGAAAGTTCCTGCATGATGACTGAATTATCCGAAACAGAAAAATAATCTTTTTTTGCTGAGTTACCTCGATGAGAACTGAACCTTTTCAGCGATTCACGTAAGAATATAAAGAAGACTGTAACACTAAACTTGGAAAAGAAGAATACGCTTCCATGAATTGTTTATTTCGAGACATAAGTTGTTCTGAATGTAAGATTTTGCACATAAAATTCATTATGCTTGAAATAAAGTTGTTATGAAAGAAAAAGAAATAAATGGAACTGGCATGTGGATATTTGCCGATGAATGTAATTTCACTGAATTGCAAGCTTTGGGAATGTAGCGATTCTTAACTCGAGAGAGAGAGAGAGAGAGAGAGAGAGAGAGAGAGAGAGAGAGAGGAGAGAAGAGAGAGAGAGGGAGGGAGAGGGGATAGGGAGAGGGAGAGGGGAGAGGGATGAGGAGTTGAGAGGGAGAGTGAGAGAGGGAGAGGGAGAGGGAGAGGAGAGGGAGAGGGAGAGGGAGAGGAGAGGGAGAGGGAGAGGAGAGGGAGAGGGAGATGGAGGGAGGAGGGAGGAGGGAGAGGGAATAGGGAGATGAGATGGGAAGAGGGGAGGTGAAGAGGAGGGAGAGAGGAGAGAGAGGGAGAGAGGGGAGAGAGGGGGGAGGGGAGGGGGGAGAGAGGGGGGAGAGAGGGGGGAGGAGGAGGGGAGAGAGGGAGAGAGGGAGAGAGAGGGGTAGGGATTATTATATACAGATTTCGTTTCTCTCTGACATGACTTGACACAGATCTCTAACTTCCTTCGTATGATCGATCCCCCGAAATCCTTGATCATTATTATTCTTTCGAGATATAGTATTATTTTGTATTATCACAACCTATCATTTGTAATTATTTCAACAAAAAATAAAATTTCTAACTCAAGAAAGAAAATAATTAATACGTTAATTTTTTTTATGTTAAAAACAGTTTTGGCTTTGAAAAGGATCCATTATGTCATAATTTGAGAGAAATTAAATGATAAAGGAGGATTACTTTTGCACTTAGTGTTAAATCAAGACTTATATTCTTGTATAAGCAAGAATCTATAATCTTTTTATAAGAATTTCAACTTTTTATTTCAACTTCTTTTTCTTGATTAAATTATATAAATACCTTCATTCAAACAAGTTTTCTTTATTTAACGCAATTTATTGTAAGCAACTTGCTTGACTCTGCGGGATGCGTGAGCGATAGACCAGCCTTGTTCGTACAAATAATCTTTATTCGTTCGTCCACGACAATTAGTACGGATCGCTCTTTCCTGCTACGCAGCTACGCAACGACTCTGACGACGGTCTCGCCGCGCCACCACAGTTAGCTTGCGGGGGTCAGGATTGGTCCGTCCTCGAGCCTTCCTATTGGCTCTCGTAAGGGCCTCGGATTGGCCCGATCCCGATCCTTGTCCTCCTATTGGCCGCCGTGGATCGGCAGCGCTATCGGTCGGCGGTAGGTTCAAATTCCCGGAGACCGTGGTAAATTGCTTACATTATATCTCATTTCAAGATTATAGTTTCTTGCATCTATAAAAGAATATAAGTCTTGATTTAACACTTCTTTTTTTCTGTGTAACTGTAGCAGTGGTAAGAGAAAATATATTTTATTTCACCCGAATATATATATAAAGTATATTTTAAAATTTTTAGTCTTTAAGAGGAATTTTTGGATGAATGTTGCGTTTAACTTAGCAATATGGTTAATAGAGATACAGTTTTTATCTTGACATATGTTATCAAGGTTATGTCCCTGACCTTGAGTACATTCAAAAAGTTTTAGCCGTCGCTCGTTGTTTATTAAAAGTTATTAACAAAAGAAGTTCCGTAAGTAAAACGTAATTTCTGTTTGGTTATATACACAGGAATAATATATGTGTAAGTGGGGCGGAGTTCTTCTCCCTGTATCCTCACCTCGAAAAAATGTAACCTAACCTAAACCAAATATCAGTTTTATATCAGAAATAGGTTTGGGTTAGGTTAGATTTTTTCGGGCTGGAGGTGCAGAAAGAGGTAAATATTTACCTTTACGACCCCCTCCCCTCAATGACCTTCTCCTTCATATATATTGTAGAGAGCACTCTCCTGAGTAACCTTCATAAAGTTTTAGCCGTCGCTCGTTGTTTATTAAAAAGTTATGAACAAATATAACTGAGAAATATAACAGTGTCTAAGGGAAGTAATTTGCTGATATGTGTGTATAGACATAGTACACATGTAGACGGGGAAGGGGCTATACCGCCCCTATCCCGCAGGCAGAGGTGGGTGGGGATGGACCTCGCTTGGATGGTTTTGTGGACAGCATTGTACTTTCCATGAAAAGTGAGATCCATCCCACATCACCCCTGCTTATAAGGCAAAATGAGGTCTATCATTATACGGTTGAGGTTTTCAACTTTTCACGCGAGCCAACATCCACTCCCATCCACCCCTGCCTGCGGGGGAGAAGCGGTAGCCCCCTCCCTCGCCTACATGTGTACTGCGTCTATACACATATATCAGCAAATTATTTCCTTTAGCACTGATTCAAACTTGTATATTTCTCAAACTTTTTTGTTTATAACTTTTAAATAAGCAATGACCGACGATTAAGTTATAAGGAAGAGTTACTCAGGGTCATGTCTTTGACAACATATGTCAAGGTCAAGATCATTGGAGGTGTATCTTCATCCTGTTATCTTCATTTTTACTCTTTTCTATGTCAACTATTCTCTGCTTTAATGAAAAGGCTGTTCAATATATTAACGATTCACTGCTTTAAATGACTTTTCTTCGTTCATACATGTACTATTTCCACATACATATTAGTTGTTTATGCCTTTCAATACTCAAAATAACTGCTATATTTTCCAAATTTTTTTTGTTAATAATTTTTTAATAAAGAACGAGCGACGGCTAAAACTTTCTGAAGGTTACTTAGGAGGGTGACCTCTAGAATATATGTGAAGGAGAAGATCATTGAAAGCGGGTTTGTAAGGGTAAATATTTACCATATATTTTAGCAAATTATGTCTTGCAGTACTACCCTGCTGAAAAAGCTCGATTAAAACCATTAGAAAATCCTATTCGGTCTAATAAGATTAAATTGTGTTTTTAAACCTGTATTTTCCATTAAAACATAATTACTCTCAAATCGGTTGTACTTTGTTGAACTGGAATACTTATGCCAATATTAGTATAAATAAGTTTCTATGAATTGTTTTGAATCAGATTCGATAGAAATATTCACATTCCGTCCTATATGTTTTAATATGTCTATATTGATTCCGATTACACATAGCATAAGTTCCAGTTCAACAAAGTACAACCGATTTGAGAGTAATTATGTTTTAATGGAAAATGCAGATTAAAAAACACAATTCAATCTTATTAGACCGAATAGGATTTTCTAATGGTTTTAATCGAGCTTTTTCAGCACGGTAAGGATAACTGTTATATTTTTCAAATTTTTTTGTTAATAACTTTTTAATAAACAATGAGCGACGGCTAAAATTTTTTGAATGTTACTCAGAGACAAAAGCTTGATAACATATGTCAAGATGAAGACCGTGTTGCTCCATTAAACGCAACATTTACCTGCTTACCTGCATATATCGTCAAAAATAATCTCTCTATATATAAAATAGAATGTCTGTATATCTGTTCTTTATACATTCTTAAACCCTTTGACCGATCTGTACCAACTTTGGCACAGTTACTCTCTTTTACACCCTTGCGCAAAATATAGGCGCAAAATCAATTTTTTATTACCGATTTTTATGGATACCGGTTCACAAAGTTTTTCTATGATAATAATTAATCAAGTATTTTCTAATGACGATGGGTTCAATTTTTCCGTTTTCCAGAAAATCCATTAATGAATGAATAGGTCGCGGAAGAAATGGAACCGGTTTTTATGCCAATGTGTTCAGAATGTTTTAAAACGTCGATGGGTTTAATTTTTTATTAATGGATCGATTTTCTGTAAACTGTTGCCAAAATTTTGACCGCGAACTACTCATATATTAATGGACTCTACACCCCTGGAAAAACTGTGATGTGAAAAATAGAATGTTATATGTCTATTTTTTACACACTCTTAGGCCCAGTTTCACAAGTGTCGGTTAACTTTTAACCTTAGATTAACTCACTCTTCGTCTTTTTCTAAGGGGGACGTTAGAAAGAGACGAAGAGTTAATCTAAGATTAAAAGTTAACCGACACTTGTGAAACTGGGCCTTAAGGAGGCTCTTACCTCGATCATAAAACGACAGATCTTTATGAAATTAAATTATGTTGTAAAGTGAACTACAACGAACCGATGCCCAAAACTTAGCATAGGTTGACGATAAAAATTTTAAAAATATCAGTATTGAAATTCGCATTTTTAACACAGGGCATATGGTAAACACTAAAATTTTTACCGGAAGTGATGTATTTTCTTGGCAAGTTTGCGAGCCAGGTAAACAAAAAACTAAGGAATTGTAGTTAAAATAATAATCTTTCTAATGATAAGAAGAAAACTTGGTGTTGACGATGAGTTATAAAAGATATTGTAGTTTTAATATGACGTACGACAGGTTAGGCGAATGATCTTCCGAGTGTCAAAATCGCGCGAAGTTTCAAATGTTGTATTACACGTAATAAGTAAAATGCGTAATTGTTTTGTACCTATATAACAATAAGTTTCAATTATTTGCCAATCAAACCTTGAAAATCAAAAAGTAAACAATGTTAATTATTCTTTCTAACCTCACTTGCACATGTCTTTTCTCTGCGCTGTATGGTAGCGGCATAATTATTCTCTCGCGCATTGACAACCTTTATTTTCGAGAATTTTTCTTTCATTTTCCCTCTCAGCATTCTCACGTTATATCTTTCTTTTGGCTCCATCTCTTCATCGCATCAATCGCTACAACGCTACACGGCTACACCTCACTTAGCTGCAGACTGCTGCAGACGACGTTGTAACACGCGCATGTTATTATTCTGCTCTTTAGCACTGACGTAGTCAACTGACTTATTGTATAAATTTTAATATTTACACTAATAGAACATATAACTTACTCTTACATTATGTAAAAATCATTATTTATTTTTTTATTTAATTTTCCGATAATTTTATAACCAATTATTAATGATAATTTTTCAGTTGCTACATTGATTAGAGCAGCCGGGTAAGAGCCTCCTTAAAACCCTTTGACCGATCTGGACCAACTTTGGCACAGTTACTCCTTTATACCCCTAGTAAAACTGCGATGTGATGGAGACTAGCAAAATTAGCAAGATGTAAAATCATTATACAGCTTGAATGGATCGAATGGATCGAATTTCGAGCTATCGCGAATCACGAATTGCGCATAGTCTGCGCCAGCTTCAGAGGATTACAACGAATTATTGTTTACAAACGGTTGCCAAAGAGATTCGAAGTTGAACTTTCAAGTCAAACGAACGTAACGCGAGCTGTGCTGTATTCTAATTGCAAATTATATTCTAAATTACTTCTAAACCGTGAGTCTGTGTGTTAAAAAATTTTCTGCAAATACGGAAGTGAGGGGGCGCGGACGCGAGGAAATACACGCGAGCGAGCTACGGACGCAATATTGTGAGAGAGTTTACAATTTTCCAGGTAACGATTTCTCTTCCAACTTCGAATTTATCATATTTATCTCTCTTAAGCTGGAGTTAGACTATGCGCGATTTGTGGTGATTTTCGCCCTTTAATTTCGTCCAAAAATTGATTTGGGAGATGATCGGTAAAGGGATTTACAAAAAAAGCTTGTATTAATATAAGTTTATCTTTAACTTTATTACATAATATGGAAATACACATACATTGAAGAATTAAAACGCGCGCGCGCAAACACGCACGCACACGCACTCACACTATATAAAGCGAAATACGTGACATATAAAATAGTAAAGATAATTCTGTTTTAAAATTTGACGCAAATTATATATCGTCTAACGTGGACTTAACAAATTATTATTTTAAATATTTGGTTACAAAAATAACAAACAATTATTTGAGATTAATAAAATTGTTAGCGCGCATTATCTTTTGTCCAATCCACGTTCGTTCCGCGTTGACATGGGGCGCTGACATCCGGTGGCTATCAACAGTACTAACTCGGACTGCTACTCGCGCCTCTCTATGTACGCTCTGATAGAGCCCGCGCTTTCTTCCCGCCTGTACACGTCGCTTGCCATATTCGCTGCATTAAATAAACGTATTGGTGCGAACTGCCGTGTTATTACACTGACCCTGGCTATCCATCCACGATACTCTAACAGGTTATGGGCCCAGGTGTGCCGCGATAGTCGAAATAGTAAAAAGTGTCAGTTACGGCAAAAACTAAACCTGCTCAACATGAACACTGCGGGCGTGACGCGAATCGAGTGTCTCGGGAAGGATAACTACGACACCGTGGAACTCCACATGGAAGCTCTCCTCGTCAAGAATGATGCCTGGCCATATGTGAGTGGCGAGCTCGCGAAACCTGAAGCCGTGGCCGGCGACGCCGCGTCGGCAACCGCGCGAAAAGCGTGGGAAAGGGGCGATGCTAAGGCGAAATCCGATATCATTCTGGCGATCGGCAGTTCCGAGCTGAAGCAGATCAAAAGGCTGCGCTACTGCGCTAGATGTTTGGCTGAAGCTAGAGGGAACATACCAATCACGAGGACCCGCCAGGAAAGCTACGTTACTAAAGCGACTAATGCTGCATCGAATGGAGGAAGGCAGCGATGTTCGTGAACATATAAGTAAGTTTTTCGATGCGGTCGATAAATTACAAGACATGCAGGTCGAAATACATCCCGATGTATTAGCACGATGCTTCTATTAGTCTGCCGGCGAGTTCGATAATGTCAGATGCGCAATTGAAGCTCGCGATGAACTGCCCGCGCCCGACACCTTGCGTGTTAAGATCGTCGAGGAAAACGAGGCGCGAAAGGGCGAGACACACAACACAAGTGCCAAGGCTATGTTCGTGAACAACATAAGGGCCGAAAACGCGACATTAAGCCGACCGCGCATGAACGCAAGACAAACGCACAAGCGACGACAAGGGCGTTTAGTAAAATTTCGCTGTTACAAGTGCAATAAATTGGGGCACAAGGCTGCAAACTGCGTCTCCAAAAGCGATAAAAACCAGTCAGCGAAAAGTGCCGAACAAGTGTCGTTACGTGCAGACGTCCTCTACAAGCCAGCGTGATCGAGCCACGTCAAATGTGGTGTTTGGACAGCGGCGCTACTACACATCTCTGTGGTGATCTGGAGGCATTCTACGAGATAAGCGATTCAAAGACCGGGAAAGTTAAATCTGGCGAACAGTGCTTCAACCGAAACGACCGCTGAGGGCAAGGTGATGGTCACGGCCGATGTGAATGGAGAAATAAACTCGTGTCGCTAAGCAAGACTTTACACGTTCCGGACCTACGCACAAATTTAATGTCCGTAAGCAAGATCACGGATAGCGGTTTCGACGTACTATTCTCTAAAGAGGATGCGAAGGTACTAGACAGAAACGGAGGTGTTAAACTGGTCGCGGACAGAATTGGCGGTCTTTATTTCGCGCGTGAAATCAAGGATGAATCCGATTCAGAACCTAGCTGCACACTATCCACATCAGTCAACCTCTCGGATTTAGAGCTGTGGCATCGCAGGCTTGGCCACGTAACGCAAGAGATCTCATCGAGGCACAGCGGCATGGAACTATCAACGGCATGAAATTCAAGGATGCAGAGGAGTTCACCTGCGAAATCTGCCTCAAAGGAAAGATGACTCGCGCACCTTTTCCCAAGAAGTCCAACAGAGTTTCGGAACTACTTGATTTGGTTCATTCGGACGTTTGTGGCCCCATGCGGGTCGAATCAATAGGGAAGGCAGATATTTCATCGAGTTCATAGACGACCACTCGAGATGGAGCGAAGTTCGATTCTTGCGACACAAAAAACGAGGCTCTACAGGCAACCAAAGAATTCATTGCACTCGCAAGAAAACCAGACAGGTAAAACGTTAAATGTTTTCAGTCTGATAATGGTTTGGAGTTACAGGCAAGGATTTCGACATGTTCCTGAAAGAAAAAGGCATCTCCCGACGACTTACGGTTCCATACTCCCCCGAGCAGAATGGGATCGCGGAACGACGGAACCGCACCCTCTTGGACATGGCGAGATGTCTGCTTGCTCAATCAGGGTTACCTTCCAATTTTGGGGCCGAGGCGATCAACACGGCCAATTATATTCGGAACCGATGTCCGTCGAAGAGTCTTAAATGGTCTTACGCCGTATCAACTGTGGACCGGGAACGTTCCTGACGTCGAACATTTCAGGGAATTCGGATGTCGTGTATTTTGCCTGAACAGAGAACCAGGTCGAGGAAAGTTGATCGACGCTCCAAGGAGGGCATCTTTTTGGGCTACTCCGCTGAATCCAAAGGTTTTAGGGTGTGGCTGCCCGAAGAGAATAAGGTCATCATATCACGCGATGTTAAGTTTATCGAGGACACGAAGCTACGTACCGAGGACCTCATTTCGTTATTAGACGGCGAACCGGAGGGGAAAGCGTGGACCGAGAAAGCGGATGAGAAATCCGAATTTATTGACATCGAATTACCTCCTGTCGAAGAACAAACTGAAGAAGAGAATGACGACGAGAACGTCTTCCAGAACCGCCACGGGCCCCATCCAGGGGGCGAGGAAGACCAAGGATCTGAGGACCGGGGAGAGAGGAAGACCCCGAAAGGTCTATACGCCTACCGTTGAGGACGCCGGGTATGCTGAGGATGATATCGTCGCTCTTATATCCGAGGTACCGATGAAACAGGCATTATCGAGTCCAGAGGCCGAAGAGTGGCATGATGCCATGGTATCGGAAGTCAAATCGATTTTACGTAACAATACGTGGAAACTCATCGACCGACCAGAGAACTCTACCCACCATTGGGAGCGTTTTGTCTTGCGGAATAAGTTCAACCCGGACGGAACTCGTCACAGACGCAAAGCTCGACTGGTCCGCTCAGGGATTCAGCCAGCAACCTGGCCTACATTTCAAGAGACTTTTGCACCTGTAGCTCGTCAAGATCGATACGTCTGGTTGCGTCGTTAGCTGCTCGTCTTGGCATGAAGATACACCATTTCGACGTGACAACCGCTTACCTAAATGGAGATATCGACGAACAGATTTTGATGGAACCTCCAAAGCAATTGATTGGAATATTGAGGACGATCTCAGAGGACAAGGACGATCCAGATCTGGCCCTCGAAGCTGATAAGATGTTACAGGACTTGCTAAGTGGGGACAAGGTTTGTCTCCTGAATAAATCTCTATACGGTCTTCGCCAAGCCGGGAGAAATTGGTACAATAAACTAAATTGTTCGCTAAAGGATCTTGGTGCCATCCCTTCCGACGCTGACCCCTGTCTGTATTATATTGGAAAAGGGGAGGACTTATGTATAATCGTTACTTATGTCGACGACATTTTAATTGCAGCTCGCAACCCCGCAGCCATCGCAAGATTCCGCGACGAGTTGTCCAATCGATTCGATATCAAGGATCTTGGCGAAGTAGGGTACTGTCTCAATGTGGAATTTAACGTTAGTCAAAACGAGGTGACTATGCATCAACGAGGCTATATCGACGATATACTTAAACGTTTTGGGATGAGCGACTGTAATCCCGTCAGTACTCCAGTGGATACTTGTGTGAAGCTGACCAAGAAGGACGAGGACTCAAGCGAAGAGGAGTCAAATTTTCCTTATCGAGAACTTGTGGGTGCCTAACTTACCTAGCCGTCACGACGCGCCCCGACATAAGTTTCGCTGTCAGTTATTTGGGACAATTTAACAATTGTTATGGCAAAGAACATTGGACTGCGGCCAAACGGGTCCTTCGTTACTTAAGGGATCCAGAGATCTAGGACTGATCTATAGACGAGACTCTAAGTCCATCGAAGGCTTTGTCGATGCTGATTGGGGCAACTGTCCCGAAGACCGACGTTCTTACACTGGCTTCTTATTTAAGTTGTCTGGGAGCCCTATATCTTGGGATTCTAGGAAAGCAACCAACGGTCGCCTTATCATCCACCGAGGCGGAATACATGGGACTGACCGAATGTGCCAAGGAAGCTATCTACTTACGCAAATTTCTGGAGCAGCTAGGATTTCCTGACCTGGCTGACATCACCATATTCAACGACAATCTAGGAGCGTTGAAATTGGCTCAAAACCCCGTCTATCACTCTCGGAGCAAGCATATTGATATGCGTCATCATTTTATCCGGGAAGCTCTGAGCCACAGCCTTTTGAAGATTGCTCATGTCTCTACAGAAGACATGCCCGCGGATATGCTTACTAAGGGACTGCCCAGGCCAAAGCATTTGAAGTGTGCAGAGATGTCTGGACTTGGACACATCCCCAGTAAACTTCACCGACCGTAGATCGAGGGGGGGTGTTAGCGCGCATTATCTTTTGTCCAATCCACGTTCGTTCCGCGTTGACATGGGGCGCTGACATCCGGTGGCTATCAACAGTACTAACTCGGACTGCTACTCGCGCCTCTCTATGTACGCTCTGATAGAGCCCGCGCTTTCTTCCCGCCTGTACACGTCGCTTGCCATATTCGCTGCATTAAATAAACGTATTGGTGCGAACTGCCGTGTTATTACACTGACCCTGGCTATCCATCCACGATAACTCTAACAAAAATTCTTCAGATAATTATCTTTTAATTATCTTTCGTGAGAAAATTAGTGGATTATTATTAAGGTTTATTCGTGAATATATCATTTTGTTGTGTTACGCTATTATTTATTATTTTATTGTGTTGTATTAGTAAGATAATAGGGGCTGGAGGAATACAATATCGATTAGAACAAAAGATTAGCGGTAAAAAGATTCTTATTAAATTCAAATTTTATCATTACAATTCAAGTTCACATTTATTAAAAAATTTAATGCTATTTATATGCTAATTTGTTGTTCGATTTCTAATTCTATTGCTGTAGCAGAAAATCGCGTTCAAAATAAGAAGGGGATCAACTTGTCATTAAGCTAGTTTCTCCCATATTGGACAAAATAATATAATGCTTGTATTAAAATATCAAATATGCTAAAGTTTGTTGCTTTAAGATTGCATAAAAACATTTTGGAAATAACGTTGTTTAAGAAATATCACTATTTACGTTAAGAATTTCTTGAGATATTTAAAATTTTGTTATAGAATTTTTAATATGAAATATGAAATAGATTCCTAAATATACCGAATAAGGGACCCACCTCCGATGATCTTGACCTTGATATATGTCAAGGACATGACCCTGAATAACTTTTCTTTATAACTTAATCGTCGCTCATTGCTTATTTAAAAGTTATGAACAAAAAAAGTTTGAAAAATGTAGCAGTTATTTTGAGTATTGAAAGGTACAAACGATTAATGTATGTGGAAATAGTACAAAGTATGAACAAAGAAAAGTCATTTAAAGCAGTGAATCGTTAATATGATGAACAATCTTTTTGTTAAAGTAGAGAATAGTTACACTGAAAAAAAAAATACTAAAAAAAAAAGAAAATTTCCTTAATTTTAGTAAATGGCGAGTTTGCATACAACTGTGAACGTATTTTTTTTAAATAAGAAACTGTATTTACTTATTTATATTTACTTATTTGAAAACATAATTCCCTTAATAAAGGAAATAATTTATTAATTATAACAAGTATTTACTGCAATACAGTCAATGATTATTGAAATGTATATATAATTTTTATTTTTTACTAATAAATAATTTTTCATTTATATTTATTAATTTCAAGAAAATGAACTTTCTTATTATGTAAAGAATTCATAAATTCTAAGAAGTATTTTGTACAATATAGTCAATATTTATAGAGATATGAATCTTATTTTTTATAAGTTAGCGATTTTCTAATAATATTTATTTAATTTAAGAAAATAATTTTTCTATAAATTATTTTTACCTATAAGTAAAAACTTTTTAAAATTATTTTAAAACATATATACCAAATTGGCGTCCAAGCGCCAAGAGATACCCTTGTAGAGAAGGGATTCTTCCACTTACGACAGTGGACTCTGTGGTTTTCGCCTCGCATGAAGTCTGCTTATATATTATGGTTGGATATATTTTAAATTTGAGAAACGTTTTCCATCATACGCCACCTAGCAGCGTCGCGCGTTGTTGCGAACTTATAAGATTCCGTCGAGTTAAAAATGCTCACAAATAAAATATTATTTTCCTTTTTTTGTCGAATATATTAACTTTATTTCAGTATACGTTTCCTCAAATGTAATAAATTGCACTAAAGAAAATATTTATTTCTTATAAATACTCTATTTATTATTTTTATAACTTTGGAAACGTGAATTTAAGAAAATATTTATTAAAGTGCCATTTCTAAAATAAAAAAATCCGGATTTAGTATTTTAAAAATTCATTTACTATATTTCAATAACCATTACACTGTAATATAGTAAACCTGAATTTGATTCAAGTAAACGTTTCAAGAAGAAGACATTTTCTAATTTTAATACTTTAGTTTACTATATTCAAATTGATAAGTTTTATATTTTAACATTATTTATTTAAATTAAGTAAATCTAATTTTAGTAAATATATTTACTAAAAGTAAGCAAATTTTTTTTCAGTGTAGCATTGAAAAGGGTAAAAATGAAGATAACAGGATGAAGATACACCTCCAATGATCTTGACCTTGACATATGTCAAGAATAAGACCCTGAGTAACTTTTTCTTATAACTTAATCGTCGGTCATTGCTTATTTAAAAGTTATGAATAAAGAAAGTTTTAGAAATATACAAGTTTATGTCAGTACTAAAGGAAGTAATGTAAAAGTGACAAAAGATAAATATTGCATAAAAAATATAATATTTCCGTAAAAACATTGCGATAATATTTCAATTAGTTATTTTAGGATGAGTAGCATATTTTCACAAACAGAAAATATTTTTAGTTTTGTATAGCCAAAAGTAAAATAAATTAGTGATGTATTGAATGTTATATTTATAAATCTGGTCATCATATCACAATTCTAACTATGTCTTTAAAATCTCTACTTTAAACGTATAACTTCCAGTTATGTTAATGTCTTAAAACATTTTTTGTTTAAACAATAATCAAAAATCTAAATATGGCAGGTCGGGGCTGGTTGTGACGGGGTTGTTACTGCTTTTCTACTTATAATTTCGACGAACTCCGTCGATGCAACACATAACCTTAGCATAACAGCGGCAGATATTTTAATCTTATGTAAGATTTTACCATTAACGTCTCTTATTACATATCAGAACCAGTCAATACGGAACATCAGTTAAATTATATCTATATTATAATTTTGCACTCAACAATGTAAATGTAATATAACACATGTTATATATTGTTATTCCTCTTTATTAAATATATTATACTTTAAAAACTGGTTCTCTTACAACTTAATCCAGTACTGTAACAACTTACCCCGTATATGGAGCTGGTTGTTACAAATGTCGTCGCCTTATAATTGTTATTGGTGCAACAAGATTAATTATATTACTTAGTTAAAAAAATAATTTTTGTGTTGCATAAGCATGCGGCTATTGAAAAATTTATTTGCGGCTTGTATTCCATTTATTAGTTACGTGTAAAAAATCTTTAAAAAAAGTGTACCAACTAACCCCGGTCTTCCCTAATATACTACGTACAAACATGTAGCAATTTGACTTCAAAAGCTACGTTTTATAAAAACAGTAATTGGCTTTAAAATAAGTCAGTATAAATAGTTTTTAAAATAAAATATAAAATTTTGAAATTAAATTGTAATATTAAAATTACTGTAATATTGGATTGCAACATTTGAAATTAAAATAAAAAATAAATCTTAAAAACTTTAAAACCTTAAATCTTATAAACTTTTAAGACTTATAAACCTTAAAATCTTGAAACTTTATTATAACTTTGTGTCCGCTATACTTTTTTCAGCTACTTTTTTTTAGTCTCTCGTATACATTCGAATGTCTGTTAAGTTGGCACAGCCATTTCAGTACAATCGAATGCGACTTATATAAAAATTAATTGTTATTTTTTTGCTAATTAATTGCCCTATTTCCGATTTTTTTGCTTCAGCCGATTTGCTAAAAACAATAGCCATTTATTTTTTAGTTTCCTGCTTTTTTCTTTATGGCTGTGCTAACTTTAGTCTTAAGCTAACACATAAAGTTAGCACAGCCATAAAGAAAAAAGCAGGAAACTAAAATATAAATACGTATTTTTGTAGTTCTATTTAATTCCTAATTAATTGTTCCCGATATTGTTGCTCGAGCCGACTCGCTAAAAACAATGGCAATTGTAGATTTTAAATATCCCGTCATAGCAAGACGTGGATCTACTTCACTACAAAGCAATAGTCCCACGCCAGGAAATTGCTAGGTTGTGAATATAATGATCTCACGTCTGAAAAAAATATCAAGAAAATAATTGATATAAATCCACATCTTGTTTATAAGAATAAATATAATAATACAAACAATGAAGACTTTTCTAATGTTTTCTATGTTACCGACCTATATTTGTCTTTGTTTATCGAGATATATCTATGCGATATATCTGTCTTTGTCTGATTGCTGCGCCATTTCTCGCTACACGCAATACTGCTTACCCTATCAATCTGCATGTGCCTCTGCATAATAAAACTTCATTAGAGAAAATCTTTTTTTCTAGGCTTTGAATCTTAGTTATATTTACACGATATTGTTCCTACATGTTGTCCCTAGGGTAGCTGTATGTCATTTTGTATATATTGTTGCGCTCAGCGCCGAGGAATTCTCGCGTTCGCGCCATGCACTCCCGGACTCGCGTAATAAGAGATAACACTTAGTAGGAAAAGGAACTCAAGGGTTTATTAGGAACTTAATACAGGAAAGTGTTTCAGGTGGAGAACACGTCCGAACGATCTCCCCGTAGATCTGACAGACGTTGTTGTCAATCGGCAGATCAATACGTCCCGTCGTTAAGGAACGCGCTTCGGCTTGAAGCTTCTCCGGAGCCAAATTCAGCCCACAAACGGGTGTTTCAGCACGGGCGCAACAATATAAACTGCAGTATTTTTGTTTAAGCAAATATTGTCGTCAGGTGACAGCTGTATGTGCCCAAATTTTTAATTTTTTTTTGTTTCTGATATGAAATCGTGTGCTCTATCCTAGATTTTTGTGCGTACTTTAATTCTGTAAAAGAGTTTTGCAATTCTGTAAAGCCAATTCAAAAATTTCTTCTAATAAAGAAATGTCGGTAATTACTGCCACTATAGGATCCCTTTACACTAGTACAGCCATTGTTTTTAGCGAATCGGCTAAAACAAAAAATCGGAAATAGGACAATTAATTAGCAAAGAAAATAGCAATTTTTATATAAGTCGCGTTTGATTGTGCTGTGAAATGGCTGTGTGAGCTTAATAGACGTTACATTCAAAGCATTTTGGTTTAGAATATGTAAAAAATATGTTTTTTTTACTTTCTTTATATTTTAATAGTGTTGTGTACTATAAGTAATCTAAATTATCTGGAATACAATTTTGAAAAATATTAAAGTATACGTAGTTTATTCCTAGCATTGCATGGAATAAATATTTAGGTTTTATTTTCAACATTTATACTGAAAATATTTGTTTATACTGCTTATAACTTCCTAATCTACTGGGAGGAAGCTGTAAACAGTACTGGCATTTTACCCCTACCTGTAGTGTCATATTTCCTCAAGACGCAGTTTTATATTGTCCCACACAGCAAAATATATCTGAGATATAGCCAGATATTTTTATGCATACAATTTTAAGTCAAATCTGAGATATCTTATTTTCAGATATTCACAGAATATCTGCAGGACATCATTACTCGATATCACATTATATTTTTGAAAAAGACATCTTTGTAACATTTGCATTCGAATATATGGCCGATTCATAATTAGCTCTTATATTTTATAAAGATCAATTCAAGTTTATTCGTAGCCAATAAAACAATCTGAGAGGACTTGGACGCCGTACCGATTCGTCCCGGCGAAAGCCACACGCCGCGAGGGGACTTAGAAAATTTTCACTCAGGCGACGCCAGAGGTAACAACCGCGGCGCGAAAGCAACACACCGCGAGGGGACTTAGAAAACTTTTGCTGGAGGTAACGACTGCGGCGCGAAAGCAACATGCCGCGAAGGAACTTGGAAAATTTTTGCTCGGGCGAGGGCTAGTAACATGCGCTGCCGCGACGACGCGGCTACATGCGCCAGTACTTTCTCGTAAGCAAAGATCCTTACGCACTAGGATAAAAGGCGAGCCTGTGATATACTTGGCTCTAATATTTTTCGTGATACCTCCGAGATATCATACAGTGCAGAGATGGCAAAATGCAAAATATTGAAATAGTATCGAAGCATAATTTTGAATTTATTGCGAATTCTTATAAAATTCTTATTTATTGCAAATTCTTCTTTTATATTTGAAGAAGGACTCAGAATTGGTGACATAAAATTGAATTTTTTTTTAACTCTTAAGAATCATTTTAGAAGAGAAAATAAATACGGAAAAAGAATTAATTTCATAAATCGAGAATTTAAAAAAAATTCTTCTTTTCTTCCTCACCCACAGAAAAGAATTCTAGATACAATACTATTAGGATCGAAATAGGGCCAATCATATTTAGTATTGAAAGAAGAATATTTTAATCTTAAATAGAGGAATTCTTAAATCTAGAATAATTCTGAGAAAATTAGAGGGATAGCATCAAGATTATTTTATTCTACATTTAAGAATTCCTTTATTTAGATTAAAATATTCTTCTTTCAATACTAAATATGATTGGCCCTATTTCGATCCTAATAGTATTGTATCTAGAATTCTTTTCTGAGAGTGCTGCTATTTGAGTTGTATATAACATATCTGTTTTTAAATGAGGTATAGATATCCGATATATATGCAGTATCAGATATCATATCTGGAGATGAAATTATCATGGCTTTTTACGATCTTGGAGATGTCTTTGAGATATTCTCATGATATCTTGCGCAATCAGATATTCCGTCATTCAGATATCTTCTAGATATTTTGGAGATATATTTTGCTGTGTGGGGTGATGAGCCTGTACAATACTGCTGTCAGTAAAATGAATCAGCGACGTACTGAATACTTTCATCCTAACCAATAGAACGACAAGCTAATCGAGTTAAAAATAGTGTAACGCTTGAAGAATAACTAAGCATAAAGCATTAAGAAAGTTTTAAAAAGCACATTGTCAAATATGCTTATCATATCTAAAAAAGGCATGTAAAGTCGATACTCGAATCTATCGAAGTTTATTGTTGTCGCTTTTCCGCGATGCCGATTGGTTCTCTCGCTACGCTTACTTCATGAGTAGCTGTTATCGTATATTTTGATAGTTGTGTGTATCAAGGAGTTAATAATGTAATAATATAATGTTAAAGCTAAATAGCGCGCGCGAAGCGCGCGTCTGTGATGTCTAGTTTCATAAGAACTATAATACTGCCAGAAAATGAACAAAACTTATGCAAAACATTAGATTAGAACTATGAACAATTTCATGGTCTTTACAAGAGCGCTTTAGCGAGGAGTTGGTCGCTAGTGATTATAGTGTACAAAAATTACTTTTGATACGAATTAGCTTTAAATTACCTCAGATTACTTAAGATTGCCTGATACTACCTCAAATTACTCCAGATTACCTAATATTACCTAATATTACCTTAGAGTATTTGAAATTATCCTATATTTTCTGGAATTACCGAGATTACTCCAAAATTACTTTGATCATCTACGATTACCTTATACGAGTACATAAAGTATTATTTTTTCAGATCACTGTAGAGTATCTTTACAGACCACTATGATAGGTACGAGAATCAATTTTAGATTTTTATTGTTTAAGAAAAAAACGCAATTTTACAAAACAAATATTTATTGCATACAGGAACACAAAAATACAAAAATTTCGCAAACAGAAAATGTATTATATGTATATTAAGAGACACGGTAGTGTCTCGCGCCAAAAAAAAAATATATATATATTATGTGTATATTGCTTTAAAAAATAATTGTTGTGCAACTATTTTAAAAAAATAAAATCCAAGTGGTACACGGCAAGTTTTTTATAAGAAAAATTTATTTATTTTATTTTAATTAAATATTTTTATTTTGGGCTGTTACCTCTTTAACTCTATGTGATTAAAATGATTCTTTGTAATATTATAATTTTGTTAAGGAGAATTAAGAAGCTATTACCACTTGGGTTGGAATAGGAAAATCCTTGAATGGGAACACAAAGATATATACCACTTGAATTTTATTTTTTAAAAGTAGTTGCACAATAATTATTTTTCAAAGCAATATATATATTTTCTTTGCAATTGGCACAATTTAAAGATTTCACATCTTTTTTGAAATACGTCACTTGGGTTGAGTTAGGTAACAATTTTATGATATAATAATTTTGTTAAGGAGAAATTAAAGCTACTACCACTTAGGTTGAGCTAGGTAACGTAATTTTGTGATATAATTTTGTTAAAGAGAAATAAAGCTACCACTTAGGTTGGATTTTTGAATTTACAAAATACATCGCGTGTACTTGGCGCCTTTTTTTACCTTTTTTGAAAAAGGTAATTTTGTACTAATCATATATACTAGATAATATACATATATATAATATATATCAATTATTTGATATTACCCTTAGATTATTTAGGATTTCCTATTAGAATACCTAAGATTACTTAAGAACATTAAAGATTATTTAAAATTGACCCAAATTACCTTGGATTATCCAAGATTTCTTTTGGATTGCCGCTGAATTACCTAGCCCTTGCACAAAGATTACCTCAGTGATCAATCCCTCGGCTTTTAGTCGTAGCTTTGTTAAACATAACGAGTGTCACATTTCCCACACTGACATATTTCCCCTAATTACTTTATATGTGCGCACACACGCACACGCACACGCACACGCACACACACACACACACACACACACACACACACACACACAGAAGGGGCGAGAGGGGGGAGAGAAAGGAACAGATAGTCTGAGAAAATTCAACAAAGAAAAAATCCAACATAGACTCAATAAACATTAGGTTGTTTCTTTACTAAATCTCACTAGCTTCCTATACCAGATTTTGTATCCCCCTCTCCCTGTCGATTTCATTTTACGTTATTACTTTTAATAACACTGATCTTCAGAAAATTTTCGCTTATAATAACACTGTTCAACACAAGAAGATGTAGATGAACGAAGATAATGGTTTTCCAAATTTTTTTAGTTGTTGAATAAACAATCCCGTTTACTAAATGCTTTATTTGACTCTATCACATCTTAATTTTGAGAAATTTGTGCTTAAAGTTGCAAGAAGGGTTATTTTAGAAGGTGTATTTTGGAATATTATAAGTATGATTTGTGACATGTTAGAGAAGTTTTATTGTAATAAAAATTAACCCTAGCTCACCACATTCCGGTTCAGTGGATCGCTGAACGTTTTTTAGTTTTCACGTAATAACATAATTTTCTAGTTTTTTTTATGTTCAGTTTAAACACAAATTATTTTCTTAATCTGATATTATCATAATCATCTTATTCAGACTAGGTATATTTTCAATTCCTACATTACTTAAAAATATTAATTAGAATGAAAATGACAATACGACAAAGTCGAGCGGTCTCACGGACCGGGATGTGGCAAATTAAGGACTTGAAAATAAGTGACTATCTAGGGTTAAGTATGTTGTTAAAATTTTCGGTTCTTAAGAGGGATTTGTTATGTCATTTATGGTTAACGAGATATTTATGATTAATATAGGATCCAAGTTGCAACTTACCCACACAGCACACTTTATCCTGAGGATATTCCAAATTGTCCCAGATTTCCAAATGCGATCCTACGGATATCTCTGTAGGTTGTGTCCGGGATATTCCAATAGGACATCGTGAGATATCCTATTATAATCTCACGATATCTAAATATTCTCCCACATCCGGCTTTGCATAAAATAACCAAAGATATCCAAAGATATCTCACGAGATCTCGCTAGTTTGCCACGCCGTTAGGCGGTGCATGACAGTAAGATCAACTCGTAAGCAAATCTCAGTTGGGATCGAATATAGGGTGCTTTTAATTTAGCGACGCAAGTCGACACAAGTGTGATTCTATCCTTTTTCAACATCTAGTGAACAACAAAGATAGAGTGACGCTTGTGTCGACTGTGTCGTTAACTGGAAAGCACCCATAAGCAGGCCTCCAGCGAAGTAAGATCGCGACATCTGCTTCGAACCCGGCAGCACGGCGTAAGACTAGCCCTCGCCCTTTTTTGAAATCTACACGTAAATTAAATAAATGTGGTCGCGTATAGTAAAACATTTATTTTACAACTTTTGGACATTTTTTGAGCTGAAATTAGAATTATTCTTTTAGATCTGGAGGAAAATAATGTTACAGTGTCTATGCAATGTCCTTACAACATTTCTGTGCTGTATGGAATAATTAATATCTTGCGATATTTCTTAATCTGCGTCAAATATTCTCTAGACGTCTGCAAGATATCTGTAGGATATCCCTCAGATAAAGTGTGCTGTGATTGGCTATAAAGATCTGCTCAATATTTTTTAATTATGTTATTCAAACTTAAGAGTTTCTCAGATCGCTAAATACTAAAGTTGATAAACTTAAAATGACGGATGTTAAATTAAAAGTGTTCGAATTTTTGAATAATATATACTTAACCCTTTCGGTACGTAGAGTGACTATGGTCACTGTCCATTATACTGCTCGCTGCGGCCGAGTAGTGACTATATATTGGGATCTGACATGGAGGCGGGGCTTAACCAAATATGGCGCTGAATAGCTAACACTTTCTTATATCACTTTCATTTTTAATGCATTTTTCCAGGCTTTAAAACGATCAATTTTCTCCAAATTGCCAAATATAAATGTTTGACATGTATGAAACACTCATTTTGGGGTTAGGAAAGCAATGAAATCGAACATTTAAAGTTTTTTGAGCCTTACTTTTACAACCGCGAACTGAATAATTAATTCTGCTCGTAGATTTACAATGCGGAGAAAAAAATTCAACATCCATATTAATAAAAGTACAACACAAAGGCGGTACCGCACGCCAAGCCTGTATATATATATATATATATATATATATATATATATATATATATATATATATATATGTACAATGCCACGAGATCTGTTAGCCCAGAGTGCTTTCACTTTCGACCATCAGATGTCATGGCGACGAATGTCAGATCCCAATAGTCACTGTCCATATGCTGCTCACTGCGGCCGAGCAACTTGAAATGTTAACTTGAAATGCTTCTGTTGATAAATTTTTTAAATTGTTTTTGTTATTGAGTTTTATTACATATAATATAATAATTGAAGGCGTTCAACGTGAAGTGCCTAGCTCTCAGCCGAATCGCGTATATCGGCGGATCGACGCTTCAGCCACTGGAGCCGTTCGCGTCCCGGTCGCTCGAAGGCCATTCGCGCTACTGTACCGAAAGGGTTAAGGTATATAATAATGTTTAATAATGGATGTATATAATAATGTTTACTCAAGGAGTTTTTCATAATTTTTAAATCGAATTAGTCAACTTTGACATTAGATTAATATACAGTGATCTGAAAAATCCGCAAGTTTAACATAATTAATCCTAGAACACCACACTTGTTCAGCATCTCTGTCTATTGGGTTTAGCCATGCGTCTACTAAACGGCAGATGAGGCTGCGTAACATGGAGAATCGTAGAGAGAGAACAAAAGTTTATTTACCTTATCACTTCGATTCCCTAACTTTTACTATAATGTAGAAACAGTGGGCATATTAAAACAAATATGGATGTACTACACCTAGTGTGGTGTTCTAGGGTTAAGAAATATTTAGTAAATCCTTAATGGCTTATACATATAAGTTACAATTTTGATGTAGTAGGTGAGACCGGGGCAAACTCGACACAATTTTTTCAAAGGCAATTTTCAACAATTAATTAAAATTTTTAAGCAAATTTAATGGTACACATTTAAAGAGCGTTCCTTCAGGTACAAAATTGCTTAAGGAAATTTTGCTGTACGTCGCTTAAATTTGCCCCCAGGAAAGGAAAAGTTACGCGAAGACAAATTTTTAAATTGAAAAATGCCGGGGTAAACTCGACACTTTGCCTGATGGACACAATTTGATCTGAAACTTATTTTTTATTGTCTGAAACTAAATATACATTTGTTTATCGTGTATTTAGAAAGTACAAAAATTTGGATTTAAGTAAAACAATTATTGGAAATAATGAGAACAAAAATTGTTGAACGTTCAATTATTTTCATATAAACTCATGTCTGAAAAACAATTTATACAAGTAAATTCGCGATTACACATGCGCACACATTTGTCATGGGCCATATAGCTGCATCACAAGCATCGTTTATTATTGGGAGCTAATAAAACAGCGTGTCGACTTTGCCCCGAACGTCGTTTTTTACTTTTGTTACTCCAAAAATATAAAAATTTTGAAAATATGCAAAAACTATTATCGAATTCGTATAAAGCATCGAATTTCCCATCAAAATCACGTACCGGTAGATTCGCAAGAATAAAGCTCGATGAAAGAGTAGAAATTTTCGAGAGATCAGAAAAATTACTTTTCACTATCGAAAACGCTTATGTCGCGTTAAAAATTACACCATAACTCAGAATGTCACCAAATTCCGTTGATAATACTGGCACCTAAAGACGCATTTACAGTAGGAAAGGCAAGTTTCTACGATAGATTTAAATTGGCAAAAAGCCTAGTGTCAAGTTTGCTCCGGTGTCGAGTTTGCCCCGGTCTCCCCTATGTAGTTGACCTTGTATTAATATAATTATAAATATCAAGAGACACAGGTAGTGTCTCGCGCCAAGTGTACGCGCAGCGAGACAGACCATGTATTTATACGCGAGTCGACGAGTTAAGAGACCCTTAGATTATCGAATTTCAATAATGGCTGAACCGATCAAGTTCTAGAGTAGGTTTAATCGATAGCTTGGGTTTGAATTATATAATAAGTGTTTTTATTTTTCGTCTACATTGTCCTACGAGCGGAGATATTACGATGCAAAGTCCGAAATGTCTAAATGTTACATTAACTTTTCGAGGCCACATGGGGTGGCGGCCACCCCGACAAAAATTCAGAGCCCGATATTTTTAAGATAGGTTATTATAATCAGTGTCCCTCCACCCAGGATCAGAGTTGGGTCTCTCTCTCGAAGATCCGTGCAGTAGAAAGGCTTTAACCCATATCAGTTATGTTTGGTAAGCATTTGAAAATTATTATAGGGATTCCTATACAGCACAAAATATTTTTAAAATATTTTAAAAATATTTTTTTAGGAAGATTAAAATAATTCACAAAAATATTTTTAGAATGTTTCTATGTCCGCCAGATAATGTCAGAAAAATATTTTTAAAAATATTTTTAAAAGATTGCAAATAAATATATTCAATAATATTTGTAAAATATTTTAGAAATATTGCTTCAAAAAATAAAATACCCAATCAGCAATAATTATTGCAAGCAATCACGTTTAAAAGAATTTTTTAATATTTAAATAATATACATCTTTATATCTTACTTTGGAAAATATTATTTTGTAGGGGAGACCAGGGCTAGTTGGTATATGGGTCAAGTTGGTACACGGTAATTATTGTAAAAGTGACAAAAGATAATATTGCATAAAAAATATAGTATTTCCGCAAAAACATTGTGATAATATTTCAATCAGTTATTTTAGGTTGAGTAGCGTATTTTCACAAAAAAAAAAAAAAATATTTTTAGTTTTGTATAGTCGAAAGTAAAATAAATCAGTGATATATTAAATGTTATATTTATAAAGGCCATTATATCATAATTCTAATTGTGTCTTTAAAATCTTTACTTTAAACGTAATAATTTCCTTAACAAGTTATGTTAAGTTCTTATCAGTACAAAATTACCTTTTTCAAAAAAGATAAAAAAGGCGCCAAGTACACGCGCAATGTATGTTATAAATCCAAAAATCCAACCTAAGTAGTAGTAGCTTTATTTCTTTTTAACAAAATCATTTATATCACAAAATTGGCGTTACTTAACTCAACCCAAATGATATATATGTATCTTAAAAAAAAAAAGAAAAAAAAACACGAAATCTTTAAATTGCACCAATTACATATGTATTACCTTAGAAAATAACTTTCTATTCCAACCCAAGTGGTAGTAGCTTTAATTCTCCTTAAAAGAATAATATCGTAATATTGTGTTACCTTACTCAACCTAAGTGATATATAAAAATGAATACAAAATTAACATTTATTTAAAAGAAATAAGAATTAAAAATACAAAATTTTAAAAGTTTTAATTTAAAAAACTTGGTGCTGCTAGATTTTTAAATATCTGAAAGCAATGAATAATTAATTTCAAATATTATATTAATAATTACAATGTAAATATAAAAATACTTCAACCCATTTCTTTAAAGTATTTTTTCCATTCATAGAAATTTTATTAATATACTATTAATATACTATTTTTTATTAATATATATATATATATATGGTAATTATTTAGTTTAGGGGCCTCACCTCAAATATCGATGAAATTATGCTCAATCGACGCGTTTTTGAACGAAACGAAAGAATCTGGCAGAAAAAAGTGTCGCTCTGCCCCGCGACGCGAGATATTAATCGTTAAAGTTGACAGGAATCAGGTTATGATTCCTGTCATACCGACGACATGTAGCGACTACGGACATGCCCTGCGGCCACATGCGCATGCTCAGTGGCCGCACGCGCATGCTTAGTGGCCGCACGCGCATGCAAAAGTGCGCCAATTTTAAGTATGATGACTAGTCAATCGTGCAGAATAACCAAGCGTCTTGATTCAAGCAGTTAGGTATCACGCTGGGAGTTTCTTTAATTTTATTATGCGGGGGAAGGGGCTCCGCCGCAGGCGGAGCCCCTCCCCCGCCTAATTGCGTACTATTTATACACATTTACTGTATACACATGTACTGTATACACATTTGCATAAACAGTACACAAATAATCAAGCGTCTTAATTCAAGCAGTTAGGTATCACGCTGGGAGTTTCTTTAATTTTATTATGCGGGGGAAGGTGCTCCGCCGCAGGCGGAGCCCCTTCCCCGCCTAATTGCGTACTATTTATACACATGTACTGTATACACATGTACTGTATACACATTTGCATAAACAGTACACAAATAATCAAGCGTCTTAATTCAAGCAGTTAGGTATCACGCTGGGAGTTTCTTTAATTTTATTATGCGGGGGAAAGGGCTCCGCCGCAGGCACATGTACTAAACAAACTCCCAGCGTGATACCTAACTGCTTGAATTAAGACGCTTGATTATTTGTGTACTGTTTATGCAAATGTGTATACAGTACATGTGTATAAATAGTACGCAATTAGGCGGGGGAGGGGCTCCGCCTGCGGCGGAGCCCCTTCCCCCGCATAATAAAACTAAAGAAACTCCCAGCGTGATACCTAACTGCTTGAATCAAGACGCTTGGTTATTCCGCATGATTAACCAGTCAAAACTTTGACTAAGACACGACGCACGCCACGCAATAATGTTAGGTATAATAGAGTTTAGGTATGTAACATATTGTCAGGAAAAGTTAATAGATTTATTAATCCAGTATGGTGTTCTAACATCTACAATTAAATATAGTGAATGTGGTAGTGACATTAATATCAATAAAGAAACATTAATGTACTGATGTAGAAAACGGTACTACATAAAAAATGAGCACAAGAAACGTATCTCTAAGCAGTGCTGGTACTTGGTTCAGCGTCGGATGTTCCTGGCTGGTCCTCAAAAGTGGATGTCGGAGGATATAATTGTGCGATGACATCAAAGAAGATTTCTATGCGCTCCAAGCGGCTATAGGCGCGTTTGAAGAGAAATTCGCACAAATATCCAAGGAGGTGATCCTCCCTGGTTCCGTATCTTGGAATATTTCCGCGAACCTCTCTCCAAACACGCTCTATATGCTGCGTATACGCGCCTGCAGATTTAAAAAATGTATTAGAACAATATACAAATAAACAGTAATAATATAGTTAATGGCAAAAAGTTCTCACCAGTTTCAGGATCGACGAAGTTGTATGAGTGGTTTACTGTCAGATGTTGGAAGCCTTCATTGTCCAAACAATTATAGGACTTCCAACAATCTGACACGATCGTAGTGCCTGGCAATATCCACTCTTTGATACACGCCAGAAGTGTCTCTTCAGTTCGATCCTGTACTGGCACGATAAAAATCTTCTTTGTGCCACGCTCATATCCTCCGAAAATCCAGTGACCTCTTACGAGCCGACCACGATTGTATTTTCTTTTGCCAATTTTTGCTTCATCGATTTCTACTATGCATCCTGGGCCACCAAGTTTTTCACTATGTTTTTCAGCCCAGAACACACTGACCTGTAAGAAAAAAATAATATTATTAATATTTTGTTTCATACACTTTACATGTGTGTGTGTGTGTGTGTGTGTGTGTGTGTGTGTGTGTGTGTGTGTGTGTGCGTGTGCGTGTGCGTGTGCGTGTGCGTGTGCGTGTGCGTGTGTGTGTGCGTGCGCGTGCGCGTGCGCGTGCGCGTGCGCGTGCGCGTGCGCGTGCGCGTGCGCGCGTGCGCGTGCGTGCGTGCGTGCGTGCGTGCGTGCGTGCGTGCGTGCGTGCGTGCGTGCGTGCGTGCATGCTTGCGTGTATTTATGAAGATATGTTAAAATATAATTACCTCTCGGCAAAAATTGAACCAGTCAACAATCGTGGCCGACGAAACGCCAGTTTCATCTTGCGTGTCATCTTGACGTGGATGTTTCAACATTAAGAAGCAAGAAACAATTTTACATATTGTTGCCACGTCAAGATGACTTTTTCCAAACCAAGTACCAGCTTTGCCACTTTTCTTAAAATTGCACTGCTTCGAGACACATGTCTTGTGCTCATTTTTTACGTAGTACCGTTTTCTACATCGGTACATTAAAGTTTCTTTATCAATATTAATGTCACTACCACATTCACTACATTTAATTGTAGATATTAGAACACCATGCTGGATTAAAAATTCTATTAGTTTATCCTGACAATATGTTAGATGCCCGAATTCTATTAAGCCTAACATTATTACGTGGCAAGGTGGTATGCAATTTCGCGTCTAACAATAATGCCATTGTCGCGCTTCATTTGTTTTATACAGTTTCTTTTAAATACATATTTAAAACTAGCGCAGTTGTGCATGCGCGTGCGGCCACTGAGCATGCGCGTGCGGCCACTGAGCATGCGCATGTGGCCGCAGGGCATGTCCGTAGTCGCTACATGTCGTCGGTATGACAGGAATCATAACCTGATTCCTGTCAACTTTAACGATTAATATCTCGCGTCGCGGGGCAGAGCGACACTTTTTTCTGCCAGATTCTTTCGTTTCGTTCAAAAACGCGTCGATTGAACATAATTTCATCGATATTTGAGGTGAGGCCCCTAAACTAAATAATTACCTAATAGCAGCGCCAAGTTTTTTAAACTAAAACTTTTAAAATTTTTATATTTTGTATTTTTAATTCTCATTTCTTTTAAATAAATATTTAATTTTGTATTCATTTTTACATATCACTTAGGTTGAGTGAGGTAACACAATTTTACGATATTATTCTTTTAAGGAGAATTAAAGTTACTACCATTTACCAGTAAGAGTGTGAAGGATACTTGGGGGTGTACGCGAATATTAAGATCGAAAATATGAACGGATTTCTTATTTAGGTGGGTGGGAGGGTAGTGGGGGAGTGGTCAGGTGAATGGCGTGAGTGGTGGTCAGTAAGAGTGTGAAGGGTGTTTGAGGGTGTGTGAGGGCGTACGCATCAATTTATCAAAAATCTGAACCGGATTTCTCATTTAGGTGGGTGGAAGGGAGTGATCGAGGGATGATCAGGTGAATGGCGTGAGTGGTGGTCAGTAAGAGTGTGAAGGGTACTTGGGGATGTACGCGAATATTAAAATCGATTTATCGAAAATATGAACCGGATTTCTTATTTAGGTGGGAGATGGGTGGAAGGGAGTGGGGGATGGTCAGGTGAATGGCGTGAGTGGCGGTCAGTAAGAGTGTGAAGGGTACTTGGGGATGTACGCGAATATTAAAATCGATTTATCGAAAATATGAATCGGATTTCTTATTTAAGTGGGAGGTGGGTAGGAGGGGAGTGGGGGATGGTCAGATGAGTGGCGTGAGTGGTGGTCAGTAAAAGTGTGAAGGGTGCTTGGGGATGTGTGAAAGTGTATGCGAATATTAAAATCAATTTATCGAAAATATAAACCAATTTTTTATTTAGGTGGGTGGAAGTGGGAAGGGGGGTGGTCAGGCGAATGGCGTGAGTGGAGATCAGTAAGAATGTGAAGGGTGCTTCGGAGTGTTTGAGGGTGTACGCGATATATATTAAATCAAAATATGAACCGGATTTCTTATTTCTTATTTCTTAATTTGCAAATTCGTGTCTTTGCGTAAATATTCCCTGTAATGTCTCGCTCCGCGCGTAGTTGGCGCGAGACACTACCGTGTCTCTTGAAAACATTTTTTTGTTTAAACAATAATCAAAAATCTAAATATGGCAGGTCGGGGCTGGTTGTGATGGGGTTGTTACAGCTTTCTACTTATAATTTCGACCAGTTTCATTGATGTAACACATAATCTCGGCATAACAGCGGCAGATATTTTAATCTTATGTAAGATTTCACCGTTAACGTCTCTTATTACGTATCAGAACCAGTCAATACAGAACATCAGTTACATTATATCTATATTATAATTTTGCACTCAACAATGTAAATGTAATATAACACATGTTGTTACATGTTGTTATTTCTCTTTATTAAATATATTATACTTTGAAAACTGGATCTTTCACAACTTAATCCAGCACTGTAACAACTTACCCCGTATATGAGGCTAGTTGTTACAGATGTCATCGCCTTATAATTGTTATTGGTGCAACAAAATTTATTATACTATTCAATTAAAAAAATTGTATTCCATTTATTAGTTACATGTAAAAAAATCTTTAATAGAAGGTGTACGAACTAGCCTCGGTCTCCCTTATATCTATATAATCGCAGCAGTGTTGAGTGAGCCTTGTGTTGTATTGTATATAGCATGATGTAATAAACAAGGTGTGTTCTTGCGCAGCTATTTTTTTCAGCCAATGAACAGAGGTCCCAACTCTGCGCCATTTCCTCGCGCCAATTTTGAATACGACTAAGTTTAAACATATATAAAGCAGACGTAAAAATAGAAAATAGACGTTTGCTAGCAACTGTGATGTAATATTATTATTTTTGAATATTATTATAGCTATTATATAATAACGTTTATTAAATTTTTGTAATTGTATAATTATTATTCTTATTTTAGATATGTTATAAGTAAACATTGAAAACACTATACGTTTACATTACTACAATAAATGGTTATAAAAATGTAATAAATAATAAATAAGTATTAAGTCCTGTTCGGAATAATTCCGTCCAACTATAAACCCGTGCTAATTGGGATATTAATAATACTGAATGATGGAATGGTAAATAAGGAATCAATTAATTACGTTTTATGTAATTTTTTTATTTATAATTTTTGACATTTTTTTGTTACATTTTCTCCGGTTGTTTTCAGCCATAATAGATTTATTAACGTTTCGTAAATGAATATACGTTCGCGTTCGTATGAGGCATAATAATGCCTTTTCCGGTATAATTATTGTACTCTCGATTTTTGCTATAACTATCGTAGCTAAATTTCTAAAAATCCATGGTCCTTTTTTAAAAAATGAACCATGATACTTTTGAAATTCGACATTCATGACCCTAGCGACAGTCATTAGATCATCTGAAGGATGTATAAGTTTGCCTTTAGATATCTGGTAAATCCAATCGTGTTTTGGATCGATTAAAAGCTCACTCGATATTCTCAATGTGGGAAACTCGGTGCGGAACCTAAATGCCACATATCCTGCAATGTATTTCAGACCCTCTTCTTCTATAACGTCTATAACTTTTATAAAATTATCCAGTTTGTCGACGAGATCTAATTCAGCTGAACTTGGATTGTAATTTACAGTGTTACATTCTAAAGAAAATAAACGTAAACATTGAAAAAACAAAATGAAATATTTTTTGGAAGGTCTGGAGTCCTATTCTCGAATCGTTTTCATGAAACTCGCATGCGAAATTCAATGCTTTTCAAATAGAATGTCGCATACGAAAATTATTAGGGCAGGCTCGAGAATACGGTCCCTGAAATGTTCAAAAACTCATACGATGCAAAATTTAAAGGAACAAACCTTCGCGTATATCATTAACGTTGCCTATAGGGAATTCCATATCGTCATTTTCAAAACATTTGTCAATTTCCTCAATACGTAATTCCATGGATGTAAGGCAAGTTTCATCAGTAGTGTCTTGGATTTTGGTATTGCTACCTTCGGTGAATACATCTGAGGAATGTTTCCCCAAAATATACCACCGCAGCCTGTACCTCATATCTATAGCTGCCGGATGATCATGAGCGGCTCCCATCGCTCGAATATATCCAAATAGATTTTCCAAGACGTCCTGATTCAATCTATTAGTCATAATATACGACACATCTGTATTAAAGCTCTTTAAATCATTGTAAAGATTTACCAATGATTTGTTTGATAACAGAATTCCTTTTTGAAAAGGAAGTAAACCAGTCTGTTTTTTCTTGGAATCATTGAGAGCAAGTGTCATTATCGTCGATGAAACTTTCGTGATGATGGCATCTTGCCGTTCTAGATCGATACCATATGCGTTCAGGCCAGGATGAGTTCCAAATTTTCTACAGCTGTTAAAAACATCGAACCAGTCGTTAATTAATTGTAAAAACTCCGCTGTCGCGTGCCATTCCGCTCGATTCTCCATCAATGATTTTTCCATACACCACTTAATAGCTTGCGCGTTTGTGTTGGAAAAAATTTGAGTAGCAAGCTTCACATTTTGTCTCTGAGTCCCTTGTGCGTCTAGATGAAGCCTTGAGAGCCGATGAACTATTTTTAACTCTGCGGAATTGAGGTACAGCAATCGTTCCAGAGCATCTTTTGAAATGTACTGACCGTCTACTGTAAAACCATGGTCTATAAAATGGTTTCGAAGAAGTTTAATAAGGTGTGGTGGATCTGCGAACACGTGCACTCGTAGGTTGGCATCACTTGGATGGAGAAAAAATGTTTTTCCTCCCTCGGAAATTGGATCAATATCCAAACACTTCAGCAGTCCTTGATTATCCGGTCCTAGGTCACATGTCATTCCAACAACACGGTAACCGCTGTTGTACAATTTTCTCAAAATATCGAAGAGAATTTCCGTCGTAACTTTCTGGTCAAATTGATAATATATGGGCTGCTTCCATTTAGAAAATAATCTTCTCGCAACGAAGACCTGGCACTTTTTATGCGGCCCAATCACATGCTCTTCTTTCCGTTCGATTGCTACACGATTAGCTAAATGAATTTCGTCAAAGCAGAGGACTGTTATTTTTTCCATATCAGTCATATTTTGTCCTTTAGACTTCATTATTTCAATGACATCATGTAGGACACCCTCATTCACATCGAATGCTGCGACCCACTTTCTGAGGGTTGAGAGTGCCGGGAGCGGCAAGTTTTTCTTCTCTCTCAAATAACGGTAATAACCTTTCGGACTGACACTACGAAGAGAAATAGCTTCTGCAATGTCTTCTGCAGACCAGCGAGTTTTCTTTTGTTTAGGGTTCAGCAAAAGTTTAACTTGACCTGGACTGAATACTCTTCGAAGTAAATTTTGCATCTTGTTGCGCCATTTTCTTTCTGCCAACTTATTGCACCTCTTCAACTGTTGGCGAAGATTGCGATTTTCCACAGTTAATGCATTCTTTAATGCAACGCAGTTGTCTGAACACGATGGCGTATCCTTCGCATTTGTCATCACTGAAACGGAAAATAAAAATAAAATACATAATGTTGGAACTGTACATTGCAATGTATTATTAAAACACAAATTGTCATATGAGAAAATACAAGTTTGAACTTAATATCTTAGCCTTCAATATGACATAAGATACTGAAATGTGTACACAAGAAGGCATAAACTAATCTTAGCCTTCAATATGACATAAAATACTGAAATGTGTACACAAGAAGGCATTAACTAAAAGTTTCACTCAAAATTGAATGTTTGCAGAAAATTACATTTTTGAAGGAATAACCTCCAGAGAACATAATTAATTTTGTTAATCAACAATGTCTTCATTTCACGCGCAAGCACTTTGAGAGCTTTTAATGATATACCAATTCACAGTTAAAACATGCGAAATTATACACAGAAAGAAAGAAACACGAATGAGTTCTATTTTACAGAACTGTGTACTGTTTGTCCGAGTCCGACCGATGCTACGTCTCGACTACGCAATGTGAACTCTCATTATAAGCTTTGTAATTAAATTTTATTATGGCTACTTAAAAAAAGTTTTAGGCCTTAAATAAATCATCGATAAAGAATATGCACGCATAAAAGTTCTTTCTCGATTATTTATTTCAGACCTAAAAATTGTTTTTAAGTAACAATAATCAAACTGTTCATTACAAAGCTTTTAATACACATAAAAGTTCTATATCGAAGCAGAAATGTAGTAAAAGTTTCTTCGTACAAAAAATGTAGGTCTCAAATTTACTGTCGGTGACTAACATATGTACATTTTTGATAAATTAAAGGGCTAATACATTTTAGTCACAGCTAGTGAATTTTAGACCTACATTTTTTGTACGAAGAAAGTTGTATTGTAATTCTATTTCGATAAAGAATTTTTATGTGTACATATTTTTTATCGATGATTTATTTGAGCCAACTTTTCTTTAGGTAGCAATAATGAAATTCTAAATTACAATACCTTTAACAATAATAATAATAAAGCTTTAGGTCTCAAATAAATCATTGATAAAGAATTTGAATACATAACAAGTTCTTTATCGAAGGCAGAAATGCAGTAAAACTTTGTTCATAACAAAAATTTAGGTATGACATTCACTATCGGTAATTAAAGTCATTACATTTGTAAGATAACTGTAAATATTTGTTACCTGTACCAATGTTGTTCATACGACACTGGTTTCCAAATTGAAAAAAATTAAAAAATAGTAAAAAATAATATTTTATACGTACGAATAGAACCAGTGATACTGGTGGACGTGGCAGCAGATGTTGATGCAGCTGGTTCTATACTGGAACTCATTTCGTTGAACTCGCCAGAACCAGTGATACTGGTGGACGTGGCAGCAGATGTTGATGCAGCTGGTTCTATGCTGGAACTCATTTTGTTGAACTCGCCAGAACCAGTGATACTGGTGGACGTGGCAGCAGATGTTGGTGCAGCTGGTTCTAGTGCTGGAACTCGTTTCGTTGAACTCGCCAATCATCTGGTCAGATGCTGAAAAATAATTGTAATAAGTCGTTATGTCATACATGTAATTGTTAAATAAACAATCTCCATTAAATTACTGGGAATTGTGCATAATAAATATACCTACCGGAGATATCAAGTGTTGACGTCATTGGATCTTCACAGGTCACTGTAGCTTTTGATATCTGGTCAGCCACTGAAATATTTATTGAAATATTAATTTTCAACCCAAAGCTAAATATTTCTTAATCGCATACAGTGTATACAATATATAACACACAGTTGAATTAACTAATAATAAACTTACAATTACTAATAGGAGCACTGATACGTGTGGACGTCTCTGCGGATGTTGCAATAACATTTACGGGGCTCAATTCACAGATGTCATGAAGCATCTGCTGGAAGTCTGAAAAATAATTGTAATCATAAGAAAATAATAACATAATAATAGAAGTGAAGAGAAATTATTAAATATTAAATATTAATTGGAAAATTATTCCTAATAGAAGCTAAACAGAGAAAGACTTTCGCAGATAATGTTTATTATTTAGAATTCTTATATGAACGTGAAAAAAGGTGTTCGCTGATATAATTTATTTATGAAAATTATTGAGTCCAAATCTAAATTTAATAACGAATATGAATATCTTAAATAAAATACATATTACCATCATTCTCTGGAAATGCAAAGGGTACAGCATCTGGGTTGAGGGGCCTAGAATTCCTTGGTGTTCCTGCTAACTCGTCTACGAAGGACACCTTCTTGTAGCATGACTCATTAAAATGAGCTGAGCACACACGAGCTGCATCAATAAATTCCATAATTAATTAATTATTAATTATTAATCGAAACGTGCATTAAAAACATGACATTATCGACAATTCTGAGGAGCTGTTGAACGCCAAAGTGATCAACTATACAAATCATAAAAAAGTGCCTCGATATTATTGTTATTAAATTAATGTTTCAGTAGTTAAAATTTTGTAATTTTGCTGATAGTAATTTTACTTATGTTTGAGATGTATTTCAGTAAATTTATGTCGAAAAATATACAAATATAACACATGAATTTCGGCCCTACACGGATGAGCCACCTTAAGAACAATAAAATGATCTTGTAAGTAAATTGATGTAACACATAATCTCGGCATAACAGCGGCAGATATTTTAATCTTATGTAAGATTTCACCGTTAACGTCTCTTATTACGTATCAGAACCAGTCAATACAGAACATCAGTTACATTATATCTATATTATAATTTTGCACTCAACAATGTAAATGTAATATAACACATGTTGTTACATGTTGTTATTTCTCTTTATTAAATATATTATACTTTGAAAACTGGATCTTTCACAACTTAATCCAGCACTGTAACAACTTACCCCGTATATGAGGCTAGTTGTTACAGATGTCATCGCCTTATAATTGTTATTGGTGCAACAAAATTTATTATACTATTCAATTAAAAAAATTGTATTCCATTTATTAGTTACATGTAAAAAAATCTTTAATAGAAGGTGTACGAACTAGCCTCGGTCTCCCTTATATCTATATAATCGCAGCAGTGTTGAGTGAGCCTTGTGTTGTATTGTATATAGCAAAGATATGTCTTGCGAATGTCATGATTTTACTTCGCCGGAGGCTTGCTTATATTAGCCCCCAACTGAAATTTACTTACGAAATAGTCTTACCATTATGTGTTGCCTAGCGGCGTCGTTGCGAACTAGCACGGAAAGATGCGCTACCATGCACCTTTCTTAATTAAGAATATTTCATAATATTTCAAAAATGTTTGAAAAAATATTATAGACTAATAATAAATTTAAAAAATTTTTTTTAAATTTTGGAACGAGATTATAAAACAAATATGTAGATTTGAATTAATATTTTAAAAATGTATTTCAAATATTTAAGAAAATATTGTCTGGGTGATAAAGAAGAACATTTTTAAAAATATTTTTAAAAGATTCTTAAAATATTCTTAAAAATGTTACCACAAGAGGTTTTTAAACTATTTTAAAATATTCTCAAAACCATTTTAAAATGTTTCTTGCAATATTTTTATAGAAATATGTAGAAATATTTTTTGAAAATATTTTGTGCTGTATGGGTATTATGTACCAGCGCTGAGTCATTATTATTTGCTATTCTTGAGCCTTGGTTATTCTACTGTGATCCTGCACTGAGCCAATATTGTTTGCCAATGCTGGCCCAATACTGGACAGAATTTTGGTCGACGTACGGCTGTGTCAGTCAGGCGTTGGTCTTTGTCATAACACTGTACTATTCTACATACAGTCTGTTTGATAAGAGCGTGTCCGGCATAACTCGAAAACAATTTATTGTAATAAATTGAAAAAAATACACACATACTACTTGATTAGAACTGTGATGCTTTATTATTAATAATTTGTCCAGTCGCTTTCATAATTATTAGTAATTGCCTGGCATCTTCGAGGCATACTTTCTACCAATTTTATGGTAGAGCCACGTTTCGGTAGGTCATCGACGTTTTTCACTTTTAAGTAGCGATTCACCCACTTACTTACATATACCTTAGACCTTCTCATGTATTTAGCAGCCGCTTGGCGCGACATTTTTGGTCCTTTCGGATGTGTACAGAGAAACATGGTTTCGAATCGCGATGCGGTACTCATGGCGAAATACGTCTTTCTGTCACAAGGTCAAATGACAACTGATGACATTTGAAGCTTTCTCTACAAAGCATCTTAGGGACAAGGTTCTTCTTTCAGATCCCGTTGAAACTTTCCGTCTAACGGTTTTCATGTAAAAGTTTCGCCGGACACGGTCTTATCAAACAGACTGTATAATAGCTTATAGGCAGCCAGTCATTTGTCAGTGATAGTAGTACTGTCTAACAGAATGTTGGGCGACGTACGGCTGCCAACCATCGGCCAAGCGTTGGTCTTCGTTGCAATGCCGGATTATTCTATATAGGTAGGCAGCCAATCATTTGCCAGTGATGGCCCAGTTCTGTCTGACAGAATGTTTGGCGACGTATGGCTGCCAACTATCGGCCAAGCGTTGGTCTTCGTTGTAATGTCAGATTATTCTGTGTAGGTAGACTGTCAGTTATTTGCCAGTTATGGCTAATAGAACCTTGGCCGACAATTAACTGCCGTAGCATTGGCCAAGCGTTGGTTTCATTGTAATGTCGCGCGACCCTATATGGGTATATGCACCTGTGAGGTAATATTTTCAATGAATCGCGCGTTATTATTAACCCAGCAGATAAATCAGGCCGATAAGTCAGGTCGGATGTCAGGATAAGGGAATGAAGAATAAATTATTTTATATTTCTTTCCATCACTAGATGGCTTAGACTATCTAGCGTTTCATAGAAAAAGAAAGGATATTCGAACCAAAATGAGAGAGCGAGAGCAAGAGAGCATAAAAGAAGGAGCGAAAGCGAGAGAATGTGTGCGAGGGGGTGAGAGAACGTGAACGACAGAAAGAGAAGGGTATTGGAAAAAGAAAGAGCGAAATTTTATGATTGCAAGGAATGGGTAATAACATAGTCTTAAAACAAATAAAATATTATTGCTAATATATAGATATATAAGGCAATAAAAGTATACCGTCTTTAAATTATATATTGTTTAATATAAATATTTATTAACGTACTAAAAAATAATATTAAAAATAATATTAAAAAATTGGAGGTGCTTTTCTTAAGGAAATCCTATAGTGGCAGTAATTACCGATACTTTTTGGGATATATACAACTTTGAATTGGCTTTCCGAAATTGCAAAATTCTTTTACGGAATTAAAGTACGCACAAAAATCTACAGGACATCAGTTGATTTTATATCAAAAACGAAAAAAAAATTAAAAATTTGGATACATAGAGCTGTCACTGACGACAATATTTGCTTAATACAAAAATACTGCAGTTTATATTAGGTTGGGGAAAAAGTAATCCATTATTTTTTCGTTTATTTCAAGGCTTTATTAATGGATTACTTTTTCCCCAACCTATTATATACAAAATGAGATACATGCCCTGTAAGGAAAACATGTAAGAACAATATTGTGATAATATCAATTAGAACTAAGATTAAAAGCTTAGAAAAAAAGTTGTATATGTCAAACTTTTAAGCGTCGTCTACAATACACGGAATAAACGTGGAGTAAGAGTAGGCGTAAGAGGGCTATTTTCGGTTTAAGAGAGCTGGCGTAAGGGCGTAAGCGAAATAAATTAATTTTATTTCTTACTCCTACTCTTACTCTTACACTTACGCTCAGCCAATCAGGGCACAACAGGCTATAATGCTTACTCCTGCCTACTCTTACTCCTTACTCCACGCTTACTCCGTGTATTGTAGACGATGCTTTATATATGCAAATATACATGCAGGTTGATAGGATGAGCAGTATTGCGTGTAGCGAGAGATGGTGAAGCAATAGGACAAGGACAGATAAATATATCATATAGATATCTCGTTAGCAAGGACAGATATAGGCCGGTAACATAGAAAACGGGATAAAAATGTCGAAATTATCAACCTTTTTAGTTCCGCTTAGATGATGACGCACTCACGTCGAAGTTTGGCTTTTACTATAGGATTCTTAAGGGGATCCTATAGTGAAGACCGAACTTCCTCGATGTCGATAATGTCAACATTTCTAATCCTGTTTTCTATGTTATATATCTATATCTGTCCTTGTCTAACGAGAGGCATCTGTCCTTGTTCGATTGTTGCGCCATCTCTCGCTACACGCAATACTGCTTATCCTATCAACCTAAATGTGCTTTTGCTTAATAAAACTTTATTAGAGAAAATCTTTTTTTCTAGGCGTTGAATCTTAGTTCTATTTATACAATATTGTTCCTACATGTTGTCCCTACCCCGCCTGGGTGTAATTTTATATACATAAACTGCAGTATTTTTGTTATTGTCGTCAGGTGACAGCTGTATGTGCCCAAATTAGTAAATTTTTAAATTTTTTTTCGTTTCCGATATGAAATCGTATGTCGCGGGATAGATTTTTGTGCGTACTTTAATTCTGTAAAAGAATTTTGCAATTCTGTAAAGCCAATTCAAAAATTTCTTGTAATAAAGAAATGTCGGTAATTACTGCCACTATAGGATCCCCTTAGGGAATCTTAGAGTGACGGCCGAACTCCGACGGGAAAGCGCCCTCATCTAAGCGGAATTCAAAATGTCGATAATTTTGACCGTTTTCTATGTTACCGGCCTATATCTGTCCTTATGTAATGATCGAGATATTAGGCCTGTTCTTCTCAGCTGAACTTCTTCACGGTTCATCTTTTCTCTTTTTCTCTCCAACATGAAAAGAAAAAGAGGAAAGATGAACTATGCAGTATTTTTGTATTAAGGTGGTTCATGCAGTACTTGCAAGTCAAATAGGCAACTATTCTTATTAGTGATAAATAAGTGTGATTTTTGTCCGTAAAAATCAGCATATAATTAGATTTATTATTTATGACATCTTTAATGTTATACGACCTCTACGTAATTAAAATATTGAGACGAAAGTCACATCTTTTACTAGAGTTGTGAGCCCTGTGAATATATGTACAACAGCAGCGCGGCAACGTTGCAATCAGCTGAGTCAGCAGTCTTTGTCGTCGCGATCTACATAACCTGTACGTACAAGCGATATAAGTGTGAAATAATGATAAATATTGAATGTTTTGAGATATGCGCTATACCACGGAGGAATAGAATCTATTCCTCCGTGCGCTATATACTCATCAGCTGACACGTGCGACGTTGCCAAGCTGCCGCTAGTGCCACTCGAGTCCAGCCATCAGTTCCGTGTTGTCGATTTAGTCAATCGAAAATTACGTTTTATTATTATATGGTTCGGTCAATGAACTCGGGCTTTCGTCCGTATCTTGCAAAATGTTTATTGCATCGTTTCGTCAGTTTTTGGTTCGTTTATCTATTTTTGAAGTATTGCAATTTTTGCAGCATAAGCGCTTTAACCTTGTTTTTCGGATAAGGGGTCCCTCCACCGCGTTAAATTGGCAAAGTTTACGGACATATATCTCCGGAACCAATCGGTTAAAAAATCCGAAATTTTACAGACACACTCGAGAAACGTTAATCTTTCATTTTATATTACATTTTCCGGGCTAAGTACATATGACCTAAATGCATGAACCACCTTAAGCAAATATTGTCGTCAGTGACAGCTCTATGTGTCCAAATTTTTTTTCATTTTTGTTGTAAAATCGACCTGAGCGCTCTACATTTTTGTGCGTACTTTAATTCTGTAAAAGAATTTTGCAATTCCGTAAAACCAATTAAAAGTTTAATGCATCTAATTAAATGTTGGTAACGACTGTCACTATAGGATCCCCTTAAACAAGAGTTTTATGGAAGATTGCTTAGGTGAATAATAAGTGTTGTTTAACATATTTCATAATTTTAAAAATGTTTTTCAAAAGTGTTGAAATCAGAAAATTGCACCAAATAACTTTTTATAGGAAATAAATTACAGGAAATATGATAAACGTTTTAGAAAATTAAACATTTGGATAAAGTTCCGAAAACGGCTCACCTCCGATTTCGATGAACCTTTGTGAAAGGCTTTATTTTGGGTTAAAATGAAAGCCCTTAAAAGGAATTTTGACGACTCCTATGATAAAGCCATTTTTTAAGATAAAATGTACAATCAACTGTATTGTAACCACAACGAATAACTGTACAAATCAACAAACATGTTTTCATGTAAATTGAAAAAGCCCTACCCATTTTTTCACGCGTGGAAAGTTGTAAACCCATGTGGCACCTCGTTTCGCGCGGAAAGTGTATGCGTGGAGGCAGTAGGTTCCGCCCCTTTGCGGGGGGCTTTACCTCCAAAAAAACTAACCTAACCCGACCCAATTGTTGTGTGGATGGAAAAGTATATGCGTGAATACAATAGATTCACACGAGATCTATCATTGTATATACGGTTCAGATTTTCAACTTTCCATGCGAACCGAGGTCCACCCCCACCCACCCCTGCCTGCGGGGGAGGATAAAAACATAAAATTATTCAATAAAAACAGTATAAACATTAGACGTTCATTTCATCGACTGCAATTGGCAAATAATTATCGTGACGATTCGACCATTAGTTTTGGTAGTCGTCAAGACGTTAATAATCTTTGATGTTTATATATAAGCATCTCATATTTAAAATAATTTAAATTAAATTAAATTATTAAATTTATTGCGAAACATATTACCTCAGCCAGGGTTCGAACCTGGAACCTCCCTCATTCCGTGTAGGGCGTCGTACCAATTCGACCACCGAGGCATGTGGTAATATTCATCGCAATAACACACTAAACAATAATAAGATGGAGACACCGATATTCAAGTCGACGGTGTGTAATAAACCGAAAAATACATATAATTCGCCAATGATATAATAAACATTAGACGTTCATTTCAACATTAAAAACAGTATATATTCAATTTATCACATGCTGTAGAATTATGAAAATCTTTCTATACTTTTTATCATTTTATCTTAAAAAATACATGTAGGGGAGACCGGGGCGAAGTCGGCCCTATTTTTTCGATGCCGATTTTTAACAACAAAATAAATCATTTTAGTGAAATATAGTATACCATTGTAAAGAGTGAACTCTTGGCTACAAAATTTATATAGGCATTTTTGGTCTACGTCGCTTTGTTCAACCGGTATAGAGTAAAAACGACAAAGGTGCAAAAATCGAAAAGTCAAAATTCCTGGGCGGAATCGTTACACCCCCGGGGCGGTGTCGTGTCTTCATTCTCGGACTGGATTTTAAATAAAGATACATAATTTTGATCATAAAAAATAATAGAATACATTTTATTCATTGTTTTTTAGTAGAAAAATGGAAAGCGGAAAATAATTTCAAGAAAATCAATTTTCTTTTTCGCCAACAGTTGAAGGATGTAAAAACAGAGTCTGACGAGCGCACGCACTCGTTGTGTGCCTGACGCCTGCACGAAATGCACTGTTTTTTATCGGCTCTGTTTTCTATTATCTCCGAGCATACGCAGCACATATTATTCAGCTTTCTTGACTTCGTTTTGGCTTGATCACGACTTCGCCACGAACACAAGTTTTAGGTTTGGTCGCTTATAAAATAATAGAAATCAATGAAAATAAAACAAACTGCACTGGATTCGTGTTCAGCATGCATTACTCTTTAGAATCACTTACTTTGAGATTCGGAGAGACAATAATACTTAAGATATTACAAACTTTCGGCGCGAAAGAAATTTTACTTTCGACCTACGAAAACACGTTTGCTTCGATAAGAATCACAACATGGCACATAACCTCACTAAACTCCGTTGGTCACGTGGGCACTATAAGCCGCGTTTACAGTATCATAACAAAATTACCTTTTTAAAAAAAAGGTAAAAAAAAGGCGTCAAGTCACACTCGTTCGAAGAAAGTGGTTATCTCAAAAAAACCGATGAGGTATCTTTGTACCTAAAAAAAACTGATGTGGTATGTTTGTATTTTCACAAAAATAAATAATATCTATAAATTGCGCCAAGTAAAAAATGAATATATATTCCTCGGAAAATAACTGTTGTATTATTTTTTGTATTATTAAAAAAAATTTCGTACAAAAACTTGACGCTGCTTTTTTAAAAAAGGTAATTTTGTTGTGAGCAGCGTCAAGTTTTTGTACGAAATTTTTTTTAATAATACGGAACATAATACAACAGTTATTTTCCGAGGAATATATATTCATTTTTTACTTGGCGCAATTTATAGGTATCATTTATTTTTGTGAAAATACAAACATACCACATCAGTTTTTTTTAGGTACAAAGATACCTCATCGGTTTTTTTGAGATAACCTCTTTCTTCGAATCATTTTTTACTTGGCGCAATTTATAGATATCATTTATTTTTGTGAAAATACAAACATACCACATCAGTTTTTTTTAGGTACAAAGATACCTCATCGGTTTTTTTTAGATAGCCACTTTCTTCGAACGAGTGTGACTTGACGCCTTTTTTTTTTACCTTTTTTTTAAAAAGGTAATTTTGTTATGATATCATTTCTTTTTGTAGTCCCGTTTACACGAAGAACAATCCCGTTTACGCGAACGAATTATCGTAAGTTACTACAGAAGTAACGCTCGCGTAAACGTAGTAACGGTCGGTCTCGCTCCGCGCGTATTTGGCTGTCACTACCGTGTCTCTTAACGATAGGTTAAGACTGACTGTGATTATAATAACTAACTGACAGCGCACTGAACCGGCTGAATACACCAGAACACACTAACTGCACTGAGCGCCGTACGCAGTACGCAGTACGCATACGTACGCACACGTATATTTACTCGCTGGGTTGTTGATAGAAATCTTCCTCCTGACCGATAAGTCTATTGACCTATTTACCTACCTACCATAGATCGATCGATAATAATGCGCGCGCGATTTACCTACCTACCGTAGATCGATCGATAATAATGCGCGCGCGATATCGAAACTGGCGATACCAGCACCGCCAGTGTCGAAAAAGTGAAAGTGACATTTCTCTGATTCCTCTGATTGGTTGAGAGACGTCGGCGTTAGAAGTACTACTACAAGTATCTTAAAATTTTTCACATTTCGACTTTTGCGTCGCAATATCTCCGCTCGTAGGGCACGTAGCGGAAAATGTTATAGGAGATACCTCCCCAATTCGAACCCCAAGCTATCGATCAAGCCTACTTAGAACTTGATCCGTTCACTCGTTATATGAGATCTCAACATCTCGAGTACTCGCAACCCGTCGCGTCGCGTAAAGAGACACGGTCGGTCTCGCTTTCCTGTGATGATGACGCTTTTGATGAATTTTTCTGACTTGACGCGAGACACTTCCGTGTCTCTTGATTAATGGCGAGTTCACACAACATACAGATTTCGAGATAATTGCAAAAACGACTCCGCCCCGGGCCCAGTCTCCCCTATATATGTATGTATATAGCATCCTTGCCTTTTGAATAACAGGAAAAAATTAAAGCCACAAAGGTTTCGAAGAACACATAATGGCAACCTTTTCATTGTAAAAACATAAAAAAGAATTCAAAGTAATTCAATTTATTAAAATTGGAATTATATGATTTTTCTTATCTGTTGTTGTTAGGGTCTTTAACAAGTCAATAAGGTTACAATTGAGATTTATTATAAGGCTTTCTTCGAATCTCAGTACAGTGGCCAAACTAAAAATATACGAAGTGATCGAGGTGAGCGTCGTACTCAATCTGGGGAAAAGTTAACGAACGCGGGAAAGTGACAGTGGCGCGCATACGCAGTGTATCCAACGGAAAAAATAATACAAGCATAGATAATACAGAGATATACGAGATGAGAACCTAATACAATTTTCTCCACAACAGTCTCCCTAAAATTGTATTCGGATTACATAAGACCAATTTTATAACTAAGTTCTTTTAAATGCAACGGTCCTACAGACTTCGTGAACATATCAGCTACTTGATTATTTGTTTCGATATATTCTAATACAATCTTCTTTTCCGACACCAATTCTCGAATGTAGTGATATCTCACTGCGATGTGCTTCGTTCTTTTGTGTTGTTCAGGATTGTTAGCTAAACGAATCGCAGCTTGATTGTCCACGAGGAGGCGAGCTTGAATTCCAGGTTTGAATTCGTTTACAATGTTATGCAACCATACTAGCTCCTTGGCCGCTGTGGATGCCGCCACATACTCAGCCTCTGTTGTCGACAAGGCTACACAGCTTTGTCGCTGACTACTCCATGTAATAGCTCCATTTCCCAAAGTTGACACATAACCGGTAGTGGAGCGCCTTGGTAACAAATCTCCCGCATAGTCTGCATCAGTAAATATAGTCAAATAATTATCAAAGGACTTACTATAAGTAATACCTAGCCCTACTGTTCCGCTTAAATATCTAAGGATACGTTTAACAAATTTCCATAAGCCAATTGTTTGTTTCGACATTTGCTGAGCTGCCTTTCCAACCGCAAAGGCCAAATCAGGTCTTGTAGTAACTACAAGATACATAAGACGCCCAATGGCAGAGGCAATAGGATGTTCGACGTCGGCTTCCTTCTCATCATATAAAATATCCAATGATGCCTGGTCCGCAGGTACTTTTGAAGATCGACAATCATCCATTTCGAACATTTCCAACGTCTTTAGTGCATAGGCTGCTTGACGAATTTTGATATCTCCATTGTCCAAGCGTTCTATCTGAAAACCTAAAAACTGACTAACTTTATTACAAATAGTAATTTCAAATTCGTTTTGCAATTGAATCAATAACTCAGTGATGTCTTTCTTTCGGTGTGCGAGAACTAGTCCGTCATCAACATAAACGCCAATAATTATCCAACTTCCATCAGCATCCTGTTTAATGAATACACATGGATCAAATGGACATCTCGTGAAACCGATGGACTCCAGGAACTGACTCAATTTTTGATGCCAACACCTAGGTGCCTGTTTGAGTCCGTACAAGCTCCGAATCAGTCTACATATCCGTCCTGACCCATCATCATAGCCTTCCGGTTGTACCATGAAGATTGACTCTTCCAACTTTCCATTTAAGAAGGCCGTTTTACAGTCAAATTGACTAATTTCCATATTGTCTGCAGCAGCCAACCAAAGTAATAGTCGTATCGTATCGTATCGAACTACAGGACTGAAAGTTTCCGTATAGTTTACACCATAAATCTGCTCATATCCCTTAATAACCAGACGAGCTTTAAAACGATCAACTTCTCCATTGGCTTTGGCTTTAATATAGTAAACCCATTTTACTGATAGAGGATGCATATCTTGATTAGGCTCCACTAACTCCCAGGTACCATTCTTCCTATGAGAATTCATCTCGTCATCCATCGCTTTAATCCAGCTCTCTCTCTCCGGTACTTGTAATGCTTCATTGTAGGAGTTCGGTTCGACAGGGGATTTATGACACATGTAAACAAATCTTTGCGGTGCTTGAAGTGTTGCTCGATTTCTCAACTGATACGTTGACTTCGATTGGTCTTCATTTCTTCCCCGTTCCGCTTGACCGTTCTGTTCTTGATTTTCTTCCTGTGTACATCTTCCTTGAAGTTCCTTTTTTTGTAAGCTTTCATCTTCTTTCTCTCCCTGGTTCAAATCTATCAATGCTTCCGGAACAGCGACTTCACGAAATTCAACATCTCGGCTAATTTCAACTCGTGTCTCATCCGTTATCCCAACACGATAGTTTCCAGTAATGTCTTCGTATCCTACGAAAATTCCTCGCTTACTTGTCGTTCCAAACTTCTTGTCATTCCTCTTCTGTTTTGGTACTCGAACAAAGCATTCACTTCCAAAAATCTTCAAATGATGTAAAGGATATTCGCGATTAAACCAAACTTCATAAGGCGTTTTCCCTTTTTCTGGTGACTTTCCCGAACGATTCAGAATATATCCAGCACAGTTCAATGCTTCTGCCCAAAAGCGTTTGGACATCCCATGCGTTAACAACATCGTTCGTGACATCTCAATTAGGGTCCGATTTTCCCTCTCTGCGCACCCATTTTGTTGAGGTGTATAAATTGCTGACCTTCCTATCTCGATGCCATTCTTCTTTGCCACTTCAACGAAAGCTTCATCAGTGTATTCCGTTCCGTTATCTGACATAATAGTTTTGATCATGTTTCCAGTCTGAGTGTGAACATATTTAACATACTGTTCAAAACATGATGCGACTTCATTCTTATGGCGAATAAAATAAACTTTTCGATACTGTGTGAAATCGTCCTTAAATGTCACAAAAAATCGGTATCCACTCCATGACGGTTCCTCCATGGGTCCACAGACATCCGTTACAACCAGCTCACCTGCTTTACTTGCTTTTGGCATTTCTCGAAAATTAGTACGTTGACATTTTCCAAAGGAGCATCCATCGCAATATTCTGTTCCATCCAATGACGAAGTTTCAATACTCTTTGATGTCAAGAGTTCTTTCACCTGAGTCTTACTCTGGTGACCCATCCGTTCGTGCCATACTTGTAGAGAATTCTCCTTCCGACTACACGCCACAAAGCTGTGTCCCTGATTGAGGATTACGTCAATATCCAAAATGTACATATCGTTTTTCCTGTGACCTTCAACAATAAGTGATCCATTCTTCTTAAATAACCATTTGTCACCTACAATGGTCTGCTTGAATCCTTTCTCAGCAACAGCTCTAACCGAGAATAAATTAGCTTTCATTTCAGGAACAAACATAACACTTTGGAAATAATGTTCTTTTCCATCAACATGTGAACGTATTCTAATTTGTCCATTACCTTCCGCTGAAACCTTACGACCATCGCCTAATTCAAAAGTAACAGTTTCTTTCAATTTTTCGTAATTTACGAAATATTCAATTTGCCAGCAGACATGCTCTGTACACCCTGAATGAATAATCCACTTCGTTGTGTCGGATGTACTCGAAAATCGCGTACTCACCATAGCAAGGCCATGAGTTTTTTCCTTTTGCTCATCTTCACTATTACCGTCTTTCTTCTTCTGTGAGCAGTCACGACGTAAGTGTGGGCCTCCGCAAGTCCAGCATTTTAATTTTATTTTAGAACTGTCGCCCTTATCTTTCTTGTGTGTCCGCTGAGCAGCGCTTCCTCCTGCAGCATTTCCCTTCAGTTGCTTCTTTGCCACCAAGGCTGATTCCGCACCCACGCTCAGGTCGCTGATTCCTAATCTTGTTTCTTCAACCATCAGTCTAGGGGGGGTCGAATCCCAAGTTCAGCAGGGGTCGAATCCCAAGCGCTATGAAAATGTCGAAATGCGAGAGGTAAGGTATTCAATACTGTTGTTATCAGCATTGTATCAGAAATTGGCTCATTAAGCTCTTGTAATCGACGAGCGAATGATTCTAATTTGCTTACGTGAGTTGCAATATCATCGCCAGGATTGTAACGATACTCACGAAACTGCGTCTGAAGCAAGTAAACCGAATCTACAGATTTCTGTTCATAGATATTCAATAACTTTACCCACATATCTCGTGCTGTATCACAAGTCATAACCAACGACAATGGTTTTTTGTCTAACGTTGTGAAAATTGCTTTTGACCAAAATTGCTTTTGCTACCTTATTAGCCTTTTTCCATCGAATGAGTTCTGCTACGTCGGCAGGAGTGTTACCTTCGGGTTTGACTAGACTGCCATCGACCACTTCCAAAGCATCACGAGCATCCAGAATCGCCCGCACCTGGAATTTCCATTGCAACCAGTTGCTAGAATCCGCAAGCTTCTCAATTTTCACTTTGTCTCCATCCATTGTTCTTCGACAACCGGCAAACAAAGTCCAGAAAGTATTCAGCAAGCTCAGCACGATTTATAACCGCGAAACAACGTAACCTCTCACGTTCAATCAATATCGACTTCACATATAATACGTGACTGGGCCCATAACCTGTTGTTGTTAGGGTCTTTAACAAGTCAATAAGGTTACAATTGAGATTTATTATAAGGCTTTCTTCGAATCTCAGTACAGTGGCCAAACTAAAAATATACGAAGTGATCGAGGCGAGCGTCGTACTCAATCTGGGGAAAAGTTAACGAACGCGGGAAAGTGACAGTGGCGCGCATACGCAGTGTATCCAACGGAAAAAATAATACAAGCATAGATAATACAGAGATATATGAGATGAGAACCTAATACAATTTTCTCCACAACATTATCTGATAAGATTTTTTCAATCAGTCTACACATAACAGTATCAAATAAAGTTAGTAAAAAATCAATACTTTTTACGAGCTATTTTATACTTTATTCTGACATATTTTGACATAAAATATAAAATATCTTAGAAAATACTAATTTTAAATTACTTTAAGGGGACACATACCTTTCTCGGACCAAAACAAATAGCATATTTCATGATTTTCTTCCGGCGAAAGTATAAAAGATACGAAGATCGGGTTTTTCGCAAATGAAAGTACGTATTTTAGAGTGCATTTTCTGATTTTTGTTTTTTATTTGCGATGGGAAGTACTTCCCCTACAGCTCCTCGCCCTAGGCCCTGCATGTTTTTGCGGTACCGGCGGAATCTCCGAGCTGGTTCATCTGAAGACAAAAAATCAAAAAAGGTTTTAAAATTTATGATATTTTCTAGTCCCTATCGAATGCTTTTTGCAATTTTTTAATTATTTCTATTTGTTTTTTAAGAAACAAAATGAAAATTTTGGCTAAAAATCGATGTCTCAAGTTTGGAAGTCCGCCATTTTGTTAAAAATCAAAATTTCGGAAATCCCATTCGATAGGGACTAGAAAATATTATAAACTTTAAGACTTTTTTTTATTTTTTGTCTTCAGACATGAACCAGCTCGGAGATTCCGCCGGTACCGTAAAACCCTACATGACAAGCAGGGCTTAGGGCGAGGGGCTGTAGGGGAAGGGGTTTCCATCACTAATAAAAAACAAAAATCAGGAAATGCACTTTAAAATATGTACTTTCAATTGTGAAAAACCCGATCCTCGTATCTTTTATATTTTCGCCGGAAAAAAATCGTGAAATATGCTACTTTTTGGTCCGAGAAAGGTATGTGCCTTAATACCTTTATGCATTAATGTTTTGAATAATTGAAATGAATCAATTAGTGTAAAAAAACAATTGTTTTTTTAGAAAAATTATTTTATTGGTAAATATTTACCCTTACGAACCCCTCCTCAATGACCTTCTCCTTTACACATATTATATAGGTCACCCTCCTGAGTAACTTTCAGAAGGTTTTAGTCGTCGTCGCATTCTTTATTAAAAAATTATTAACAAAAAAAGTTTGAAAAATATAGCAGTTATTTTGAGTATTAAAAGGCATAAACGACTAATATGTATGTGGAAATACATGTATGAACGAAGGAAAATCATTTAAAGCAGTGAATCATTAATATATTGAACAATCTTTTCGTTAAAGCAGAGAATAGTTAGCATAGAAAAAGGTAAAAATAAAGATAAGGGGAGGCACCAATGATCTCTTAACCTTGACATATGTTGTCAAAGACATGACCCTGAGTAACTTTTCCTTATAACTTAATCGTCGGTCATTGCTTATTTAAAAGTTATGAACAAAACTAGTTTGAGAAATATATAAGTTTGTGTCAGTATTAAAGGAAATAATTTGTTGATATATGTATAGACAGTACACATGTACGCGGGGGTGAGTGAGGGTGAACGTTGGTTCGCGTGAAAAGTTGAAAACTTCAACCGTACAATGATAGACCTCGTTTCGCCTTATAAGCAGGTGTGGAGTGGGATGGGATGGACCTCGCTTTTCATGGAAAGCACAATGCTGTTCAGAGAACTATCCACGCGAAGCGAGGTCCACCCTACCGCGCTCCACCCCTGCTTACAGGGCAAAACGAGGTCTATCATTGTACAGTTCGGGTTTTCAACTTTCCACGCGAACAGAGGTCCACCTTCACCCACCCCCGCCGACATGTGTACTGTTTATACACACATATCAGCAAATTACTTCCCTAGTACTGACACAAACTGTTATATTTCTCAATTATATTTGTTCATAACTGTTAGGGCCGCGTATATGTTGGTAACGCGCGGGCCTTGAGTTAGGGTATGTCTGCCGCGGCGCTGCGACCCAGCGCGTTCGATACCTGCGTGGGGGGAATTCTTCCGGAGCTCTCTCTTACGCCGACCATCGTCGTGTACAGTTGTGTTGTACTTAGCTATTATAGTTATAGATATATATTATAATAAAGTATTGGAGCTAAAAGCAGAGCCCACTACCTACAAACCTAACAATAACTTTTTAATAAACAACGAGCGACGACTGAAACTCTGAAGGTTACTCAGGAGAGTGCTCTCTACAATATATATGAAGAAGAAGGTCATTGAGGAGGGATTCGTAAGGGTAAATATTTACCCTTTTATTCACATTAGCTTGATTTATCGACTTTCTTATATTTATTATGTTTTACATGATTAATTTCTTGTTTTGTTTATTTATCTACGATAATTTATATTTTTGAAAAGGATTTATATTGATATCATATCATTCGTCGCTCGGGCCCTACACGAGACTGTCATGGTTCGCTCCATCTGTCCACCGCCCGTTTATGCAATAACTATGACTCAAATATTACACACTATGACAAATATTGTAATATTGACGCTCAAAGATCCATCATTTAACTTGATAAGGACCCCAAGCAGAGGTCGAAACGTAGTTGATTTCTAATAAAGTTTTGCCAGTCAGGCCGATTAATATTCTCGTTTTATTATTTCATCACTGGCGATTAATTACCTATTGGATTTATATTGAATTAAAATGTAAACTTAATCATGTATAGATATATGTTATCCATTAAATTAAATATGATTTATTATTAAGAATGTCTCTAGGGCCGATTTCACAGTCTCCGATTAACTTGTTGATTAAATGTCCCCCTTAGAAAGAGACGAAGAGTGAGTTTAATCGGAGGATCAAGTTAATTGGAGACGATAAAATCGGCCCTTAGTCAAAAGGTGAAGTCGACAAAAGAAACATTATAAAATAATTATTTTACGAAATGAGCAACATATTTATCAATTTAATTCAATTTTTAGTTTAAATCTGCTAGTTTAGGACCGTATGGGCAATAAACTGTTATATTAATGAATTAATGTATTTGTATTGTAGGTCAGCAAGGCCAGCAAAGCGAGCAGGAACTGGCGACGAAAATGTTGCAAATTCAAAGTAAAAGATTCTACCTTGACGTGAAACAAAACAGACGTGGGAGATTTATCAAAGTCGCCGAGGTATTGTCTCATCTTTTAATTTAATTCTCGACATATGTTATATAAGGACTTTTAGATCTCATTAATAATAAGCAACAACCATTATTAATAAAATATCAAAAATACAGACACTTACAATATGTATGAAAATAGTACATGGAAAAAAAAATTTCTTTATAAATTTCTTAGTTTCGATTTTTGAAATTTTTCATTGAGTTATTTAAAATTTGTGATGATAAAAACTTCAAAGTTTAACAAAATTTATAATATTTATCGAAGTTTATGATATTTTCAGATATCTTTTACAAACGTACTCATTTTATTATGTACCTAATCAGAATATAATAATTATCTACGTAAAATTTTATCTATTGATGTAGAGGAACCTAGGACATAACGGGAATGCTAAGAGGGATTTAAACAAGTTTAAAACATATTAAAAATAAATAAATGTACTTGGTCTTCCACCAAAATATTCTTTGAAATATCCACTATAAGAAAAACACAAGTTTTACTGTGAAAGAATAGTTTAAAAGGAAATTATTGTTTTATATTAAAAGCATGAGTTTTATTGTGCTTATTATGCACTTTATGCGGAGCATAATGGGATACCTCACAAAATTTGTTTATTAATGTTCAAAACTTTTTAAATGTGATTTATGAGAACGCGCAATATATGTAGGAATATATTATTATACTTTTAATTATTAATAATTGCTTATTAATAACACTTTTCTTATTACAATATACATTTTTTTTATTAAATAAAATTAAAATCAAAATTTAGTATAATAATCTTTGGTATCAATATTGTGCAACATAATAGATACTTACTAATAGCGTATGAAAAGAAAAACATTTAAAGAACACAAGGCATTATGTCCCATGGCCTAATTCCCTTTATGCCCCGAAATGTATAAGTTTACTTTAGGTAATATAAATTATCACAGATAATCGATATTTACATAGATACTTTACTAAATTGACAAGAAAAGATCGTTTAATAACGTAAATATATTTACAGTAATAAAAAGTAGAATTTTATCATTGTTTATCTTTATGCAAATGTATCAAAAAAACTGCAACTCAGTCGCGGAGAGCACAGCAAACGCATTAAACAATTTATAGTATCTTTCAGCTAAAAATAATATCAAAACTGACAACACATGGTGTAGAGACATCTAAGAGTAATAAGTTTTAAACATTTTATTACATAGCAGCATCTCTGTAAAAAGATATCGACCATATCCCATTATGCCCCGGGTCCCCCCTATCATGCTGCAATATATTATATATTGCAATATAATAATAATAATTTATGCAATTATTTTTTTATTCCAGATTGGAGCGGATGGGAGAAGAAGCCAAATCTACTTGGCACTCAGTACAGCATCCGAATTTCGGGACCATCTGTCGACATTTAGCGATTTTTATGCATCTTTAGGTACATCACAGCATCTATCAATTAGAATTGAAAGAGTACAATTGTGATTGCAATTAGTTATATCCAATATACATATACATAGGGTACATGATTTGTGTACAATTGAAAAGAAGTTAATGTTTCCCATAAATTAAATCGAAAATGTGAAATAAAATTTCTTTGTATAAGGTTTTGTTTTGAAGAAAATCGATTTTGAAAATCCATTAAATGTACATATACCCATCGAATACGATTGAATTTACTTTCTATTTGTTCTATTTACTTATAAAAGACTCTGTATCCCAATGACGTGATACAGATGTATTTGATTCTTCATTCTCATGCAGTCTACGACAAACAGTTCTCGTACTGACATCACCTCTGAAACTACTAAACCATCGAGTACCAATTTGAAATGCGATATTTGTATCCTGAAGAACCATTTCTTTAACGGCATTGACAACAATTACGATTTTTATGACACGATAGAAAAAAAGATTTATTTTAATTAGTGTTTGCTTTATTATTTGTGTGACAATTAAGAAATCATTCTTGTATTTACTTGCAATCGAAGCGACACATTTATGGCACGCCGTTTTGCTATTTAATACTATCATAAAAATTCTACCAAATTAAATTGATACTCAAAGAAAAGAAATTATTTTATGTCTAGACATACTTATAATTCATCGAATTATTATTAAGCTATTACATAATTGAAAATGCAGAATTAAAATTATGTCTAGACAAAATATTGGTTCTGAATTTATTTTATGTTATGACATAAAATTTTTCGAGAATTAAAATTATGCACATAATTGTAATTGCCGTTTTTTTTATTATGTACATAATTTTAATTCTAGAATTTGTATTATGTACATAATTTTAATTCTAGAATTTTTATGTACATAATTTTAATTCTTGAATTTCCATTATGTATATAATTTTAATTTTTGAATTTCTATTATGCACTTAATTGTAATTGCCGAATTTGTATTATGTACATAATTTTAATTCCCGAATTTTTATTATGTACATAATTTTAATACTTGAATTTCCATTATGTACATAATTTTAATTCATGAATTTCTATTATGTATACACGGTGTCAGAAATGCCTTTACACTAAAATGGCCTCGAAGTTCGGGCTTCAGTATTGGCTGTATAGGACCAATTTCATGAGCAGCAAAAATTTGCGCCGAAAGTGAGCCAAACATTACTAAACTGCTGCTCGCTGCTGCTGCATTTCACTGCCCATGAAACCTCACCTTAACGCCTACTCTTTTCATTACTCCTGCTGTCATTGTAGACGACGCGTAATTATTTTAATTCCCTAGGAGAGTTCACGAATTTTTATTATGTACATAATTTTAATTCTTGAATTTCTATTATGTACATAATGGAAATTTAAGAATTAAAATTATGTAGATTCATAATAAAAATTCAGGAATTAAAATTATGTACATAATGGAAATTCAAGAATTAAAATTACGTACATAATAAAAATTCAAGAATTAAAATTATGTACATAATAAAAATGCAAGAATTAAAATTATGTACATAATAAAAATTCGAGAATTAAAATTATGTACATAATGGAAATTCTCAATAAATATTATGTCTTGACATAATAAAAATTTCTTTTGATTTAAAATTTTATATGAAATCTCGGATTGAAATGATAGAGTAGCATGTAATTCTAATTTTCAATTTTTATTATGTCATGGCATAATTTTTATTCACTGAAATTCCATTAAGCTATGACATAATTTTAATTCGTGAATTTTTATTATGTTGTAGCATAATTTTAATTTACTGAATTACTATGATAGCTTACATAATTTATATTCCTGCAATTATTATTATGTTACGACGTAATAAAAATACATTAACATTATCTCATGACATAATAAAAATGAATTAAAATTATGTCTTGACATAAAAGTAATTCGACATATAGGCTGTATTTTTCTCTGTGTATGGCACGCCGTTTTGCTATTTATTCATAAAATTCCTATTTTGAATTAATTTTACGTGGACATAATTTTAATTCATTTTTATTATGTTATGACACAATAAAAATGGTTCCGAAAAACTATCTACTTCAGTTTAAATCAATTACTGAATTTTTATTTTAGATTAAAAAATCTTATTAATAAATAGCAAAACAGCGTGCCATACACATCAGTATATTTTCTATTACAATATCATGTTATTGTAGTAACTTGAGAAATAAGCAAGATAGTTAGAACAAATAAAAAGTAAATTATATCAAGATGTATATTTACGAATACTAACACGATAATGGAATGAATGTCTGTCAAGTCATAGTCGATCGTACGCATGCCTGACGAATTTTTAAAATCGATTTTCTTGAAAATAATGCCTCGTTTAACCCTTAACTAGCACACGTCCGCGATCGAACGTTATCTGCACACGGGGTGTTGTACACCCCACACACTTTGAACGTTGGGTACGGCGAAATGGAGGCTTCAATAGGCTTGAAAAAAATCAAGTACATACATTAAACACTGGAAAATGATACCCATTAGCCTAAACTATGAAATTTTTAGTTTTGAGGCTTCAAAAAAATTCTTGCACTTGGGATGTTCAGCACCCCAGCAATTCTATACGTCTGATTCGAATTGTGTTTGGAAGGGCACTGACGATTTCTGCCAGGTGGAACGTATTGGAAACTTGACGAAATTCGTTTTGGGGTGTTTGACACCCCGCGTGCTAGTTAAGGGTTAAAAATGAAAAAATTCATTCCACTCTTCTGATTAATTTTTACGTGAAGAATCATCTTCTTTCCGATTATAATTTACAAATTACACTTTACCCTATACAATATTAAAACTTTAATTTGATAAAATATTGATACTTTAATATGATAATTTAATATGATCTAAGATTAATCTAATCCTCTTCTTTTTTCTATTTACGATTATTTTCATCAATTATTGCGTTTGTCCTATTTGGAAAGATGTTTAATTCATTAACATCTTCGCTTACCGGATAATCAGGTCCACCAAATCCGGAAAACGTGCCAGATGACGGAAAACTCAAATCAGAAATGATGGTGAAGGATAATAGACGATATTACTTGGACCTCAAGGAGAATTCGCGCGGCCGTTTCCTGCGGGTGAGTCACCCTGTATGTACCAGCCAATATACTTACTTTCTACGCTAAGTCATAAGAAGACTCTGTGTCGGCTTTCGTCTCAAGAGGTCTGCTTTTCGAAAAATGAAAAGATAAAGAATTCTTCTAGAATTATTGATAAAAAAAAGGTTTATCTTATATAATGATATTCTCGCCGTGTAAATCCGAACAATACAGCGAATTGAGACGGAATATCTTGTGTAATATTTGTGTTGCTTTTTCCAGGTGTCGCAAACGATAACACGAGGTGGACCCAGGACTCAGATTGCAATACCAGCGCAAGGCATGATAGAGTTTCGTGATGCATTAACGGATCTTCTTGAGGAATTTGGGACGGACGACGGTGGCTTCAAAGGCGATTTGCCGGAGGGTCGTTATATGCGTGTGGATAGCAAGAATTTCTATTTTGATATCGGCCAGAACAATCGTGGCATTTATATGAGAATTTCTGAGGTATACATATATTATTTACATATAAGAAACGAACACCAACAAATAGTTTATTTTAAGCTGTCTATTTTCTTTTTGTTGTATTTTTTCTTTTCACTAAAAATTGTTATTTTGTCAAGGAAAAATTTATTCCAAATTGGTCGGTGGTTATCTTGTTGAAATGAGATTATAGGAGAGAATACACATCTTGTGTATTTATAAAATCAGGATATTTATTATCTAGAAAAACTTGGTAAACACGATGTTCTCAGGCATTCAACTTTATCGAGATTTAGAGAATTTTTATCAAAATTATCTTCGAAGATTTCCATTTTGCAAGTATTATTTTGTTTCGTTTAAAGAACTTCTTTTTAGTATTTTCGTGTTGACTTCTTTTATGGATTCTTATATGTATAGTACATTTTATTTTCTTGTTAAAATTCTTGAAAATAAAAGACTTGAAATTTTATACAACATAAAATATCTGTTTTATAGAAGTCCTGTTTAATGCTTCGTTTTAAAATTTTTTTATATTTTAAAAGGATAGCTCTTAATTTTCCTTCATATACAGGGTGTTCTAGGTCAGGTCAATAAAATTTTAGGCTCTTATAGGAAATTGAATTTGGGACAAGTTCCCATAAACATAAATCCGGAAACGCTTTGTTCAAAAGTTATAGCTAATAAACTTCAAAAAATCACGTTTTCTTTGATGATTTTTAAAAATAATTTCAAATCCTTCATTTATTTTAAAAAAGTAACGAAATAAATCTGGATAATTAAATAACAAACTAATTTACACCAATTTTATTTAATTCTGATAAGGCGTTCAAAAGGAAATAAGTTTAAAATAACGAAAAAAGCTTTAGGGCATAAAAAAACGTGACTTTTTGAAGTTTATTAAACTATAATTTTTTAACGAAGCGTTTCCAGACTTCTGTTTACAGGAACTTTTGCTCCAAATTCAATTTCCTATAAGACCCTTTTATTGATCTGACCTAGAACACCCTGTATAATTCATATACATAAATAGAAAAGGAAAACTAAGAGAGATTAAATAATAACTAAATACATTTTAAATTTACATTTAAAAATGCTTTAATTTAAATAACTATAAATTTATATAAACATCTGTGGAACATTAAGAAATCTTTTTTTGATTTGAATAGACGTTTTTTTAGAAATATACTTATGTTTACGTTTATATTGAGCCAAAGAATCTACATTAATTGTTTTTTAGTCTCAATAAAACAGAATGAAAAGAAAGAAAAACAAATATTTATAATAAATTTGCCTACGATAGCGGATAATGCAAAGCCGGATTACATTCTTGCAGGTGAAGACGAACTTTAGGACAGCTATCACCGTACCAGAAAAGTCCTGGGCACGTTTTCGTGATATTTTCGCAGATTACTGCGAGAAGATGAAGGAAGGCGGCGGTGGTGTCAGCAGCAGCAGCAGTGGTGGCGGCGGCGGCGGCGGCGGCGGCGGTAGTGGCGGCGGTGGTGGAGGAAACGTATTGTCCGAGGGGAAAGGCTCGGTAGTGGCACAGGTACCATCGCCATCCTCGAACACGCAGCCTAATCCCAATCCAAATCTAGACTCACCCTTAATCAAGTGAAAAAGGCTTTAACTTAACTCGAACATTTGGGAATTATAAACTCGTAAACTTGTTTTCAAGTCATTAAGCGAAATAACGGAACTTGTCAGAGTATATTGCCATCGTCGTCATCGTCACATTATTCATCGGCTATGACATCGACACATGGTCATCGGCATTATCATCGGTACGATCATCATCCTCGAGACCGTTTATCGCCATCGTCACCGGGTCATTGCCATCGTCACATCGCACCGTCGCATCACACTTACCATTAAGCGCAAACACCAAAACTCGCCTGAAATATGACCATTATATCGACCGATTGTTGAATATATTCATATAACCACAGATTTGATAAAAAGGAAAGAAAAGGAAGAAAACGAAAGGCGAACGCGTGACGTGGTTATTAATACATGATTGTTGGCACGTGAGGACGAGGAAGACGAAAAGAAGAGCGGATTAGATGATGATGACGATGCGTGGGTGTGCGTGTGCGTATGCATGTTGCGTGTATGTGTGCGCGGAGGGAAAATGAGTCACTGCCGCTCGTGCGACTAACACAGAAATAGATAACACAAAGAGAAAAAATAAGAAAAAAGACAAAAATACGCAACAACGGAAAATCGAGAGTATAATGATTGAATCGAGCGATATCTTTTTAGGCAAACGCGAATTGCCATTGATTAACGTTATGAGTACTACCGTTCATTTCCTGGCTTTCTACATAGACGCACCGTTCGTTTGGTTTCATTAATTTTCCTGTCGATACAATCTTCTCGATCTTCGGGCAATCGCACACATTTCGGATCTCGCGCGTGTAAGTTTGAACGAACGAGAATCTTGAACGGGAAATGGACTGTAGTGTAGATCACGTTACAATTGAATTTGATTGTTCAGAATTTATGAATAAATAGTTGTTATATTAACGATTATATCACGAGTAAATAAGAGGAAAAGTGTGTGAGTTGTCGCGAGGAGAAAATGATAAGAACAAAGGTCTATTATATCTATGTAGACAGTACGTACATCTCTCTTCGATTTAACCGAAAAGAAAAAATTCAAAGTTCACTGTAGTTTCGGCGAGTACTTGCCGCGGAAATGTCGTAAATTGGATATAGATGAAATATCGCTGAATGTGTTACGTTTGTTCGATGGCGATTTATTACTGTAGTAATAAATTAAGTTCAACAGAATATATACATAAAACGAAAAGAATAAGGATGAAGAATATTCGCATCTTTTATTCGGATATTTACATTACTATCTGTACCACGCGACATCGTGCATTCATTTAAAAACTGAACGACGTCTCTATTAAAAGTAATGAGATATATGTAACATAGGTGAGAGAGAGAAAACGAAAAGGATGCTAAAACAAAAGAATACGAAATCATATTAATACGTATTAATATGTATATTATACAAAATTTATTGTACATTACGTTTTCTTTCATGGATTTGTATGAAAAGTGCGCATACAATCATACGTACTAAAAGCTTTTATAGAATGCAAGAAGCACAAACGCACAAACACGAACACACACACACACACACACACACACACACACACACACACGCACGCACGAGTATTTGCATATACACTTCAATGGCAAACACGGCAAATTTTGGCACTTTCCACGGAGAATCCAGAGAATAACGATAAATACAAGATATATTCCACCATGAAAGACGTATAATTCTATCGTAAAGAGTGAACGATACGAGAAATGGTGTGTACGTGTATGTAATTAAGTTACATAAATTTGTGCGATGATCGACTTCTAACACAATTGAATATTAGGTATGTATTATATGAATGCATAATAGGTATTTATATAGAATCTATATAGCTGTATAATTGTAACGAAATGCCAATGTCCGCGGACCTAGGCAGCTGTGCAAATCTGACGATGTATGATTAATTGAATTGGGAAATCGCGTTGTTAGACAACTGCAATTGCTTAGGCCCCTCCCGCTCGACACAGGAACAAAGATGAGATAAAACAAACAGAAAAGAAGAAGTAATATTTCAAAGCGGTCGAAAGAACAGCGAGGGACAGAATAACGCAATCGAGTTATCTTCCAAAGGAAAGGGAATCTTAATACGCTTCGATTCTGCAACGCTGTGCTAATATCAATAATGATAAATGTATATCCTTCCTTTTTTGTTTTTCTTTCAATTGAAATAATCTAAATCATCTATAATTCGCACTGGTGCGAATGGACGGCAAGCAACGCGTATAGAGAAGGAAAAGGGCACGTAGACGCATATAAAAAAAAAAACTATTTAATTAGAAAGAAGCGTATCTAATTGAAATTGAATCGAATTGAATATGTGATTGGCACGTCCGCATTTTCGATACAAAATAGATAAAATTTTATTTATTTTCTAGTGACAAACTTATTCATATTTCTATAAAATATTATTCCTCAGTTGCATTTTCTTCTAAAATTGCAATTTCGGCTGGTCTGAATTTACTTAGCACGTAAGTTTTGATGAACATACGAAATATAAATTATACAATAACAATTTTTCAAACACACACGAGTGAGTAAAGTATATTGAAGAGCCTCGGTCCTATCCTATATAATTTACATTCTTTCAATTTAATTTTCGTTCTATTGTCTGTTAAGGCTCTTGGGCTCTTGCCCAGGTCATGTGAGATTGTGATGCTAGAGGTGAGAAATGACACGCTGAGATTTCTTACGTGCCATTTCCAAATAAAAAGATATTACATAAAATAACACTTCAGATCATTTCAGCACACTTCAAAAATACTCGCAGGTCTATCTCTTTTCCTTGACAGTTAATAAACAGCTGTAAAATGATATGGTAATACGAAGTCTAGTCATGTAGGCTTATGCGCAGGCGCACGATTAGGCTTCGTATTACATTTATTTTACGGCTGTTCATTAACTGCCAAGGAAAAGGGATAGACCTCCGAGTATTTTTGAAGTGTGCTGAAATGATCTGAAGTGTTATTTTATGTAATATCTTGTTATTTGGAAATGGCACACAAGAATTCTCAGCGTGTCATTTCTCGCCTCTGACATCACGATCTAATATGGCCGCGGCCAGGAACTTTAAACATATTATGATTGAATGACACACACACACGCACGCACGCACGCACAATACACACACACACACACACACACACACACACACACACATATATATATGTATATATGTATGTATATATAATGAATTGCTCTCAAAATTATACAGTCCCCAATAAATCTTAAGATATGAGCTTTATAGAAAAATCTTTCGGATTAAATTTATTTAGCTTCGAGTGAGAATTTACGATCAGTGTAATAATGTGTTAGGTGAAAGTATTTCCGAGATTTTTTAAGATTAATCAAGTATTTAAAAGAATAGAACTATATATATTTTTTTACATAAATCGATTCTCTTCATCATCATGTATGCGAAAAATATTTAATCTAAAATTATTGTAAAATAAAAAGTCTGCGAGATAAGTAATCTATTTTATATATATCTTATCTTAATACATTCTGATGTATGAAACCTGAAGTCTCTCATTAAGCATTTATTTTTGAATAACTGTATCTTAATTTTATATATAAAATGACGAAAAGATTCGATTAATGTTAAAAATAAATAATTACATTTAAAGGAGAAATGCAATTACAGATGCATTGTATGTACTATATGCAAAAAATAAGGTTGTTGATAGTCTTGTTATTCTATGTAAAATAAAAAAATGCTAAGATAAGGGCATTTGAAACTAACTTTATGAGGTATTTTATATTTTACATTAGAGTGTATCAGGATACAAAAATATAAAGTCTCATTATATTCACATTTTCCAATAATTTAATATTTTTTGAATACAGAATGAGGGGAGAGAGTCCGATTTATATAAGAAAAGATATGATTTAATTTAAAAAAAAAGATAGACGTGATCTTGGAAACTTTGGAAGTATCCGTGTAAAACAAAACTGTATTGACTATAGAATATCCTCTTTCGAAATTAAACAAATTTTATCCGAGATATTTTTATATAAAACTCATATTTTAAGATTTACTGGTAATGATAACTTACTCTATTTGTGTGTGTATGTGTGTGTATTGTTACATGGGCTGCATTCCGATATTCACTGTCAGTAGTGAACATCTATATTTTACGTCACGTATATTATAGATTTTCAGTACTGAAAGTTGCTGACAGTGAATATCGGAATGCAGCCATGTCGATATCTGATTAAACGGATGAAATATATTCCATCTTTCGTTGACAATCTTTACACGATCATACTTTACGTTCGTTATTTATCGTCAAACTTATTCGATTTTTTTTCAAAGGCAGAGTAGGATCGGAAAGATTCAGTCTGTGCAGAAACATTGTATAGTGTTCAAATGTTCGAGCGTTGTAAATGAGAACGGCAAAGAAACGTTATAAAAAAAATCGTTTAATGACGCAGATGGTATGATATTATTGTGATCTATACAAATTACAAATCACAAAACATCCACAAGTAGTAGATATTTAAGATATAAATATATACACACAGATATACACACATACATCCTTCTATGATGTGACTGGAGAAAGGGGACACTGTCTTATTAAATGCATGCGCGCAAAACAGCGCATGCAAAAATACAAATGTGTTATTAACACGTGAGGACAACTACAAACGTACCTAACTAAAACAAAAAACGCAGAGAAAGAAAGAGAGAGAGAGAGAGAGGGGGGGGGGAGGGAGAAAGGAAAACAGATATAAAGAAAACGGAAGTGAAGAGATACCGTCTGATACATGTAAGAGTAAACAAAATAATATAAAATAAATGAAAGAAGAAAAAACCCACGATGCTCCTGCCACGCAGCGAGTCTTTAGACAGCTTTAAGAGAATAATTATAAATAATAAAACAATTATTAAATAATTACGATGAACTTTCTATATGTTGAATCGTGTCTAGTGAGAGAAGTACTATTGAAGTAAAGCAACACGAAAAAAAATTAATATTACTATTGCCACACATAAATTAAACGCATTTTATATGACCTATTTGATTAATTATTTTTATCGAATGTTCTTTTGTTTTCCTTTTTTTATTTTCCTCGGGAATTAGTGTAACAGAGAAAGGGTGGTTGTTATGAGGTAGCTTTTGGTGTTTTGTTTGCTGTTTTACGAATGAACGTTGCGCGATTGGTGAACGAAGGGACCTCCTTGTTGAGGTGTTAAAGCAAAGAGGTGCCGGAAGCTTCACATACTTGTGTTTTTAATATATTCGGTGAAGTTACACGCGTATATGCGTATACGCATACGCACGCACGCACGCGCGCGCGCACACACACACACACACACACACACACACACACACACACACTCCCCCCCCCACACACACATACCGCCACTGTTATTCATTGTCACTCTATTATTGTCACGTAGAATTTTTCCGTAGATATTTATGCGTAGCGAGCGACAGTTATGTGTTATGCGACAACACCAGACATATGCGTCATAAACAGAATGCGATCTACGATCTTTTGTTGCGGGACCGTCAATCGCGATATAATCTTTCTCGTTGCGCAAAACTACGGTTTGTAAAAAAAAGCAAAGTTAAGAATGAAAACCGCATCATTGCTGCGATTATTCTTATTCTTATTGTCATTATTATTATTATTATTACGATTATATTGTCATTATTCTTAATATTACGATTATTCTTCTTATATTACCACTATGATTAACTATTAATACTTATTATTATTGGAGCGCTAGTTGTGTACTGATGTCATTAATAGCGAAAGTTACATCGAATCGGCCCTCAAGCAGGCCGATCTTCTTTCTTTTTTTTTAAGCATTTATTACGACAATCAGTTGAGTTTGTGAATTCAATAGCTTCTTTCCGTTCATCTCCTTATTCCTCTCATTCCCAATTTCGATTTCAGTTCAGAGTTTCCTCTCTCTCCTCTCGTCTGTACATACTAAAGCGTACTTTTCCCTTCTCCTTGGACTTACGTTCCGTTCATTTTGAGTGGTTTCCGAAACTCAGGCTTGGAGTGAAGTGTTATCTCACGAAAAAAAAGAGGAAAAGCGAAGTAATAAAGGCGATAGACGAATATGCAAACCAAAAGGAAGAGAGAAAGAGAGAAGGAGAATCGAAAGGGAGAGAAGAGATGGATGATCAGAATTTCGACAGTGTTAAATTAGACATTACTTAGATTCAACGATTGAGCGGATTGAGCAAAGTTAATTAATAATGGCATTTGGCGCGTTGTGTTTTCTTTTTTTTTCCTCCCGGCGCGCTCTCGCGTGTGTGTGCATGTAGCGTGAATGCCAAATTCGTGTACATGTGTAAGCTCGACAATCGAAAACGAGCGAGCTACTCTTTGTAGGGCGAGACAAGAGATTGAGAAAGAGGAAAGCCAATCGCAAGGACGATGCGCCATTGAAACACGTTAATACTGCGATCCTCCAAAGGAAGTTATGTCGCAGGAGGTAATACTTGTCCTTGCGAATTATTACATTTAAATCAATAGAATATGAGAATCAAAGTTTGTTGTTGCAGAAAAACAATGAGAATTGCTGCGATTGGCCTTTGTATGTCATTTGATTTATTAAAGATAACAATCTGTTGCAAACCTTTTAAAGTTTTTCATCTTCCCGCATGCATAATACGAGCTTTTTTAAGCATTGCGTGATGTATCTGATTGTAATATGCGAAATTATCATAAGTCATTTTGTTGTACCGCAATATCGTGCAAAACTTTTTATAAAGTCTGATCACATTGTTCAACAAAAAATTACTTTTTTGCGAATACATGAACGAGAAAAATCGTTTCCTATAGTTCTTTGCTGAATACGATCTCGTTTACCAAATTGCTTTATCAAAATTTTGAAATTTGTAGTTAAAGTTTAAAAAGGGACTATTTCAGTGAATTTGACATATAACTATAATAGATACATATGACGCTTTGAAGTTACATTGCAATCAAAATTAAGTATATTGTTAAATGTGAGGCCTTTCAGATATCAAAATTAAAAATTCGACCATTTTTAATTTTTGCTTGATGAAAAAATGTCTCATATTTTCTCAGAAATTTTGTAAGAATTTCAGTATTTTCCGTATTTGTATGTACGAAAATTTCTGATAAATTGCAGATTTCCTCATTTATTAAGATTTCTATAAAGATATGTTAGCGGGAAAAATCTGAAATATTTCATTATTATTATAAGTATAACTTATATGAAAAATTTTGGAACTCTTCTAAAATAAGTAAAAGAAAACTTCCAAGTAGCAAAGTAGAAGAAATAAATAACGTCATTGACAATTTTGTACAATTTGAAATTAATCAACTGTAACATTTTTTTAAAATGCTACAACTTTACAGATACAATTGTGAATCGGAAGTGTATCTCACAGAAAAATAATATTTTAACCACATAATTAATTAATTTCAAATTTTACGAAAATATTTGAGATGTAATATGGGGTCCGATTCTTAAATTTTGGGGGATTTTTAATTCCATTTTAAATGACGGAAAAAAATCACCGGCGCAACATAAAAAAAAAACGATTAAATCGAGGATTTTCGGGATCCGAGTCTCAGACTTTGACGGCGCGTGCAAGCTAAACGACTGACTTGACGATAAATGTTGTTCAGATCATTATCGTAGATAATTTTACGCTCTACAAAAAAGGTACATATAGTTAGTTACCCTATCTTGCTTAGTTTTCGAGATATTTGAGAAAAAATAAAAAAATCGCGTTTTTTGTTGATAATATTGTTAATAACTTTTTATTGCGCGTTAATTTTGCGAAGCAAAATAAATCCCACTTATAGTACCTCAAATCAAAGCGATTCATGGTGGTTGCAACCTGAGAAGATTAATTGGAAGGTTAACCCCCTAAATTAGTCTAATATATGACTGGCCTACCTGCGTAGCTGCATCGCGGCAGCGCGCGTTACTAGTGCTTGCAGTCTTTTTGAAATATCAAAAAGGAATTCTTTTTCTGTTCATTTCGGATAAACTATACGAATTCATGAAGAATTTGAAATGGTGAATCCTTTTTGAGTTCATGACGATCATCTGCGCTATTTGCTAGTACATACATACCACTGAGATATAAGTACCCCAGATTATAGCCAAGCGTATCTGAGCAAAATCGCGTAAACCTGTGATTGCTTATGATGCTGGCAACTTGCCGTATATATTTGCTTCAATTAATTTCGAGTAATTTAATATTTAAAGCAACACGTGGGCAACATTGGATATATGTATTGCCAGCATTTTATCGGCAAGAGAGCAACATCAAATTTACTTCGCGTTGCTAGCAATGACAGCATTGTGTGATCCTATGAATTATTACAGCAACATGACAGCAACAGCTCGAATTTTGAATCAGACAATTTTAGATCGCAGCATCCCAGCGAGAAATGACCCATCGAATCGACGTCTAATTGACGTCGAAAACGTATATCGAAAAGTAATTGAAATATATTCATCGATTTCGATTGATTTATGGCACAACTTTCGATGACTTTTCGACTCGATCAGAATAAATCGATTTCGACTCGATATTGATTATTATTTCCTCACTGCAGATATGGGCCGATTCACCGTCTCCGATTAACATGATCCTCCGATTAAACTCTTTAGCTTTTTCTAAGGGGGGGAAATCTATAGACTTGCAAGTTGCGAGGAGAAGACGGATGAATTGATGAAGGGGATTATTTAAAAATGGGAGACTATCTCTTGGAGATTGAGGAAAGGTTTCCTCAATGTATTTGACTAAATAAGAGGCTTTACTAGAGTATAATCCGCAATTAAATATTACATAGTTAATATTTTACATTGGGTTACCGCAAGGGCAGCGTTCGGTTGGTGACAAAGAACGAGACGTCTGTCGTAGTGTGGACATAAAGTAAAGCATACATAGAAAACCGTAAGACGTAAAAGACTATACAATACATGTTGTGTCCTCAAGTAAGGACCGGTGCTAGGCACGTATTGATAGGATTTGAGTCACTGGTAGACACGGTTTAGGCTGAAATTCCATGGTGCGGAATGGAAGTGCGGAATAGAGAATGCGTCATAGACACAGCCAATCAGAGCTATGCAGCAGTGTTTACGATTTTTCCTGCATGCGTTCGTGGCGCAGTTGCGTTAAAGATTTGCGTCATAGAGCCATAACCTTAGTATTTGATCTGTGTATTTGAGTGCCTAACCTAAATAATCATACTTGGACTAAACTAAAAAAAAGAAATTTGTGTATTTGAAGTTAACCCAGTTAATTTTTTTTATATTTGATAAAGTAAGTGAAAGTATTCTTAATAAAATGGATGAATGTGAGTCTAATCAAATACGTGATAATGTAAGTAAAAATGTAAGTGAAATTATTCACATATTATTTTAACATATATTAAGATGTAGATTAAGCAATTATTTTTTGTAGTATTATCACTGCTTTTACTGCAATTTTTGGGGGGATCCCGTTTGCCTACATTCCCGATTGCCAACAGCTTCGTTTGCCCACAACATTTTGCCTACAGCTTCGATTGCCGACATTCCCGATTGCCTACAGAGCGATTGCCTACAAGCATTATTGCGCACATGTAATAGTTAAAAATACGAACGTACGTTTGCGTACATGGCCAAACACATTGCACACATGACATTATTGCGCACATACACATTGCACACATAATATTATTGCGCACATAAAATAAGAAAATCATATTAGCACATTGCACACATAACGTATTGCACACATACACTTTGCACACATAACATTATTGCGCACATAACCTTTGCACACATGACATTATTGCGCACATAAAATAAGAAAATCATGTTAGCACATTGCACACATAACGTATTGCGCACATACACTTTGCACACATAACATTATTGCGCATATACACTTTGCACACATGACATTATTGCGCGCACACATTGCACACATAATATTATTGCGCACATAAAATAAGAAAATTATTTTAACACATTGTACACATAACGTTATTGCACATATACACTTTGCACACATAACATTATTGCGCACATACACTTTGCACACATGACATTATTGCGCACATACACATTGCACACATAAAATTATTGCGCATATAAAATAAGAAAATCATATTAGCACATTGCACACATAACGTATTGCGCACATACACTTTGCACACATGACGTTATTGCGTCCGAGTTTCGGTTTAAGCCAATCAACTTGCAGCTCTTACAGAAAAGCAGCAGTTTCATTGGCTTAAACCGAAACTTGGACGCAATTCTAGCATCGTGGACACAAGGCTTAAGAGGCAGCGTGGGAACATAATGGTGCAGACATAAGCCTCAACTGTAAGGCTAACTTCTATAAAACTGAATATGAATACGGGCTTTATAAATTATAAGTTACAAAGCGAGGTTCACGTGCATGGGGGGGTGCAGGGGGGGGGGGCGAAGCCCCCCCCGCTCACGCTTAAAGCGAAATACATTGCCTACTCGGGCACGCCGAAGGCGTGTCCATGAGGGGGGGGTGCGGGGGGGGCAAAGCCCCCCCCCTGCCCACCCATCAACCCAACCCACACCGCCCAGTGCACAGGGGGGGTGCAGGGGGGGGCGAGAGCCCCCCCCGCCCACACCTCTAGGTTTACTCACACAATGGGGGGGGGGGGGGTGCAGGGGGGGCGAAGCCCCCCCCCCGCCCACGCATGTACTTTGATATGTTATATAAGATATGTTCACCATTGAAAGCTAATTGTAAATGATATGCATTATAAGTATACATACGTTTCAAATTCGCGCACTTTTGCATGCGCGTGCGGCCACTGAGCATGGCGCAACGAAATCGGTGAGGAGGCCACTATTCTTCAGATTTACCATTTTTCGTTTTTCTTATTTTATGTGCGCAATAATATTATGTGTGCAACGTGTATGTGTGCAATACGTTATGTGTGCAATACGTTATGTGTGCAATGTGTATGTGTGCAATACGTTATGTGTGCAATGTGCTAATATGATTTTCTTATTTTATGTGCGCAATAATGTCATGTGTGCAAAGTGTATGTGCGCAATAATGTTATGTGTGCAAAGTGTATGTGTGCAATACGTTCCCAGTGAGAAATCAAAAGTCGAAATGATATCGAAATGACATCGAAATATGGACATCGAAATCCAACATCGTTTCGAGATTTAAACGGGCCTGATTTCGAGAAATTTTCGACATCGAAATCAGCTCGAAGACATTGATTTTTCGATATTCACCCGGCATAAAAAAAAAAAAATTTTTTTCGAAATTTTATTACTATTTTATAACTAAATTTGTTTCTTAAGATGTAGTCTATGATTATAAATATTTTCTTGTATTTGAAAAACACACTTACCTTGGTGGGATTCGAACTCGGGACCTCTGGATCGTGAGCCAACTGCCTTACGTGGTAGACTACTTCTTAATTTGATGTAAGTGTTATATATAGTCTACATATGTCATAACCAGCGTAAATATATAATTTTTCAAAAATCATCTTAAGAAACAAATTCAGTTTAAAAAGAGTAATAAAATTTTGAATTGGATATATGATATAATATTTCTTAATGTCGGGTGAATGTCAGAAACCAGTGCCGGCTCATTATGAAATTTTGTGTTCGTAAATATATTTATGAAAAAAGTATATTTTTATAAAGTTAAAACATTCTTATCAAATCCTAACAAGGGCCTTATTAGATAAAAATATTCGAGCTAATTTCGACGTCGTTTCGACGTCGTTTCGGCATATCGTTTCGATATTAGCTTTCTCACTGATTAGATATATTTTTATATAAAAAATTTTCTACCGGTGTCTTTTTCAGTACATATACAAAATAATTTAACTAATTATATCAAGAAAATTAAGACGGCGAATATTATTGTTGATTGTATGTGAATATTCGCCGTTTTGCAATGTTGCAACGTTTCTGCAATGTGACTGCAAGCATCTGTGCTGTACATGGGAATTCTTAAGCGGGGAGCACACACTTCTGCACAAAAGCGGGGAACACAGACTTTTGCATAACGCATAATACGTAAGCATAAGAAAACTGATTGGTCTATTTCCTTATGCACATGTGTATGGACCAATCAATTTTCTTATGCTTACGCATTATGCGTTGTGCAGAAGTGTGTGCTCCCCGCTTTACTCATAGTCCGAGATCCGGTATTAGAAATTTCTACCCTCATCTGTTATTTACGAATGATAAAAAATATATGCTAGATAACATATACATTGATACATCGCAAATAGGTTGCCGAGCTAAATCCTGACCCATCAATGTTAAATAATTAAATTTGTAATTAAATTTATTCGATCAACTTCCTCGATTGGTTATTTATAAAAATTGTGCATTAGTTGAGAGAATATACCCGAAGGAATTGGAAAAATAAAGGTTGCCTACTTTCCCCTCTGCGCAGCTGTGGAGTTGCCAGGTATAAACAGGTGTGTGAGTAAGCGTTATTAATATACCCTCATCAGTTATTTAATCAAATTATTATATCAAATGAAAGCTTATTTAATTCACAATCCAACCGTATTAGGTTGCTTTATCAAAAAGTTGATTGCATCCATGGTTGCCTAGATTTTAGATGTAAAGTTTTCAGCGCGAGCGTTGGGAGTGACAGAGAAGCGTTGCGTAATCGTACGTTGAATTCGATGTCTAGGTGTCCCAGGTTGCCGATGACGAGGTTCACATAGTGCGCTCCGTAGTTTTCGGTGTCTACGTGTATTAATACCTTGAATTCGATGTCCACGTGTTCCAGGTTGCCGATGATGGGTTCCAGATAGTGCGCTCCATAGTTTTTGGTGTCCAGGTGTAATAATACGTTGAATTCGATGTCTAGGTGTCCCACGTTGCCGATGACGAGGTCCACATAGTGCGCTTCGTAGTTTTCGGTGTCCAGGTGTATTAATACCTTGAATTCGATGTCCACGTGTTCCAGGTTGCCGATGATGGGTTCCAGATAGTGCGCTCCATAGTTTTTGGTGTCCAGGTGTAATAATACGTTGAATTCGATGTCTAGGTGTCCCACGTTGCCGATGACGAGGTCCACATAGTGCGCTTCGTAGTTTTCGGTGTCTACGTGTATACCTCTAATTCGATATCTACGTGTCCTACATTCAGATTTAAAGTTATTAATACGCGTAGACACCAAAAACTACGAAGCGCACTATGTGAACCTCGTCATCGGCAACCTGGGACACCTAGACATCGCATTCAACGTATTATTACACCTGGACACCGAAGACTACGAAGCGCACTATGTGGACCTCGTCATCGGCAACCTGGGACACCTAGACATCGAATTCAACGTACGATTACACCTGGACACCGAGAACTATGAAGCGCACTATATGGATTCCGTCATCGGCAACCTGGGACACGTGGACATCGAATTCAAGGTATTAATACACGTAGACACCGAAAACTACGAAGCGCACTATGTGAACCTCGTCATCGGGAACCTGGGACACCTAGACATCGAATTCAACGTACGATTACACCTGGACACCGAGAACTATGAAGCGCACTATATGGATCCCGTCATCGGCAACCTGGGACACGTGGACATCGAATTCAAGGTATTAATACACGTAGACACCGAAAACTACGGAGCGCACTATGTGAACCTCGTCATCGGCAACCTGGGACACCTAGACATCGAATTCAACGTACGATTACACCTGGACACCAAAAACTATGAAGCGCACTATCTGGATCCCGTCATCGGCAACCTGGGACACGTGGACATCGAATTCAAGGTATTAATACACGTAGACACCGAAAACTACGGAGCGCACTATGTGAACCTCGTCATCGGCAACCTGGGACACCTAGACATCGAATTCAACGTACGATTACGCAACGCTTCTCTGTCACTCTCAACGCTCGCGCTGAAAACTTTACATCTAAAATCTAGGCAATCATGGATGCAATCAACTTTTTGATAAAGCAACCTAATACGGTTGGATTGTGAATTAAATAAGCTTTCATTTGATATAATAATTTGATTAAATAACTGATGAGGGTATATTAATAACGCTTACTCACACACCTGTTTATACCTGGCAACTCCACAGCTGCGCAGAGGGGAAAGTAGGCAACCTTTATTTTTCCAATTCCTTCGGGTATATTCTCTCAACTAATGCACAATTTTTATAAATAACCAATCGAGGAAGTTGATCGAATAAATTTAATTACAAATTTAATTATTTAACATTGATGGGTCAGGATTTAGCTCGGCAACCTATTTGCGATGTATCAATGTATATGTTATCTAGCATATATTTTTTATCATTCGTAAATAACAGATGAGGGTAGAAATTTCTAATACCGGATCTTAGACCATCAGTAAGAAATGACTCGTCAAATCGACGTCAAATCGATGTCGAATCGATGAGTCATTTCGACATCGAATTGTAGTATCATATTGATATCATTTCGACCTCGAATCGAGATTTTGCATATAAACGGATGTACACAGAGTTACAACAGTAAAATTGAACAAAATAGTAACAGGAGTGACTGTTATCATTCATGTCAGTTTATTTAAGATTACTCGAAAATATGTCGAAATTCAAACGAACGTTGACTTTTTTTACCCTTGCCAACGATATCGAGCTAATTTCGACGTTTAAGCTCATTTCGACGTCGTTTCGACATCGTTTCGATATCATTTCGACTTTTGATTTCTCACTGGGTTATGTGTGCAATGTGCTAATATGATTTTCTTATTTTATGTGCGCAATAATATTATGTGTGCAATGTGTATGTGCGCAATAATGTTATGTGTGCAATGTGTTTGGCCATGTGCGCAAACGTACATTCGTATTTTTAACTATTATGTGCGCAATAATGCTTGTAGGCAATCGCTCTGTAGGCAATCGGGAATGTCGGCAATCGAAGCTGTAGGCAAAATATTGTGGGCAAACGAAGCTGTTGGCAATCGGGAATGTAGGCAAACGGAGCCCCCTCCAATTTTTGGCTACCGAAAGAAAATTTTAATTACACGACCCATTCATGTTTCGCGCACATGGATTTGAAAAATAAAAGTTTATATGTAGATGAAAAAAATCGTTTATTAAAGGGTTAGTTTTATGTTTTGCTAAATACAATTTGATCGAAATTTGATATTACATTATTATATATGCATACATAACAAATATCATAAATATATGTTATACAATTTGTTTTTAAATTGTAGGTAAATTAAACTGTGCTGAAAATCCTTCAGAGACAATGCCTGAGGAGGAGGAATTACTACAAGAATCTGAAGTACATCATAATGATGTTGACGTAGATGTTATGTTTTAGGTCCAAAGAATAAACATGAAGACAATGAATTTCAGAAGCAGTTAGTTAACATTATATCGGAGTGTAATCAACCTGCTAATGGATTTTTACTTCATTTGGGTGACATTTTACAAAGATTGCCGTACAAAGAAAGAAGAACTCTTGAAAAAGAAATTTTAGATTTAGCTTACAAAGCGGAAGAAAGAGCACAACTTACTTCATAATTTAATACTCATTCATCACTGATCCTGGTTGAAAATATTGAACTGGTCTTCCAGCTGGTTATTTTCAAACGCGACATTAAAATTATATTTATGATAGGACTTGTGATTTAAAGTATATAATATATTTTTATAACATTCTTTATAAACGATTATTTTCAATAAAACCTATAATTTCCTACATGTTTTCTTATTTATTTCAATTAATTACATAGAAAATGTTGTTAAATACATTAAATAATAGTGTTTGAGATCGTGCGAATCAGTGTGAGAGAAGGTTCGAGGAGAATTTCGCGTTAAGTTGATTATCACTTTCCAGTTATGGCATGGATTGTTCGAGCATATTATTCCAGAACGTTCGCTGATTTTCGGCTAATAATAAAGTCAAGCAGCTCACAAAAGAAAGATCCATGCCATAAACAAAGCAAGCGAAAACACGTAACGTTCCCTTCAAATCGACAATTGAAAGCAGTGACGTCCGCACGATGACGTAGGGCTCCGATGGCCAATCACCCTCTCGAAATTCGTGGCAACGAGCCAGGAGGGAGGTTCGCCTCAAAGATAATAAAAGGGCCGCCGCTGCGCCGCGGGATCGATTTCGCTCGCAGATCACTCAGTTACAACCGCTTTCGCACACCGCTTTCCTTTGCACACCGCTTTGCACACCGCTTTGCACACCGCTTTCGTACACCGCGTCGATTAGCTTTTCGCTACTTCGCATCGCGAGCCGCCTTGCTGCTCCCAGCACGCCGCGCTAAACTCTGTGCGCGTTCACGGCACTCTGCCTAAAAAGAACCTGTATAAATAACTGTAAATATTCTGTAAATAGACGTTGCCTTATTTTTTGTAACTTTGGATTTGCTGTTTCTTTGTGGTCGTCTTCTACCTCGCGCTTCCTCGCGCTACCGCGCGCTCTCGAACAAATAGTATTTTAATATTAAAATATATGTAAACAGTTTTGAGTCATAAATGTACAAAACATTAGGAAAAGCAAAAAAAGTAATTTGTAATATATATATATATATATATATATATATATATATATATATATACATATATTATTATAATAGAATTCTGCAAATCATTATTTTCAAAATTTAGAAATCATTGTTTACAGCTTTTTCCCATTGCCAATTTACAGCACCTTCTTTCATAAAATAATTAGCGAATCTCTCTCTATAGACGCGTGATAAATTGCTGGAAGACACATTGTTTGCTTGGTTTATTATACTTTGAATAGCAAGCGATGGTTGTTGTTTCTCGTTATCTGTGCAATTTAAATATCTTCTATCTCTAGAATGCTTGACAAGTTCTTTAGTAATAATGAAATTATGTAAACATATAGAGTGGCTAACACCATTATTTCAGATTTCTTCACATATGTATTAATAGGTCTTCGGAAAATTCTCCAGCGTGCCACAAGGATGCCAAAAGCACTTTCAACAACTCTTCTTGTTCTGCTTTGACGGTAATTGTAAACCTTTTTTTTAGGTCTAATTGTGAACGTCTTGGATAAGGATGCATCAGGTAAGGTGATAATGGATACGCTTCATCACCTATCAAAACGAATGGCAATTCATACTGGCCAGCTTTAGAAGGTGGAGGTACACTTAAAGTATTTCCTTCAAGTCTTGCTTTTAATTCACTGTTAGCGAATACTCCTGCATCACTACATCGACCTTCCGCTCCTACATCAACCAAAATAAATCTGTAGCGTGCATCAGAAACAGCAGTAAGATTTATACTATGAGTTTTTTTGTAATTGAAGTATGTGGAACCGCTGTGAGGTGGAGCCTGTAATTACAATTTTCAATTATGTTATTGATATATATATATACCACCATATATAAACTCACTGAAATAAAACATACAAGTAAAGCTTCATTAAACATTTATCTTTATCTGAATATGTTTCCCATCTATAGCTCCAATGCAATGGGGGAAATTCCACTTTGTTTGAAATTCTTCAGCAATTTTCGTCCATCCATCTTCGTCCGGTACAGGTATAACTAAATCTTTCAAATTTAACCATATTTCTTTGCAAGTTTCGGTAACAATTTTTGAAACAGTATTTGGTGCGACCTTTAATCTTTGGTTTACGTTTTTTCTGTCGCCACGAGCGTGAGGACTGTTGTGACACGTGAAGTAGTGTCTCGTGTGTCCCATGTGTCGCGATTGTGGTCCGTAGTGCTGTGTTAAGGGAGAGAGTTTTTAGTGGGTGCAAGTCCCACACATCCCGGGGGCCGGCCGTGCGAGGCATTTTCTCTCTTCCTCCGAAACAAACAAAAAAAAAAAGTATTTGGTGCGACTCGAAAAGCATATCCAATAGACTTCATGCTATCTCCACTTGCTAAATATCTTAAGCATATTTGCAGCCTTGTATGTGAAGCAATTGGTTCTCTAATATTTAATTGTTTTTCAATCCCAGGACCTACTATTAATAGTAGATCTTCAAAAGATGCTACTATCCATTTTTAAATAATTAAAATATAGTGAGGGATCTGTCATTCGTAACACATTAACTAAATTGTCACTATCTCCTTGAAGGAAACGCTGCTGAATTGAATAAATAGGCCTTACCCACATTCTTCTTTTGGATTTCTCTTTTGACAATGTTGTATACAGTAATAATAATTTCACTAAAGCTAATCTTATTTTTTCCTTTCGATAACGGAGCATGGGAGTTCTCATGTATACTCTCATTAAAACTTTAATAGACTCTTCAACCATCATTATTTTGGTTTTCATATTCACACAAAACAGTTTTAGCAAAAAACGTCAACAATACTGTATGGCGTGTATGATCGAGACCAACAGTACTGTGCCGAGGCTGCATCACGCATTCCGCATTCCGCAAGTCTTTGACCGGCCTGTTTACATGGTGCAGAAAAATGACCAAAAATGCGTCAATGCAGTTCAAAAATTTAAAAATATTGTTTTCAACTTTTTTATATTCAATATAAAATTTCATTGAATGTTATATTAATAAAATTATTATTGCTATTACAAAAATTATTTTTTATAAAAACGTTTGAATTATTTTAATAAAATGTTTATTATATCAATTATTTTCATTCCAGATGCGTCAATGCTCGTCTATGACGCACCATGTGCACAGGGCGGGAGACATTTGCAGAATGCGTTGATGCGGCATAGCTCTGATTGGCTGTGACGCATTCTCTATTCCGCACTTCTATTCCGCACCATGGGATTTCAGCCTAAAGGTTGGTTTATAATAGCCGTAACCGTTCATTTAAGCCGTAATCTTTAAGAAATTGACCAATCACAGTCTATTATTCTTCTCACATTCGACTGTCAACGGTTACGGCTATTATAAACCAACCTTTAGAGAACATGAATATTTTATTGAACAACCGATCTGTACAACTGCGCACTTACCGAAAGACTGACTTTCTCCCATGGCGGACTCGCAACGCCCTCAGGTGGCCGGAAGCTTATCCTACTAATCAAATTTCCCTAGCTATATATTCCTATTTGAAAAACCTCGTATTATAAGTTAACATGCCGCGCGCGCCTTGACAACCTTGGTTGTCAAAACTAATACTGCTAAAATAAAGAAAACTTTAGTACATAACATAAGATCTGAACAATTCTCAAAATAAATGACTATGATTTAATAACTATAATTGTTAAACCATTGAAAATTCAACATACTATAGATGCACGAACAAAAGTATAGGTATATGACTTTTAATGCGCCAACAAATAAAGAAACCGAATAAAGCTAAATTATTTTGACCCGTTGTTTAAATTGTCCTCTAATGGGAGAATCGCAAGTTTCGTCGTTGGCCTCTTGAAGACACCCTTGGCTGTTTTTATCACAGCTGTTCGGACTATTCCATCGCTCCCGGGACAGACTTCCTGGATGCGTCCCAGCACCCATTTCAAAGGTGGCAGAGCCCATCCTCTTTGCAAAGAACCAACTGCCCGATCCGGAATTGCGCATCGTGGTTCCTGTACCATTTCGAGCGCCCTTGAAGTTGCAGAAGATACTCGAATGACCACCTTTTTCAGAAATGTTGACGAATTTGTTCCAGCAGCTGCCATCTCAAGAGTCGATTTTTAGTAAGATGAGCCAAGCTTGGTTCGGGATAAGAGATTAACGAAGTCCCGATAAGAAAATGGCCAGCTGTCAGGTAACTCAGATCGTTCGGATCTGATGAAAGAGCAGTTAATGGTCTCGAGTTTAGAATAGCTTCAATCTGAATCACCAAAGTAGAGGCCTCCTCAAATGTCATGACTGCGTCTGAAGCCACCTTATAGAAATGATTCTTGAAGGATTTAACCGCCGCCTCCCATAGTCCGCCGAAATGTGGAGCTCGAGGCGGTATAAAATGCCATTTGATTTTCTCTGCCGCAGTGTGATCGATTATCTTCTTCTTCTCCTCCGCTCGGTTGAAAAGATCTCGAAGCTCCTCCAGCTCACGGTTGGCTCCAACAAGGTTGGTTCCGTTGTCCGAGAATACATCAGACGGTTTTCCTCTGCGGCCGATGAATCGCTTGAAAGCGTTCAGAAACGCCTCCGTCGTCAAATCCGATACTACCTCTAAATGCACAGCTTTCGTTGCCATGCAGACAAACACTGCTATGTAGGCCTTGTTTTTTCTGCCTCTTCCTCTTCCTTCCCGAACGTATATAGGCCCGCAGAAGCCCTGGCGGAAATATTTCTACAAACTGTGCTCCCAAATGGACGAGACGCCGTCACACGATATGCCGGTAAGTTGCCCATCATCTGCTCCTGAATTCGAGGTCTTAATTCAAAACAGGTGATGCACTCACGAACTAATCGTCCGACTGTACCGCGCGCCTTGAGCGGCCAGCACTCCAACCTGACAGCAGCGAGAGTTCAGTTCGCTCCAGCATGTAACATTCTTCTATGCTCATGTTCGATAACTAACTCTGTAAACCTTGAGCGATGAGGTAGTAAGATGGGATGCTTTGCGCCTTCTTGTAGCTTCGAATTTTGTAGCCTGCCACTCACGCGTAAGATACCTTGCGTAAGATGCTTTCGCCTCTTTCCAAGACCTCTAATTCTTTTGAGAATGCAGCTCGTTGCACCATCTTGATTAAACATCTTCGCGCGTGCTCTAGTTCATCGACGTTCAGGGGGTCCGACCGACCTTGCTCTATTTCCTTCCTGCACATGCGTGCAAAGCGGATACAGGTAGCTATAGCACGAATCAGTTTATTGAGCGTTGAGAACTTGTCGAATACATCAGTATCCGTTTGCAATGGCATTGCTATCACGCTGTCTTCCCCATCTTCGCCTAACGGCTCCTCATTGTCTTCCAATGTTGTTAAAGGATGCGTCGTAATTTCGTCGTGTTGCAGCCATAGCGGTCCGTTCCACCACAGCTGAGAACTCATCAAATCTTGCGGAGTAGAGCTTTTTTTTTGTTTCCGTGGAGGAGAGAAAAATGCCTCGCGCACTAGCCCCCGGGCCTGGCCCCCGGGGAGTGTGGGGCTTGCACCCACTAAAAAACTCTCCCCCTAAACACAGCACGCTGGACACGAGTTATGACACGCGGGAGACCAGAGGTATTACATCACGCGCCACAACAGTCCTCACGCTCGAGGCGACAGAAAAACGTAAACCGAACACGACAGACACACGGGAGGTCAAGCCAGGGGTGCTTCAATCTCGCGAGAAAAAGTGTCCCTAGTCGAATTCCCGGACGCATAGTGGTGCTTGCGCACAGCCACATGCGCCGGTCATTCAGCCTCCGCCTCAGAGAACCCCCATGATGACTGCAACGCCACTTACGGGGGAAGTGACGTGGGAGGCCGAAGCCCCCCCCACACGCCCCCAAGACGCACAGCCATACCATACAGGGTCTCTTCATTGGCAGAACGGGACACTTCGCTCGAGGAAATCCACGCCCCCAAACAACACGTACACGAACTGTCACAGGACGCGCACGAGCTAGACAAATAGGAAGCACCCTCTATCCGGAGAGGGGTACCACAGAGCACAGAGCAAGAGCGTGCATCCGCACGCCCTTCAACGCAGAGGGTTACACACATATACCCACCACCACGATAATAAGTGACCGACTTTCGGTCAACGCGTCTCTGATTCTCTCGTACACCTCATCTCCCTCCCCCACCCCCCGTTACGCACTCCCCAAGATTAATGCGACGTACGCACGCAATATTATTATTATTCGAATGACCGGAGGTCGATTCGAAGCGGTGGCGGGCTCTCATCCGCTTCTCCCTCGTAGCATGGACGACCAACTTCGATCTCCGGCTTCGATACGCAAATACAACGAAGCATGAGTATAGTAGAGGGAAGAGAGATGAGCGGAGATATACACGCTTAAGTGGAGTCATGACTCCACGGGGAGACCCTGGCGGAAATATTTCTACAAAATTTAAAAAAAAATAAAAGTGTGCTACAAAAAACTATAAAATATAATTGCCAGAATCTATTGAAGTCTACATAAATTTAGGTAGTGCTACATAATTCTACATAAAAATTCTAGAATTGGAACACTTTTGTAAATTTATGTATTTTTCTATTGGAGCTTGATCTATAAATTTTTATGAATAACTACAACTTTTTGGATATACTATAAACAAAATAAAAAATAAAATTTACTTCTCTCGTTGAACATTATTTTATGGCTGAAAATCTTGATTACGTGCAAGCTTAATTAAATAAATTTATATTTTACTTAGAAAACTTGCTTACCACCGCTGGATTTGAACCTGAAACCCCTGGCTCTTGAGTCAGTCACCTTCCGCACTGTGCTACAACATTGATTGATGACGTTTCGTATTGTCTATATATGTTACACTTATTGTTAGCAGAAAATTGTACATTTGTGTATTTTTCTATTGGGTCTTACAGCAAACTATACGAAAATAAAAACATAAATATTTTGACTTCTGCGAATTAAGGAGTTATTAATAATATATAAATTTTTGTAGATTTGTGTAAAAACTTGTAACATTTAACTAAAAAGTACAAATTTTAATTAGCCATAATTGTAATAGATTTTTGAGCTGTACAAACAAATCAGTATTTGTTACTATTCGTACAAAATTGTAGTATTTTATGAGAAACTAAAAACTGGATTAGATTCTAATTTGCCTAGTTTTACGTATGTAAATTGTGGTAGATTTCTATAGTCATTTATAAATAATTGTAGTATTCTACAAATGAGCAGATGTTTTAATTTTTTAAGATTTTGTTGATTCTCAAATTTTTAAAATTTGTAGATCTCTGTACTATTTTTTATTAAATTGTAGTTTTTCATGAAATACTACTTGCAATAATTTCATGATTTGAGAGCACTATAATTTATGGTACTATTTCATAGATATTTCTACAAAAAAATAATTATTTCTACAAAAAATTAAATATTTCGACAGAAATGTACAAATTTCTATTTTTAGTCCAGTTTTGTAGTTATTCATAGAAATTTTTTCCGCCAGGGGATCCCCCGGGGGAAGACCCGCCGCGGCCGACAGCCTCAAAAGAGCTCCAGGTAGCCGTCGCTGCCCGCAGCGGCACCCGAGCCAAACAGCGACGAGCGGTCAGCCCCGGCCGATCCACCCCCGGAGGACCCCGCGGTAGACCCCAGAATAATTTGACGCAAGTGCGTCATCGAGTAAACGCAGAACCACGCAGGGTCCCACCGGGACGCCCCGACCAGGCCGCAGGACGCCGGCCGCCACAGGCCATCGGCCCCCGCAAGGATCCGGCAAAACGTCGCACCCGTCGACGCGCCGGACCCCACGGGGGGAGGGCAGCCCACGGGCGGCCGGCGCCCAGCGGCCCCGGGACGCCGAGAGAGGGACCAGCGACCACGCACCGCAGTACCCAGTATCTAAACTAACCTAATCTAATCTAAGTAAATAAGCGGGGTAGCCGCACGCTAAGAGTCGTTCTCCGGAGCGATCTCAACAATATCGGGGTCAAAGAGACCCTGTTGGCGCCTCCTCTCGTCGTCCTCTTTCCGTCGGAGGACCCTTTCGGCGAAAATAGCAAAGGTGTTCCAAGCCTCTCTAGACTCACACATCTTACCAACCAGTGTTAAATCACGACCAACCACGGCCGTGAGCTCAGCACGCTCGAGTTCCCAATAATTACACACCATAAGAGTGTGTTCAGATGTGTCGATCGCCAAGTGACAATATCGGCATATTGGTGAATCCTCCTTCTGTATCCTAAATAAAAAGGATCCAAAACAACCGTGTCCCGTTAAGAATTGGGTCGTTCTGAAACTCAGGAAGCCGCTGCGTCGGTCGAGCCAGTTCTCGAAATTTGGAGAGATCGCCTCTCTAGTCCTCCTCCCAGGGAGGTTTCCGTCCCTTATGTGAACCGCCCATTGTCGCCTGAGCTCCAGCCACTCCTCGGCGCGTACCTCTTTGGGAGCATCGGAGTAAAAATTCCCCAATTCTTTCATCTCTCGTAATCTTAGGTAGACGCGCCTAAGATAGTCCGCGTACAGGTATATGGGTGGGACACGCGTGGCTGCCTCGTATGCGACTGTGCGATACGCCATAACAGTGCGTTGTGCAGTAAGGCGAAGAGCGCGACGCATCTTCCTCTGTTGATTGCCGGATGATGAAAATTCCACACTCCAAATTGGAGCCGCAAATAGGATGCGGAGTAGAGCTGCGCGATACTAAGTCGGCGGGATTACTCTTCGTTCCTACGTGGTTCCAATCTTCAACGGTGGTTAATTCCTGAATCTCGCCAATTCTATGTGCGACGAAGACTGGTCATTTTTTATTCATCGTCTGGATCCAATGTAGAACGATGCGCGAATCGGTCCGGTAGCATTTTTTTGCAATCTTGATTTCTAACGAGCTCTCGACTCTATCCATCAGCTGAGCGAGCAGCTGAGCGCCGCATAACTCCGCTCTTGGGATGGAAATCGTCTTGACAGGTGCGACACGGGATTTAGCACACAACAATTGTGCGGACCAATTTCCTTGTGCGTCACGGCTACGCAGGTAAACGCATGCTCCGTATGCGAGCTCGCTAGCGTCGCAGAAACCATGTAATTCGAATTCCACGGCGTCCTCGCTGATGACTGCCCGCTGTATTTTGCAACCGTTTGGCTCTTTCATCTTCATAACGTAGTCCGACCACTCTGTATAGATGTCGGATGGCAATGACTCGTCCCATCCAACTTTCAGTTTCCACAGCTTTTGGATCATAATTTTCGCGGTTATTACCACCGGCGCCAAGAGGCCCAGCGGATCGAATATGGAAGCGATGGCCGATAGCATGGTTCTCTTCGTATACCCTCTTGACGAATCCACGTTAATTTCATATTGGAACACGTCCTCTGTAGGATTCCATTTAACTCCGAGAGTTTTAGTCGTACCATCTTTATCTAATTCTAGCATGTGATTGGATATCGATGATGCTGCCATATCAGACAACACGTTTTGATCATTTAAAGCCCACATTCGCAGAATAAATCTGCCTTCCTGGAGTAGATTACTGACCTCATCTCGAACAATTCTTGCTTCTTCTTTGTTGTCCGCACCCCCGACGAAGTTGTCCATGTAGAACCTCTTCAGCACCATCAGCGCTTTGGATACCGATCTGCCAGCAATTTTGCCAACTGTAGGATCGTTTGGGTAGCTAGGTATGAAGCCGGAACTGTACCGTATGTTAGCGTCAATAATTCGAATATCCGGAGCTCTTCGGTAGAATGTTCACGCCAGACAATTCGCTGCAGAGACACTTGATCCTCGTTGATCAATATGTGCCTATACATCTTGGCAATGTCTGCAATCAAGACCACTATGAAAATACGTAATGTGAGAAGAATGTAGAATACATCTGGCTGAACAACTGGACCCGCCATCAAGGCGTCGTTCAAAGATATGCCGGTCGTCGTCTCGCTTGATGCGTTGAACACGACTCTCAAATGTGTTGTAACGCTTCCTTCTTTTATTATACAATGGTGAGGTAAATAACAATGTGGCCTTACATTCTTCGACGCACTGTCCTGTGAAAGCTCCCTCATGTAACCCAATTGTAGATACTCTTTCATGAATTCATTGTATTCTTTCTTCATGCTAGGATTTCGTTCTAAACGACGCTCCAATCTCTTGAATTGTTGTACTGCGATTTCGGAGGAATCTCCCAACTTTTGGATCTTCTCTTCCTTCGTTGGTAGAGTCACAATAAATCGACCCTGTTCGTTGCGCTTGTATGTACTCGCATAATACTTCTCGCAGTAACGTTCCTCCGGAGTTCGTGTATTTTGTCTAACGTTATGCTCTAGCTGCCAAAAGCGTGCCATGCTTTCGTGAAGTTGAGCATCAAGAGCTAGATTGCACCTTGTGCCCTTCGCAGGCTTATCTCTCGTCCTGAACTTGCCCGAGACAATCCATCCGAACAGTGTCTTCTGCCAAACTGGCTGATCTTCCGCAAGTCTGATCTTCCCGATGCACAAAAGGTCAAAAAATATCTCTGCTCCCAGCAACAGGTCTATGTTTGATGATTGATTGAATTTAGGATCCGCTAACGTTATGCCATTCGGGATTTGCAACTCTTCGAAATCTAGATGATTGTTTGGAAGTGCTTGAGCTATCTGATCAATTACTAAACAGTCGAGCTTCGCTTGATATCCATTTATCCTAGACTGCAGCGTTATCTTCGCTAAGCTACGAGCTTGAGTTGCCGTTTTGCCCTAATATTGGAATATGCGTAGGCCTTTGCTTGAGCCCAAGGGCTTTGACGCAATCAGTTGTGATGAAAGAAGACTGCGATCCATTGTCCAATAACGCTCGACATGGCCTTGGCGTACCTTTTATATCCAAAACGTTGACGATTGCCGTTGCTAGGAGCACTTGTCGTTCCTGCCCAACAGCGGAATGGTTCACACTTGTGGCCACTACCTTTTCGTTGCTTTTAGAATCGTCTCCTGAGGCGGAATCTCCAGAAGGCTTTGTAGTATGCTTCAAATGTAGCAGAGTATTATGTCTCTTGTCGCACTTCCGACAGGCTCCAGAATTGCACTGTTTTGCTTGATGCGATGCAGCTTTCAAACAATTCAGACACAATTTGCGCGTTCTCGCTTATTTTATACGCTGCTCCGTATTGAGTTGGCTGAATTCGCTGCATTTATAAATAAAGTGATCTGCTTTACCACAATAAACGCACATAATTTTCGTAGTCGCTACATGAACTGCTGTGCTCTTGCTTTGTTCAGGGTTTCCTTGAATTGCTTTCTGCGTACGCGATGACGCTTCCAATGCCCTGCATCGTTGAGCCAAAAATTCCGTCAGCTCCGAGAATTTTGGTATTACTCCTTTCCTTATCGAGATTTCCCATTCTTTGCTTGTTGCTGCATCCAATCGGCTTGTTACGAGATAAATCATCAAATCATCTCATTGTTCGATAGGTCGCTTCAAAGCCTTCAACGCACGTATATGTTTCATCACGTTGTCCAATAATTTTCGCAGAGCTTGATGATTTTCTTTCACCATCGCGGGTTGATTGAATAACGCTCGAATATGCTTCTGAATAATTAAACTGTCGTCGTCGTATCTCTCTTTCAGCGTATTCTAAGCCTCATCATAATTGTCGTCTGACGTTTCGAAAGAGCTGATAACATCATGAGCCTCGCCTTTTAACGCCGCAATGAGATACTGCATCTTCTGAATCTTTGGAAGCGTAGAATGTTCATGAATCATAGTAGTAAATATGTTTTTGAATGGTATCCAATCATCATACTTGCCCGAAAACTCTGGGAGATTTATGCGAGGCAGCTTCAAGTAATCGTTTGCGACATTACCTCTCATTGAGCCATTCATTACATCTTGGTTATGTTGTATACTGACACCTGTCACTTCTTGGACGACTCGCTCTTGTTTCTCCTCGATCAGAGTCTCCAAATCGACGACGATAGAGAAATACTTATTTTCGAATTGCGTTCTTTCTTCTTGATGACCTTCCTGATCGACATCTTCTAGCTCGATTTCTTCGATCTTCGATTGAATGTCATCGAAGGCTTTCCAGTTATCTGCGTTTCCAGTAATAAAGAAGTCTATTTGATGACGTTGACGTAACTCAATCAATGACGTTTGTGCCGCGTTTAAGTTATCTAAGTACGTACGAACTCGCGTACACTGCGATTTAATTTGAGCACGTTTCGATTTTAATGATTTCAGCAGCGCGACACTCGCGTCCGCTTCTGCCATCTTGATTTCACGACGCCCGTACTGCTATACTTTACCGACAGACGATTTCTCAACTCCCGTGGCTCCCGCGCGAAGCTCTGGGCCGATTAATCGAGCACGGTTTGTTAGTATAGGCGTCGCGACCCTAGCGCTTGCGAGCGCTGCCGACTCGCACGTTCCCGCGCGTATGCAATGGCGATTTCCGGTTCGCGCCCGAACGATACCGCTCACAATCCCGAAATATGCTCGAGTGCACGGCCCGTTATCGATGTCCGACGATCACGGTAGCATACATGCACAGTTAAGCGGGGAGCACACACTTCTGCACAACGCATAATACGTAAGCATAAGAAAGTTGATTGGTCCATACACTTGTGCATAAGGAAATAGACCAATCAGTTTTCTTATGCTTACGTATTATGCGTTATGCAAAAGTGTGTGCTCCCCGCTTTACTTTGTCAGAATGCAAGGTCCGTTATAGTACGCGTGCACAGCACTTTCCCGACGTCTCGAATTGCCGACTTTAACTCGACGGCTATTGTCTTAATGTCTGAATGTCTTGCTGATACGGCCCGTTGCCGATTTCGCGGAACTGTACGCCCGGAGATTGCTCGACGTTCCCACGTAGAGACGCTCGCGAGACACTGACTCGAATTTTCCTGAAGGATCCGGAAGCATGCCGGATGAATCCGGCAATATCCCACTTCTGACACCAAAATATGTTGTGTCCTCAAGTAAGGACCGGTGCTAGGCACGTATTGATAGGTTTTGAGTCACTGGTAGACACGGTTTAGAGAACATGAATAATATTTTATTGAACAACCGATCTGTACAACTGCGCACCTACCGAAAGACTTCTAGACACTGATGACTTTCTCCCATGGCGGACTCGCAACGCCCTCAGGTGGCCGGAAGCTTATCCTACTAATCAAATTTCCCTAGCTATATATTCCTATCAAACAAAGGGAAACGCCGTAATCGGTCAGGACTGGATCTTGCTTCCCTTTGTTTGATTGTATATATCTTACACGGTCGTATAATCTCATACTTATTGTTTATATACGTCGCCGAAAAAGACGTTTTTCCTTATAACTAATGTTGCGATGAATATCACCACATGCCTCGGTGGTCGAATTGGTGAGACGCCCGTCACGGAATGAGGGAGGTCCAGGTTCGAATCCTGGCTGGGGTGTTATTTTTCGCAACATTTTCTTTATATCCCCTGTATCCTATCCTATATGTATTTAATATAATTAAATTGATATCAATTTAATTGTGTGATTGTATCGTTCTGGCTTTGGTTGAGACTGCGTTATGACCGTTGGTAACGGCGCGTGGTCCGCCATGGCAAAGAGTGTACGTAGAAAGTCACTCAAGAATTTATATATATTATTCGGACAAGCAAGATCCAGTCCTGACCGATTACGGCGTTTCCCTTTGTTTGATTGTATATATCTTACACGGTCGTATAATCTCATACTTATTGTTTATATATTCCTATTTGAAAAACCTCGTATTATAAGTTAACAATATGTAACGATGCACCCCGGACAAGCATCGTTCCCGGCTACCACCCGCCGGAGGCCGCCCGACCAACCATCCGTCGGGCGAGAGCAGGGCGCGGTGCGCCCGCATTTTTTTAAATACTCCACCGGCCCCGTGTGCGCGGATAAAACGCGGCACCGGGGCCTTCTCTTCGCGCGGCGACGACGGTCGCCGAAGGAAGCCGAACTACGCCGAAGGCGAGAGCGCGTCCGCGTACCCCCACCCGACGCGCCGGGAGACCGGCCTCCCTCCCATCACGACCCGTCGCGCCGGGGTATATAAGCCGGCGTTCCGGCCAGAAATGGCACTTCGTCTTCACCTCAGCTTTCTGCTGTTCTCTCGACGAAGCCTATCCGCTTGCCTAGGGTGACACACAAAGGAGGTTCGGAGCTCCGCGTCTCTACCGAGTGCTCTCGGGTGTCCCCGACTCCCATCATCCACCTGACAGCACGGCCACACGGGGTCGAGTCCGCTCGGCCTCGCAACGAGGGCTCTCGTTGCCGATACGCTCCAGGATTCCCGACTCCGTCCTGCGAAGACCGCGTAACATAGCCGTAACTATCGCGATCCAGAAAACCCGTGCCGCGTGCACCAGAGCTGCATCGCGCCTCGCTCTGTACGTGTCGCGCTCCTCGCGCCAATCGCAATACCGCCGTCTGTACATACCGCGTCTCGATCTACATTTGTAATACCGCGCCCGTTTGTATATAGCGCATGCATCGCCCGTTTGTATATCAACCTACGTTTGAACTGCCGCGATCCGAAAGCCCGTTCCGAGGGCGCAAGCACCATCCGTCTGTCTATATCACGTACCCGTTCTAACACCGCGTTACATATGTAACTTCGCGTTCCGGAAGTCCGAACCAGGTGCATGAGCACTATCCGACCGTACCTTACCCCGCGTTCCGCATAACGCCCGCGTTCCGTCATCATACCGCGCCCGTTGCGTAACACGGCGCCGCGTATAACCCACGCACTATCTTGTACATATTATATTAAGAGAATAAACTGTGTCGTGTGCTCGTATCCTGGTTATTGTCTCTGGGCCTTCTTCGAACTCCTGATCCGGCGAGTTAGTCCGCGTTCGAAAGACGGGCCGTTACAAATATATATAACCTTTCGCGACTTACGTTTTTCTCTACCTTATTTTAGCCTATCAACAGCCTTTCGACGTTCCGATCACGTACTTATATTCAATTGCAGCATTGCTGTTTGGCGCCGTCGGCGCTCAACGAAATATTCAAGTCGTTGCTCGGCTGCCGGATTGTTTGCGCACGCGCAGCAAATGGCGGCTCATACATATAACGCAAGTAATAAAAAGCTGTGTTCAGCAGAGAAAACTACTTTGCAATTGTTGTAAAATTTGTGAATGTGATTGGTGTATGCTTTTTATTTTGGCCGAAACTAAGAGTAATACACCAAAATTAAATTCACGAATTTTACAACTGCAGTTGCAAACCAGCTTTCTGTGCTGAATACAATTATAATTAGTATAATGCCTGTATATAGGTGCCTATATATAAAAACTCTTTTACTTTCTGTCTTTAATATTTATTTTTAACTATTTAATTTTTTTATTTAATTTGATTATTTAATTTTTAATAAGTCCAATTATTAATATTTATTTTATAATTGAACTTATTTTTTATTTTGATAAATGTAAATACAAATATCTTATTATGTATGTATGTATGTATATATTTATTTCATATCCCCGTAGGGTTCGAAAGGCGTTTTTGCCAAGGAACGTTCCCAAACCTTTTACACTCTCTACAACGTCCTCTTAACCTACTTATACCTACTTAACCTACTTATTCTAACTTATACTACTTAACCTAATTGTGTGGATGTGAGCTTCTGCCTCTGCGTCCGCCCACACCCACACCCGCCGCTCGCACACACACACACACCCTCTCCGCAAAAAGGACTTCCGTTTCCTCTTGCTTCCAATTTTCCTTCAACCCACTTCTATTCCCCTCTACTCGGCTTACCACTCATTCTCTCATTCACCTCAATCATACCCCTCACCTTCCAGCCCTTCCACGTACCCCCTCCTGTTCCTATCTTTTTCAATCTCCCTCATCCACCATTCCCTCTTCCCCCTCTCCCAGTACCCATCTCCTTGCCTCCTGCCAACTCCCTTCTCCCTCATCCCAATCCCTACACCGTTCCCACGCGTGTTCCCACGTCTCTTCTTCTCCCTCGCACAGTCTGCATACCCTTTTCTCCTCCTCCTCCCAGTACCTGCCCTCCCTCATTTCGTTCCCCAGTCTGAATCTCGCCACTCTGCTCCACCTGCTTTCCCCCCACCCTTTCTTTAAATACTCCGGTATCCCTTCCTCTTTCACTTCCTTGTACCATTTACTATATCTGGATTCCTTTATTCTCTCCCATCTCTCCGCTCTTTGTACCTCCCTTTCCCACTTTACCATCTCCTCCAATCTTGTCTCTTCCCCACCCCCTCTCTCCCCCTCTCCCTCTTCCCACAAGCCTCTATCGCTCAGATACTTCTTCCTGCCCTCTTCCTAACCCGAGAGCCTCCCTCTTCTCCTCGATCTCTCCTTCACTTCCTCCCAGCACAATCTCGCCAGTTCACTTCCTCCACCTTCCTCCAGCCTCCTTCCGAAACCCCACGCCCTCCTGCCCGCCCTACCTCTTAGTTTTTTCTCTCTGCAGCTCCTCCCTCACCAAGTACCCCGGTGTCCTCCTGTCCACTCCCAACACCCATCTCAGATATCTTTCTTCCAGTCTCTCCATCCCCTCCCTTTCTTCCCATCCCCATATTTCCACCCCGTACCCCATTACCGTCCAAACCAGCTTGTCAAATAGCCAAAGCCTTCTCCTCCAATCCTTCCCAAATCTCCTCTTCCCTATCCCCCAAACTTGCCCCATAACCGCCACCGCCTTCCTGACCCTTTCCTTCACGTGTGCCTCCTGCCCTCCATTCCTTTGTAGCGTATATCCTAAGTATCGGAACTCTTTCACCTCCTCCACTTTTCTTCCTTTCCACCACCAGTCTCTTTTCACCATTCTTCCTCCTCCTTTTCTAAACCTCATAATCTTGGTTTTCGCCGCATTAAGCTCCAACCTCTTCTTATCCAAGTATCTCTCAAGCCTCTCCATCATACTTCTCATTTCATCCTCTCCCTCTGCCAGTAGCACCATGTCATCCGCATACTCCAGATCGTACACCCTTCCTTTTCCCAGCCTGATTCCGCCCCACTTGACCTTCTTCATCTCCTCCTCTAAATCAGCCAACAGTACAATGAACAGTAGCGGGCTCAGCGGGCACCCCTGTCTTACCCCTCTTGCTGTCCAGAAACTCTCACCCAGCTCCTTTCCCACTCTGACCCTACTTCTCGTCTCTCTCAACACTTCCTCTATCCTCTCTACCAGGCCCTCCCTAACCCCCCTCTCCCTCAACGCCCCAATCAACACCTCCCTATCCACTGAGTCAAAAGCCGCCTTTAGATCCACAAACAACGCCACCACCTTTCCCCCTTTTTTCTGCAGTTGTTTGTTCACTAGGTAGTTAAGCACATAAATGTTGTCCACCGTCCCCATCCTCTTCCTGAATCCCGTTTGATTTGGCGGAATGATCCCCTTACACTCCACTTCCTCCCTCAATCTTTCCGCTAACACCGCCACGTATACCTTGTATAGGGTGGATAACAGGGTGACCCCCCTGTAGTCTTCCACCCTCTCCCCCTCTCCCTTCTTTGCTATGGGCACAATCACCCCCTCCTTCCAGCTCTCCGGCCACCCTCCTCCCCTCCAAACTTTATTGCAAAACCCTCTCACCCATTCCTCCATCTCTTCCCCCCCATGCTTTCACACCTCACTCGGGATACCATCCACCCCTGCCGCGTTTCCCTCTTTCAGTTTTCTTAGGGCCCTTCTCACTTCCCCCTTACTTATTTCCTCCTCGCCTTCCTCACCCTCCCGCCTCATTTCTCTCCCTCCTTTGACAACCCTGCTTTCCACCCCCCCGAGCAGCCTCATGAAATGTTCCTTCCACTCCGCCATCTCTATCCCTTCCGTCACTTTCCTCCTCTTCCTCCTCTCTTTATTAACTATCTCCTACCCTTCACTTTCCCTGCTCACTTCCGCCGCCCTTTTTTCTCACCTCTCGTTCTCCTCCTTCTTTTTCCTCTTGCACAACTCTCTGAACTCTTGCTTCGTCCTTTTGTATTCTTCTGCCCTCCCACCCTTCCTTCTCCACCTCCTTAGTTCCCTTCTTGCCTCCCTCTTTTTTTTCCGAACACTCCATATCCCACCAGCCCATTTTTCTCTTTTCCTTCTTATTCAGCTCCTCCTCTGTCTCTTTCATTGCTCCCTTCACCCTCCCCTCCATCTCCTCCCATTCCTCTTCCAGCCCCCTCTCCCCCAACTTCACCCCCCAACTTCTACTTGAACATTTCTCTCCCTTCTTCGTTCCATACCCCCCTCCAAGCTCTTTCTCCTCTTTTGTGCCCTTTCCCGCTTCTCCACACTCCTTTTAGCCATACTTCCACCGGTTGATGGTCGGAGTCCACCCTATCCCCTATCCTCATCTTTTCTACTCTGTCCTTTACCTCTCCCTCCCCTATTACATAATCTATCACTGTGCTCCCCCTTCCCCCGATATATGTAAACTCTCCCTCTTCGTCTCCTCTTGTGTTCCCGTTGAAGATGCACCATCCTCTTTTCCCCAGAAAGTCCAGCATCAGCCTACCCTCCCTATTAATAGTCCGGTCCTTTGACCGTCTCTCTCCTTGCCCCCCTCTCCCTTCCTTTCCTTCCTCCCCCTCCAACTCTCCCCCTTCCTCCCCTGTTCTCGCGTTGAAGTCCCCCCCTATCAACACTCTAACTCCTGCTTCTTTGTCCTCCACCCACCGCTCCAGCCCCCTCAAAGCCTTCTCCATGCCTTTTCCTGCGTAGACCCCCACTATCCTCCATCTCTCCTCCCCCACCCTCACCTTGCCCGTCATGATCTCCTCTCCTGCCCCCACAATCCTTTCCTCCTTCTCCGCCAACTCTTTCTTTATACTCATGACCATTCCTCCCTTCGCTCTTCCCTTCTTATTCTCTCTCTTCGCCGCTTGCATTCCCCATTCATACCCTCCCGGCAGTCTCTCCTTAATTCTCTTCCACCCTCTATCATCCAGCCAAGTTTCCAGCAGCACCATCACATCCCATTCCTTCAGCCGTATCCAAAACTCATTATCTTTATTCTCTAGCCCGGCCACATTCCAAAAAGCCACATTCCACTCCCTTCTTCCCTCCCACTCCCCTTTCCTCCCTCTCTTCTCCCCTCCCTCCTTCCTCTTACCCTGCTTACATTTCTTCTTCAACTTGGTAGCGGCGTACTCATCCTCCTCGGGCACCGTTTTCCTCCTGACGAACATCGAGTCCAGTGACGGAACTATTCTGTTCCCTCTCTTTACTCTCCCCCCTCCTCTTCTCTTCTTTGTTCCCCCCTCCCATTCCTCAAAACCTCCTCTTCCTCATCCCATTTCCAGCATTGCTCATCTATCCATAGCCTTCCGTATCCTATTCTCACCCTCCTTCCTCTTCTCTTCTCCAATCTCGCGATTTCCTCTAGCTTTCACCTCATTTTTCTCTCTTTCCATGTCCAGTCTTCCAAGATCCTCTCCTTTCTTCCCTTCAGCTCTCTCTTTCTCTTCATGATTTCTTTTCTCTGCTCCTCACTCCTCATTCTTACCAGTACCATCTCTCTAGCCTTAAGCTCTATCCCCGGCCACTCTCTTGATCTCTTCAATGTTTCCTCTCACTCCTATGGCATTTAACACCTCCTCTACCGCCTCCCTCCTCTTTCCTTCTTTAACCTCTAACCCTCTAATTATTACATTCTTTCTCCTCTCTTCCCGCTCCTTCCTTTCCATCCTCCTCTCCAGCTCTCTTATTTTGTCTCCTTCTCCCCCCCCGATACCCCACCCCTTTTTCCTCCCCCCTCTTTATCTCTTTCCAGCTCCTCCACCTTCCTTTCCAGCCCTTTTATGCAGCTCATCAGCTTCTCCTTCTCTTCATTCCATTTCTCCTCTCTCTCCCTCCCCTTTCTTCTCAACTCCTCCACCTCCTTCCTCATCAGCCTCCCCTGCTCTTTAAAACCCTCCATCATCTCTTCCATCATCTGTCTCAACTCCCCCCTCCACCCTTTCACCTCCTTCAGATCAATCATCACCTCCTTCACTTCGTTCCTCCACCTCCTCATCTCCTCCCTCCACTCGCTTTTCTCCTTCTCTCCCCCAACCCATAGCCTCGGGGGGCTTCTTAAATTCTCTACCTTCTTTCTCGTCCCCCTTCCCTTGCAATTCCGCATTCTACCTTTTCCTCTTTGCGTCCTCTGCTTTCCCGCGGCTCCCATTGCTCCCGACACTGCTGACACTCCCGCTTCTTGCTCTCTGGTCCCCCGCTCCCCCATCATCATACCCCATCCTCCCGATCATTCTTTCTGGGCCGATTCCCTTCTCACACTCTGTGCAATTCCTGGCCCGTCTCTTTCGCTACCCGCGCGCCGTCTAAACTCATGCTCTCCTCGCCCGCGGCCGCTCTCCGCTCGACGCTTTCCCCTCTTAGCTCTTCGCGTGCTCCCTGCCCGGCCCGCTCTCACGTACGCTTTCCCCTCTTAGCGCTTCGCGTGCTCCCCGCCCGACCCGCTCTTTCACGTACGCTTTCCGAGCCCTTTCTCTCTCTTAACCTTCCCGATCGCACCTTCCCTCCACTACCACACACACTCTCGCTCCTCCACTCTCTCCCTCTCACTCTCACACCCTCACCAACACTCTCCAACGCTCTCACACACTGCCGAAAAGATCTACCCTGTCACCGCGTGTCGCTCTCTAACGCACCGGAAACGGAAGTCCACAAATATCTTATTAATATTGAATATTAATAATTTAATTTAATTGCTTAATTTAACTTCTTGTTTAATAAATAAGCGGATGTAGTACTGAAAATGTACCTATTATATAATATTTTAATTTTCAAAATTGTCAAATTGCAAACAAAAATTTTGTTGTGACTTTTACAGTTATAAAGTAACTATTTAATGGAAATGGAAGCCTAAAAAAATTAATATTGTAACGCAATTATTATAATGTGTGCTCAAATCATAAAATATTTACATTATCCATGTCTGCCAATACAATATAATTTTTTATTCATATTGCATTCTATTTAATGGTAGTGTTATTATATATTTGACAGGCAAATCAAAATAGCTTCAAATCGATATCGAAATGATGAAATATCGATGTCTTAACAGAAAATACAATAATAATTTGCCTGTTTACAGTCTGGCGCGATGAATGTATGTATCACAAATAATTTTTTCTTATAAAAAATGTCATAAAGCACAAACATCGAAATAAGCTTCAAATTTTGAGCATTATTTCCCACACAGCAAAATATATCTCCAAGATTTCTAGAAGATATCTGAATGACGGAATATCTGATTGCGCAAGATATCATGAGAATATCTCAAAGACATCTCCAAGATCATAAAAAGCCATGATAATTTCATCTCCAGATATGATATCTGATTCTGCATATATCGGATATCTATGCCTCATTTAAAAGCAGATATGTTACAACCCAAATAGCAAGAAGAAAAGAAGAATTTTTTTAAAATTCTTTTTCCGTATTTATTCTCTGTTCTAAAATGATTCTTAAAAGTTCATAAGAAATTCATTTTTATGTCACCAATTCTGAGTCCTTCAAATATAAAAGAAGTTCTTTTCATAAGAATTCGCAATAAATTCTAAATTATGCTTCAATACTATTCCAATATTTTGCGTTTTGCCATCTCTACACTGCATGATATCTCGGAGGTATCACGAAAAATATTAGAGCCAAATATCTCACAGGCTCGCCTTTTATCCTAGTGCGTAAGAATTTTTGTTTACGAGAAAGTACTGGCGCATGTAGCCGCGTCGTCGCGGCAGCGCATGTTACTAGCCCTCGCCCGAGCAAAAATTTTCCAAGTTCCTTCGCGGCATGTTGCTTTCGCGCCGCAGTCGTTACCTCCAGCAAAAGTTTTCTAAGTCCCCTCGCGGTGTGTTGCTTTCGCGCCGCGGTTGTTACCTCTGGCGTCGCCTGAGTGAAAATTTTCTAAGTTCCCTCGCGGCGTGTGGCTTTCGCCGGGACGAATCGGTACGGCGTCCAAGTCCTCTCGGATTGTTTTATTGGCTACGAATAAACTTGAGTTGATCTTTATAAAATATAAGAGTTAACTATGAATCGGCCATATATTCGAATGCAAATGTTACAGAGATGTCTTTTTCAAAGATATAATGTGATATCAAGTAATGATATCCTGTAGATATTCTGTAAATATCTGAAAATAAGATCTCAGATTTGACTTAAAATTGTAGGCATAAAGATATCTGGCTATATCTCAGATATATTTTACTGTGTGGGTAAAGTTTTACCAACTTTAACAGTGTATCTTGAAAACCAGAACAGTTAGCCTTATAAGACCTATATAATTTTTTGTTCAGCATTAAACCCTAACAGCACGATATATTGCAGCAACATTGCAGCAATATTGCCACATTGCACTTGCAGCGTAAAATTGCAGCAACATTGCAGCAATATTGAAATACAATATTATGGCAATCTTGCAGTAATATTGTTGCAAGGTGGCACTGCAACATATTAAAAGACATATATATATACATATACGTACGTATATTATATATTATATGTACCAATTTAGTAGAATGCATTTACGTACTGCTTTTATGTACATATAATAGATATACATATAACAGATATAATGTCAATATTAAAAATTTGTGTTGCTATATACTCTTTTTAAACTGAATTTGTTTCTTAAGATGATTTTTGAAAAATTATATATTTGCGCTGGTTGTGACATATGTAGACTATATATAACACTTACATCAAATTAAGAAGTAGTCTACTACGTAAGGCAGTTGGCTCACGATCCCAGAGGTCCCGAGGTCCCGAGTTCGAATCCTACCAAGGTAAGTGTGTTTTTCAAATACGAGAAAATATTTATAATCATAGACTGCATCTTAAGAAACAAATTTAGTTATAAAATAGTAATAAAATTTCGAAAAAAATAATTTTTGTTTATGCCGGGTGAATATCAGAAATCAGTGTCCTCTAGTATTAAGAGGACTGCAATCTTAAGTCTAGTGTCTCATGGTTAGAGGATATTTCTCTAGATTTTAAAATATCTTCTTGAGACCGTATTTCAGAGGAAAATCCTCTAAAATCAAGCGGGAGCCACTAAATGACAGAATATTTTTTTTGGGGTAAATATTGCCACAACATTGCTGCACATTGCAGCAATATTGCATGCAATATTGCAAGCTTGCTGTGCAATATTGCTGCAATATATCGTGCTGTTAGAGAAAGTACTACCAGAAACCATATTGCCTTAAACATATTAAATAGTACTCAATAAATTAAGTTTTTCTTAGGTGCGGCGTATATACCGGAGTTACCCTATGTAATTAATTTCTGTGGCACAATGTAGCACAAATCTAGCACAACACAACACAATTTTTATTTTTATTTTTTAAAAAATGGCGGTGCTAACTTCACATACATAAAAACATTTCAGTTTATATACCAGAAATATTTTTCAATACATTTCTAAAATGTATTTTATATATTTTATTAGAAGATAATAATTTTTGTATTATTCCAAAATTTTTATGAAAAATTTTTATAAAATATTTACTACATATATTTTTGGAAAATAAATTTTCAGAATATTTATCATAAATATTCCAGAAAAGTTTATTTCCAGTTAAGTTAATTTACCAGGTATCTATTTTATTAATGTTGACCATGTATTTTATCTCATCAACCAGACTCACATTTTTATTATGTTAATATCTAGATGCTTGAAAAGGGCCCAATCCGAAGGGCCGAAACGTCGCAACGTTTCTTGTACATACTTTGCCAATTGTAGTCGAAAGAAATAAACTTTTCTGGTTTAATTTTCATTGGCGGAACAAACAATCGATTTCTGTTATCATAAATAATATTCATAAATATTTTGTGCTGTCTATATGTTAGAAACTGCATAACATGCAAAACTCTACAAGTATTGTTGCAAATATCGAGACATAATTGTAGCATTCCCAATTTCATCCAGATTTTGTCATATAATTGTATGAACCATTTTCTATTGGGGCATTTTTTGAAGACGAGATAGCAACCGAAATATTGACTTTTATGCTTGTTGGTTTCACCAAGAAATAGTAGGGACTTGTTGGAGTTTTGCCAAAGCAGTTTAATGGCGACAATATACAGACTATAGTTAATAAAAGTTGTGTTAATATTAGATGAGCATAATTCTCATATATGCATTAATTACACAAGCTCACAAAATAAAAAAAGTGGTCTGTACTTTTGACCAGATCCACCTATCTTTATGTATTTTGACGCGCTGAATCCGAATCTGAAGTCCGTTTAGCCCAAACACCCTCAAAATTTCGAGTAAATCGCAAAAAATAGCTAAAAATTGCGAAAAATCACGTTAACGAGTGCGAAAAAATTCGGAAAAATTTTTTCTGACCTGGATCAAGTATGTTTCTTTTGTACCCTTATGGAAAAATACACTCAACTTTTGGTGTTAACCGTTAAAAAAACACCAAAGAAAAATCCTTAAAGTTGGGTGTGATTTCGGACCGCCAATTGAAGGTTAACCATCATTTGAAAGTTAACTTTCAATTGGTGATCCAAAAATTACACCCAACTTTAAGGGTTTTTCTTTGGTGTTTTTTTAACGGTTAAACACCAGTTGAGTGTATTTTTCTGTAAGGGATACAGCGCGGTCACCCATCCGAGTCAGTACCGCACCTAACATCGCTTGACATCGATGATCGAACGGACTAGTGGCGATCCTTTGATTCTGACGCTTCCTTGTTGCTTATAGTCCTATATAACATATCTTTATAGCGTTCAAAAATCGTGTATTGATAATAACTGGTAAATATTAAAAATACCCACACGGAACATAACATCCATTAGACGTCCACACAACCTCCCCAGATAACATCATAAAGACGTTTAAAAGACGTCATAAAAATCCCTAGACGTCTTGAAAAAATGTCAGAAAGACGAAGTTTAAACGTCTTTGAGACGTCTTATGTCCCTATTTATGACGTCTTTAATACAATGCATTAGGACGTAGATTAGACATTATTTTAAGACGTTTTTAAGACTTTTTTATAGACATTTAAGACGTTTTATAAACTTTTTTTTATAGACGTATGTTGTCTGGCTATAATAATTAAGAAAAATACGAAAGAAGAGCTAGCGTTGTGCTTGTAGTAATTAATATACTATTATATTAATCCAAAAGCATATATGTATATGCCATTTTATTATAAGAGAGTATAGACTCCACCACGATATAACTGATACAAATTGTGCCGTACTTATATAACGTCGCTCATCGTATTTTTCTTACGAGAAACGGATCTCATCAAAAGCCATCTATCGGTCGGATGATGCGATCGAAAATACGCCGTTCTAGCAAAGTCTTAAAGCCATTTTTTCTAAGACGTCATACAGACGTATTTCTAACAAAGTCTGAAAGACGTTTCTTCTAAGACGTCATATAGACGTATTTGTAACAAAGTCATAGAGACGTCTTTTTTAAGACGTCGTTACAACGTCATTAAGACATGCGTGTTGTGTGGGTCCATAGCTCCATGCGACTTCTATCTCCACGGTGGACGTCAGATAGATCTCTAATAGAGATCCATACTGTCTCCATCATAGATATCTTCTACAAATCCACAATGAACATCCATTAGACGTCTATTGTGGATGTATAATAGATTTATATACATAATGTTTCTAACAGATCAATATTTAAGTTTTATAAGTAAATTTACATTTTTAGATAATTTAAAATTATTAATTTTTATACAATTTTTAGAAGAATTACGTTATATACATAGATTAACCATCATAAATCATTCAAAATTTTATTACTCTTTTTAAACTGAATTTGTTTCTTAAGATGATTTTTGAAAAATTATATATTTGCGCTGGTTATGACATATGTAGACTATATATAACACTTAAATTAAATTAAGAAGTAGTCTATCACGTAAGGCAGTTGGCTCACGATCCAGAGGTCCCGAGGTCCCGAGTTCGAATCCCACCAAGGTAAGTGTTTTTTTCAAATACGAGAAAATATTTATAATCATAGACTGCATCTTAAGAAACAAATTTAGTTAAAAAATAGTAATAAAATGTCGAAATAAATAATTTTTTTGTCGGGTAAATATTCGTTTTAAAGTATTATCATGATTCCTTTAGCATTAAGAGGACTGCAATCTTAAGTTTAGTGTCTCATGGTTAGAGAATATTCCTCTAGATTTTAAAATATCTTCGTGAGACCGTATTTCAGAGGAAAATCCTCTAAAATCAAGCGGGAGCCACTAAACGACAGAATATTTTTTTTGGGTGAATTATCCACCAAAGCTCCATTAAACATCTATGGTTAATCTATACAACGTCTAAAAGAGATCTATCAATACGTCTAATGGAGGTCGAATGGAGGTGTCAAATGCGGAACTATGGATGCCTAGTAGACGTCCATGGGAAGTTACATGGATGTCTAATGGAGGTTTTTAATCTCCATGATGGACGTCTAGTGGACGTCTTTTAGAGCTTTTTGTTCTGTGTGGGTAATAATGCAATTACAATTAATGTACAATAATTATTAATATAAAATTCGTATATTTAACATAATATAATATTAATATAATAACGTTAAAAGCATGCATGAGAACGCCTAAAGACGCTATCTGACAAAATAAAGAATTTATTTAATGAATTGAAAAATAATTAAGAATCAAATTTAAAGAAACATAAATCTAAAAAAACATCTATTCTTTATGTATGTGTGTGCATATATGTTCACGGAGTAAATTATAGTACTATATTATCAATACTCGATTAATAATAATAAATAAGGGCCGTCAATTGACACTTAACGAAGATTAACACAATAACATTTAAACGACACCCAACGATAAAGGGATCATGGCGACACTGATTAAATCGACATAGAACATTAAAGGTTAACACCCTGTTAACCCTTTGTAACTCATGTTATCAAAAATAAAAAAAAACATTAAACATTAAACATTAAACATTAAACATTAAACATTAAACATTAAAATAAATAGTAACTAACGCTCGTATAAATTGAAAATTAATAGAAAAAACAAAGGCCAATAAACGAGCAATAAAAGATGTTTAAAACATATATAATAAATTAGTATAAATACATAGAACGGAACGTTTTGACTTCACTGAGTCTTCTTCAGCCGTGGTAATTAATTCGTCGTGTTACAATAATATGAATTCTTAAGCCTATCGAGCCACATCACTATTCTATTGTCTAACGATTACATACTGGTGTCGATGCATCTGCGAAGTCAGTCAGAGATGAAATGTAGTCAGTGAAATTGCGTAATTGATTCTTCGTTCGGAGGCGAGAATAAATTGGGTCCAATCCATAATTGTTCTCAGAATGTGTGGTCAAAATATAAAAAGGTTTTTCTGTAAAGATCGTGTATAACTGAGATGATTGTCGTAAGTATAAAACCGTTGAAACTTACAAGTATTCGTCAAGACGTGAAATGTGCTATGTAATGCTCTTTCTCGTTTCGCGGATGTCAAATGACTGCGCGGGTTGTCGGGACGAGCAGAGTTATAAACAAATAACAATGTAACCGAACATTCTTTAAAACTTGTGATTGGCTAGCTCGTCAAGTACACTAAAATATGATTCGTCAAGAAATTCTGTGTCCGTATTAGAGTTGATCCCGTTTTTTTGTTCTTTGATATGTAACATCTCTGAAATTAGTCTTTTATGAAAATTAGGTTCGGAATCGAGTATCGATGTATTATCCCAATCGAAAGTGTGATTAAATTTTGTGATATGTTCGGAAATCACAGAATATCTTGACGGATCCGCCCTGATGTTGCTCTTATGTTCTTTTAATCTGGTTTTCAGTTGTCGTTTTGTTTGTCCTACGTACGAAGCACTACAATCTTTGCACGAGATCTTATAAATTACATTATTATTCGAAGTTTCAGGATTCTTGTCTTTCTGTGCTTTTACGAATCTACCAAGATTATTGAGAACTCTGTATCCTATCATATGCTCCTCGCTGTTGAGTAAATGAGCAACTTTGTTCGATATGTTTTTTATAAACGGAATAACTATAAATTTTTTATTCTGTATTGTGTCGTCGCTATGTTGATTTGATAGGTCATTTTCATTCGTGTATTTAAGTTTCTTGTTAATTAAGTACTTTAATCTCAGATTGATTTTCTTGAAGATTAGTTCGAGAGGATATCCGTTATTCAATAGAATGTCGATAATTAATTCCAAATTTTTAATGTGGTACATGGGGTGGGACAGCAGGGTAGCTCTGTCGACCAAACTGAATATTGTGCCTATCTTGTGACAATCTGGATGACCCGAGTAGTAAGAAAGGTATCTACCAGAAAACGTTTTCTTGTGATACCAATCTATGTATAAGGTGTTATCAATAACATGCAGAGATAGGTCTAAGAAGTTTAAACTACGATCCACCTCATATTCCACAGTAAATCTCAATCTCTCGTGATAATTATTGAAAATGTCTACAATCTCTTGTATTTTATCGGAGGGTGCTGCCATTATTATGTCATCAACATAGCGGCGATAAAAAGTCAAAACTAATCCGGTCAATCTCAGTGATGTTTCCTCCAGGTCTTGCATCACGACGTCAGCAACTATCGGGGATAGTGGCGATCCCATTGGTGCGCCGTAGGTTTGTCCGTATATCACGTTGTTAAAAGTGAAATATGTAGATGTTAATACAAACTCAAGAGCTAATAAAAATTCTTTTTTCGGTATTCTTGTTTTTCTGCTTATGTATCTCCAACGGTTGCCAACCCCCCCGATTACAAGATCTAAAGGAATGTTGGTGAACAGTGACGTTACGTCTAGTGAGATTAAAACATCCGAACTGGAAATTTTTTCCCGAATGGGTCCATGGTCTCCCGAAGATTCATAAAGAAAATCACCCCTTCAGAATCATTGTCTCTTCAGTAAACACGGCTTTATATGTCTTCGCAAGATATCTGCATGATATAATTGCGGAGGGCATTCCCCATGCGGTTGGTCATGTAAATAATAGTTTCGATCTATACAGAGAACTCTTTAACAAAAAAATTTCCAGTTCGGATGTTTTAATCTCACTAGACGTAACGTCACTGTTCAAAATGACATGTGCTTGCTACCTGGATTAACATAATATAATATTAATATAATAACGTTAACAACATGCATGAGAACGCCTAAAGACGCTACCTGACAAAATAAAGAATTTATTTAATGAATTGAAAAATAATTAAGAATCAAATTTAAAGAAACATAAATCTAAAAAAAAATCTATTCTTTATGTATGTGTGTGCATATATGTTCACGGAGTAAATTATAGTACTATATTATCCATACTCGATTAACAATAATAATAAGGGCTGTCAATTGACACTTACTGAAGATTAACACAATAACATTTAAACGACACCCAACGATAAAGGGATCATGGCGACACTGATTAAATCGACATAGAACATTACAGGTTAACACACTGTTAACACCAAACCAACATCCAACGATGAGGATCAATCTCCAACCTACACTAAACATTAAGGCTTAATCCCCAACCTACACTTATCATTGAGAATAAACTCCCAATATACACTCATCATTGAGGATTAAACCCACAACTTACCTAAACCTTAATGGTCAACACTCAATCTACACCTAAATTTAAGAGTTGACACTTAACTTTGATGGCAAACACTAAACTTACGCCCAAATTTGAGTGTCAACTCGCGTAAGTTTAGTGTTAACACTTAACTTTAGGTGTTAACCATCGAAGTTGAGTGTACTTTTTCATAAGGGCTATGCAGTGGGTTTCTCTTTCTCTTCTTCCCATTCTGATTCGTTTCTCTATTTAGTGTCCAACAGTAATCTGCCATCATGTTGATATCCCATCTTCCTTGGTATCGATTTTCCATTTCATGTATATCTTGATGGAATCGTTCTCCTTGTTCTTCACTGTAGTCTCCAAGGTTTTCAGGAAAGTAGTTAAGATGAGAATGTAGAAAGTGCAATTTGAGATTCATCAAGCAACCTAACTTTTTAAGATTTTTCAACAACTCTTCAACCAAATTCTGGTAATCCTCACTCCTCTCATTTCCTAAAAAGTTCTGAGATACATTCCTGAATCTAAATAAGAATAGAGAGGCCCAGGATCTTCTGGTCCATCATTCGACTGAACTGGGAGCCGCGGTGTGTATCGTGTCCGAGCCCGCCGCGAATGCGCCCGACTCCCAACTTTGGTTTTTCAGTCGAGATAAACTGACAGCTATATTCATAAACAACAGAATTTCGGATCTTCCTGTGAAGCTGCATTGTAGAGGCCAGAATTCGGTCTCAATACAGATTGGCAAACTATATATTATATCTGTGTACATTTCACCTAATTGTCATATGGAACAGTACACAGACCTTTTGGATGAGTTAACTGTCGTTTGTTCGAGCGTGCCCGCAAATAGCGAATTGTTGGTATGCGGAGACTTTAACGCGCACAACGTCGCATGGGGGTCGCGCCAAACCAATCTTAGAGGGGACTGGTTGGAGGAATGGGTCGCAGATGGATCTAAGATTGGCCAACGTCGGCGACAAACCCACTTTCGCGGGTCATCAGGGCAGCTCGATCATCGACCTGTTCTGGTCGTCTCCAAATCTTATACGCAAAATAAGAGATTGGTCGGTTCGAGAAGACATGGCCTCTTTATCCGATCATTTGTACATACGTTTTACAATTTCTGACGATTCAAATAGTAATAACATGCCTAAAAAACCGCACAGGTGGAATTTTAAAACGATGGACAGGGAACTTTATGGGGAGGCTATTGCGTGGACTTGTGCAGTTACGCCTCGGGATGAGGAATACATGATTCGCGCTATACCGGACCGCTGGATCCACCAAACCATAAACAGTGCGTGCGCGGTGGCTGTTCCGCGAACGCGTGGCGGACTCAAGAAACAAGCGTATTGGTGGAACGATGACATTTCACGATTAAGGGCCACGGTTATTGGTGCTAGAAGAACCTGGTTTAGGGGTCGCAATAGGGACGCTGCTGTGATTTCTGCGGCCAAGAGATCGGCGTACGTCTTAGCAGATAAAGAGCTCAAGACAGAAATATGTAAGGCCAAGTCCAAAGCTTGGCAGGAGCTCATCTCTACTCTTGACGAAGACCCATGGGGGCTGCTTTACAAGGTGGTTATGGCGAAACTAAGGAAACCAGGTCCGAGTATGACGCTAACGTTAGAACCAGATACATTGAGGACTCTATTAAACAAGTTGTTTCCTCCGGGCAAAGAACTGATTCCCGTGGATTTAGGAAACTGTGAAGAGGATTACACCAAGGTTACGTTCGAGGAGGTTTATCTAGCCATTAATGCCAAGAAGAACACAGGTACGGCACCCGGCCCTGATGGCTTCAAGGCCACGGTCTTGAAGCAGCTCCCCGGGATAATGAGAGACAGATTGAGACAGGTTTTCGATATCTACCTCAGACAAGGTATCTTCCCTGCCAGCTGGAAGAAAGCAGACCTAGTGCTGATTCCCAAGGGAATCTCCCAACCGGGAAAAATCCCAAAGGCAAGACCAATTTGCCTGTTAAATGAGATTGGGAAAACATTTGAAAGAGTGATTGCCGAACGTTTACTTTAATTCATGGAAAACAACCCGAGGGCCAACCTCTCCGACCATCAGTTTGGCTTCCGGAAGAGGCGGTCTACCACGGACGCCCTTTTTCTCTTTAAGCAGATAATCGCGGAGGCCCGTGCAAATGGTAGAGTTGCAATGGCGTTATCACTGGATATAATGAATGCCTTCAACTCTATAAAACTATGGGCAATTAGGAGGGCATTAAGACCCTGATAACCGCCAACGATAGAAAACGATAAAAAATTTCTTATCGTTTTTAATATGGTTAGTGAATCGTTTATTTACGATACTCTATCAGAAATTCACGTTACAAAATACTTGGATCCTATTGTAAATGTCTTATCAGCTGCACATCAGTTTCTATCGTTTTTAATATGGTTAGTGAATCGTTTATTTACGATACTCCATCAGAAACTCACGTTACAAAATACTTGGGATTCTATCGTAAATGACTTATTAACTGCACATCAGTTTCTATCGTTTTTAATATGGTTAATGAATTGTTTGAATTAGTTTTAGTCAATCCATTTCAATCGTTACGAATCGTGAATTAAGAAATCAGATTCATACTGACTTATTTCTTTCAATCGTTTTTTATCGTTTTGAAGAACGCCGGGAACGGGGCAACTAGCGCCAGGAGTCGGAGGCCGCTGGGCTCGGTGTTCGGTGTCCGGGGCGGCTACCGCCAGGAGGTTCTTATAAAAAGAGATCTCTTCAGTTACGATACTGGATTTCTCTGCTTTTCGCCTCGCAGGGGGTCTGCTTATGTATTATGACTGGATGTATTTTAAATACAAGAAGCGCCCCGCGAAAAAAAGTTATATATGTTTTGAATATAGTTTATATTAGTAATTTATATGAACAAAATTAAACTCAAATAAAAACTAAATATTGAATATAAAAGTAATTAAATTTAAATATATTCCAAATATGAATCGAAATTAAATTTAAATAAGATCTTGCTATTGGATTTCACTTGTCCAGGCGTATATATGGATCATATTAATATTTAATAAGCATCTAACCAACCTAAGTTAAAATTTTATTTATATTTGGAACAAATAAGATTTTAATTAACACTCAAATTAAATTTTTATTTAATTGAAAGTATTCCCACTGACCCATTATATATTCATATTTAATCAAAAATTGTAATGCATAAGATTTTAATAAACCTGCGAGTTATGTTAATCTTGCGTTGTAGTCTGTTAGGTTATAGGTTCATTATTGAATCTATTTTTGTCATTATCAACCACAAATCTGCATGTTAATTTATTATGTTTTACTGTCTACATTGTGCATATATTTTATAATTTCAGTTTCAGTTATATAGGTCATTGGCTTTTTAATCATTTTAAATATATATGTGTCGAAAAACATTAATATAATAAAAGAATATATAGATACCGCTTGTTTATTTAACAAATTGTAAGAATTGTATTTAACAATTGTAATCCCGGGAAAAAATAGTCCATGTATAATCATATATGAACGTATATAAATATATATAGTTCATATATAAATAGATATAATTTAAATATAAATATATATACTTATATACGGTTATATATAACAATATATAATCTCATATACGGTCATATATAACAATATGTAACATCATACAGGATTATATATAACTATATATAAGATTATATATAGTTATATACATATAATCATGATTACCATATATTCCAGAAAATTTGTCCACATATAATTATATATAAAAGTATAATATTATTTACGGTTATATACAACAATATATAATCTCATATACGGTTATATATTACAATATATAATATCATACAAGATTATATATAACTATATATAGATTATATATAGTTATACATGATCATGATTGCCAGAAAATTTGTTCATATATAATTACATACAAATATAATATATATAATTTCTATATAAAACTATATAAGATCAAATATAATTTTAATCAAACGGAAAAATTGGTTTGCATATATATTTAATTATATGTATATAAAATATATATATAATACATACATCGTGTTATGATGTACGATGTAACTTATTTGGTAGCTGGCAACATTCTCATAGTAATAACGTATATAAAATTATGCATTAAATTAATTCTGAAAGAAATATAGAAAAAGATATCGATCGATATCGTGCAATCACGCACGTCCGATAAACGATATACTTCCAGCGGCGTGCGGCATGTGCAGCGTAGCAGCGTGCGTGTCAGAAGGTAAACAATAGGATTTAGCAACGCTGTCGACGTGCGACGAAAAGAGGAAAACCGTGACCGAGAGAGCAAAGTTTCAATTTGCGGCAAAAACTGGCAAGAAGGCGTCTTCTCGACGACCGTCGACAGATCGGACGAGCTTGGAGACACGGCAAGCCTCAACGCAGCGAAACCTAACCTCTTCCCGCTGCCCACGCTGCGCAAGTATGAGACTGGCCTCGCGGAGAATCGTGCGAGGGGTGCCGCGAGGATGAGAGCTGTCGACCGTCTTGCTCCGGGGACGACGACGTGCGAACGCGAAGGACGGACGCCGTCGATCGAGCGCCGATCCGCACGGGGAGCGTCCCGTTTGACCACGTTAACATTGACCACGGTCCCGATTGACCACGTTGATATTGACCACGTTGCAATTGACCACGTTGCGATTGACCACGTTGTGATTGACCACGGTCCCGATTGACCACCGTCCCGATTGACCACGGTCCCGATTGACCACCGTCCCGATTGACCACGGTCCCTATTGATCACCGTCCCGATTGACCACGGTCCCGATTGACCACCATCCCAATTGACCACGGTCCCGATTGACCACGGTCTCGATTGACCACGGTCCCGATTGACCACCGTCCCGATTGACCACGGTCCCGATTGACCACCGTTCCGATTGATCACGGTCCCGATTGACCACGTTGAAATTGACCACGTTGCGATTGACCACGTTGCGATTGACCACGTTGTGATTGACCACGGTCCCGATTGACCACCGTCCCGATTGACCACGGTCCCTATTGACCACCGTCCCGATTGACCACGGTCTCGATTGACCACGGTCCCGATTGACCACCGTCCCGATTGACCACGTTAAAATTGACCACGTTGCGATTGACCACGTTGATATTAACCATGTTGTGATAGACAGGGTTGTGCCGTAGATTTCAAGATTACGTCTACACGGATTATTTACGTGTAATCTACGTGATGTTTACACGGTCTTTTTTCCATGTAGACAATGTAAACTATGTAGACTATGTAGACTATTGTATAAATTATAATTTGTTATATTACCGCGAGTATTAATTATAAATCTAATGCTTAAAAAAGCTAAAAATTGCATAAAATTTTTATTTTATTGGTAGATATAACTACAAAGTTATAATTGTAACCAGAGAACTATGTATATTCTAATTTCTTAATAAACTTACCAAGATTGTAAGGATTAAATTAAGGAAAGTATAAACTGTGTGTGTGAAGCTAGCGTCTCATTTTGCGGAAACTCACAAATTATTGAGAGTTCTGACTTCCTTTTCAATAGTTCTAGAGTTCCTGATAGTTTAAACAAATAGTTCTGGCCATTAAAGCCAAAAAACGCGTCAGTACAAACTGAGACGCTAGGTTCACGCAGCGTCTCACTTTGTCCTACACAAGTTCCACCACTGTATCTCATCAGATTTTGCGAGATCTATAGTTCTATAACAGTTCTATAAAGAGTTCTGCCATATAAAAGCAAAAAAATTAATTATAAGGTACTAAAAAAAAAATTACAATGTAACGAGTATACCGAGTTGAGACGCCAGTTGAAATCTCGGAGTTCCGGTTTATGTAAAATATTTTTCGAGTAGTTCTGAGAATATTGAAGCATTTTCTAAAGAGTTCCGAGCGTTAGAATCTTTGTATTATACTTTAAAAAATTAATATTAACCGAAAAGTAATCATGACGGAAAACGATGAGACGCTGTGCGAAATCTCGGAGTTCCGGTTTATATAAAATATTTTTCGAGTAGTTCTGAGCATATAGAAGCATTTTCTAAAGAGTTCCCGGCACTAGCAATGTTGTATAATTTTTAAATAAATTAATAACGCTCGAAAGTCAGAAATTTATCGAAAATAGGTGAGACGCTGGCCGTATTTCGACAGTTCTGTGAGTTCTATTATAATTTTCGTGCGTTATTAATTTATTTAAAAATTATACAACATTGCCAATGCCCGGAATTCTTTAGAAATTGCTTCAGTATGCTTAGAACTATACGAAAAATATTTTATATAGGCCAGAACTCCGAGATTTCCTACAGCGTCTCACCCATATACCCGTAAATGTGTTTTTCTCGGGCGATAAAAATTATTTAAAAAATAAATAAATAATGCTTATCGCCAGAACTCTTTAGAAAACGTTAGAACACGTTCAGAACTACACGAAAATTATAACAGAACTCATAGAACTGTCGAAATACGGCCAGCGTCTCACCTATTTTCGATAAATTCCTGACTTTCGAGCGTTATTAATTTATTTAAAAATTATACAACATTGCTAGTGCCGGGAACTCTTTAGAAAATGCTTCTATATGCTCAGAACTACTCGAAAAATATTTTATATAAACCGGAACTCCGAGATTTCGCACAGCGTCTCATCGTTTTCTGTCATGATTACTTTTCGGTTAATATTAATTTTTTAAAATATAATACAAAGATTCTAACGCTCGGAACTCTTTAGAAAATGCTTCAATATTCTCAGAACTACTCGAAAAATATTTTACATAAACCGGAATTCCGAGATTTCAACTGACGTCTCAACTCGGTATACTCGTTACATTGTAATTTTTTTTAGTACCTTATAATTAATTTTTTTGCTTTTATATGGCAGAACTCTTTATAGAACTGTTATAGAACTATAGATCTCGCAAAATCTGATGAGATACAGTGGTGGAACTTGTGTAAGACAAAGTGAGACGCTGCGTGAACCTAGCGTCTCAGTTTGTACTGACGCGTTTTTTGGCTTTAATGGCCAGAACTATTTGTTTAAACTATCAGGAACTCTAGAACTATTGAAAAGGAAGTCGGAACTCTCAATAATTTGTGAGTTTCCGCAAAATGAGACGCTAGCCTCACACACACGTATAAACTTATTTTTAATTTTAATATATTATATATTTTACATAATATTAGCATACATATATATATTAATTTTTCATTTAACAAAAAAATATGCTTTACATATATTTGTTTCATCTAACAAAACATTTTTTATCTAATAGAATATGCATTTATAAAACTGACAAATTAAACTGCATTTATAAGACTGACAAATCAAATATAAAAACAAAATGTTATAGAAATATTTATGATTTTTTCAATAAACTTTTGAATCAAAGACATTTATACCAAATTATATACAGGATGTCCCAGATGATGACCTGCCATGGCAAGTCTGGGACACCTTGTATATTTAATTAGTAAAAACTATCTAATAATCATTAGAAATATTTGAGTCAATAATTTTGTGTGTATAATATATATGTAACAGTTTTTTAGATCGCTCAAAGTCTAAACGATTGCGAATGGGCGTATGCACGAAAGACCAATTTGAAAAGACCCGTTCAATTTGTGCCGATGATGCAGGTATTTTTTCCAATTTTAATGCCAAAGAAGATAAATTTGGATGATACACTTTTACCATGTCCCAAAATAGTATTGGATCTTCAATATGCTTGTCAAATAAAGTTTGAAAAATTCCTTTTTTTTCTTGAAATTCATGAAGGCTAACTATTCCTCTTCCATCAAGATTATTTAGTAAAAAGGTATGTATCTTCTTCAATTGTTCAGTCGACAGTGTTTCACTTGTATCCTCATAATATTTAGGATGCAAATAATATGCAACAATTGCATAAATATTAAGTGCCATTTCTTTTCGACGTTCTAACACTGATTGAAAGTCCCAGAATTTTTGTGGAAGATAAATAGTTAGCCAAAGATGTGCTACCTCTGCAAGTGATGATTCATATTTTTGTGCAACGTTTATTAAATTACATATTGGGTCAAAAAGCTCAACATTATCTTTAACTGCATCTATAAATTCGTCGTCAAATATCATTGCTTTAACTGCTGTTTTCATTGTTTTGAATCGATTATCATCAACTATTAGTTTTTTCATGTAATGAAGGTTTTTCAGCAAACATGCATAGGAATCTCGATATGTGCACCAACGAGTATCACAAGGAGTTACTATTCTTGTACCTCCTAAATTAACTAAAGCTTTTTCAAAGAGTGAATGTTTGAATTCTTTTAAAATGTCTTTAACGCATTTTGTAAGATCTTCATTCATAACGTCTTTCGCAAGTAAATTTGCAGTATGGCTACTACAATTGCTATGCCAAATAGCTACGTTTTTGCCCATTTTTAGCATGGCTGCAGCATTATCCGATACTACTGCATATACTGTTGTCGCATATAATTCCTTTGCTATTTTAATGGATTCGTTTACAACATCAGTTATCTTATCGCCTGTTTCACTTTCTTCACTAACATCCCAGGCATTAAGAAATGCAGCAGATCCTTTGGCATTATGCAATATAGTTACCAATGTTTTCGTGTTATTAGAAGTATTCTTCCAACCATCTATGAGTAGCACCGATTCAGGATTAATGAAATCTTTTGACATTTTAAGACATCGTTCATATTCTTTCTCCAATAACGTTGTTGATAAGGCTTTGCGTCCTGGTAAGTGTAACCCATAAGCCGGTCGAAGAGCCTTAATAAAATTTTTAAAGTGATCGGATTCTATAACATTGAAAGGAATATTGCATCCAAAGAAAAAGCTACATAGTTTTGTATGAAGTTCATTTAGTTCTTCATCTGAAACTTTGTCCAAGAAACTATTTAACGATTCTTTCTTCCTTTTTCGTTTTAGAGAAAGTGAAGTTAATGATGGTGTAGATTTATTTGTTGATGAATCTGTAATGGGTATCAAGTTATCTTCTCTTAGCCCTATATTATTTGAAGTGTTTTCTTTATCACACACAGCTTCATTGATTTGCTTTGTAATATTGACAACCTGAACAGTATATGTTATTTATTAGTCGTGCATAAATGTTATAAAATATGCTTACGTATATTTCCTCTAAATTAATATAAAAAATATAAAGAAAAAAAGTATTTTTTCTACCATTATTTTTTTCAGATAACGTGATCTGTCTCAAAATTTTTTGGACCAATAAAAACTTATTTATTCCTAAGTAATTTAACACAAAATATTTTAGTTGCATATTATTCAAAATATATTATATTCGCCCCAAGATCTTTGTTGTAATATATTAATTATATAATTTTCAAAATATTTTATTTGAAGTTTTCCTTAGGAATAGCTTCCAAAGCACAGTCAAGTAGAAACTTGCACATTGCATCCTCATAATTTTTAAGTGTACAAATTATAAATTTGAACATTACTTACTCACAATTTTCAAGTACGCAAATTATAAATTTGCACGTTGCTTAATCAACATTTTATTTCGATCTTAAAGCTTCCTCTAGGAGGAGCCAAATTAATAAATATCTACTAATAATTATACATAAAAAAATAGGCTTCCTCATAAAACGAAGCTTTATGAGCGAAATAAAATGTTGATTAAGCAACGTGCAAATTTATAATTTGCATACTTGAAAATTGTGAGGAAGTAATGTTTAAATTTATAATTTGTACACTTAAAAACTATGAGGAAGCAATGTGCAAGCTTCTACTTGCACACTTTTTTAAATATCGTCAAAACATGCGTTTTATTTTTAACACATTTCAGGAATAACCAGTTATACTCACTTGACTCTTACCAACTTATTATCTTGTAAATATTTCTTATTTTCCTAAATTGAAATTAAAAATAAGAGCATATGTGTTAACAATAATAAATTAATTAATTAATTACAACTGTCTTATTGGAGGTTATTGTAAAAAAAAATTTCAGATAGCATTTTTGAAAATTATACTATTAATATAATACAAATTTATTGAAGCACGTAGAATATATTTTTTGAAAATGTAATAAAATTTTTAATTACTAGACAATAAATATGTTTCTTAAACCAATCCAAAAAGCTTGAGACAGACTATATGTATTAATTGAATACCTGGATTTCTGTGTCATTTATATCAGAAATAAAATCACTTGTATGACTTGTATCAATTAGAATGTCCATATTAGATAAATTAGATAAATCTATTTGCAAGCCTGTGTCAGCATTTTCAATATTGCTACACGCAGTAGCATTTGATTGGCTTGTTGTAGCTTTATTGTCACAAATTGACCTACAAAAGCAATTTTTAATAAATTAGTATACAACTATAGAATATAGATTATATTTTATAATTTATAATAGCATAATAGGTTATAGGTTAGATTTGATATATTTCAATTTTAACCGTATAATTTATATATAATTATGTATAACCTACTTCAATTATAGAACTATATAATAAATGATACATAAATTCTAATGACAGATATATTAATTTACCTATGAGCTTTTAAACGGCAAAAAGAAGTGTTAGTTAATTCATGGTTACAATATGCACAAAGAGCATAATATTTTTTGTTTCTTTTTATGAGTGTAAAATCCAATTCGCCAAATCCACTATTCACTTTTCGTGGCATCGTAATGAGCTGTTATATTTAACAAATTTCTAATTTTTTAAGAAAAATAGAAATGTTGAGCGCACAGCGCAACCTTTAACATTAACACTGTTGATGTTGATAGTTACGATATGGTCGCACGACCATAGATTACGTATTGTCTACTTAGTCTACATAGATGACATCGCATACATAGTTTACGTTTGTATACGCGTAGACGTAGACTATTATAGTTTACGCGTAGACGCACAACCCTGGTGATAGACCACGGTTTCGATTGACCACGGTCCCGATTGACCACGATCTCGAATAATTTATAAAGTGAGGCTCACGTGCATGGGGGGGGGTGCAGGGGGGGGGCGAAGCCCCCCCCGCTCACGCATAAAGCGAAATACATCTCCTACCCGGGCACGCCGAAGGCGTGTCCATGGGGGGGGTGCGGGGGGGGGGGCGAAGCCCCCCCTGCCCACCCGTCAACCCAACCCACCCGCCCAGTGCACAGGGGGGGTGCAGGGGGGGGCGGGAGCCCCCCCGCCCACACTTCTAGGTTTACTCACACAATGGGGGGGTGCAGGGGGGGCGAAGCCCCCCCGCCCACACATGCTCTGGGAAAGATGTTTTGATGCACTTTATGATGTCGGCCGTTGACGCCGACCTTACAGGGCTGGCTCTAGGAACCTGGTAGACGTGATTCCGGGTCTTGTTCTCGGGGAAGGTGTCTACGTACTAATTTCGCTTCCCCGAATAGTGGGTTTGACGCCGACCCCATTTTAGCGTGTACTAGGTGTCTGTCAACGCGTACATTATACTTCGTCTTGAAGAAGACGTCTGCGTGCCGAATTCTCCTATCGTCGACGCTACATTGACGCCGACCTGACTACAGTGTTTACTAGGTGTCAGATAACCAATTGAGCCGACTTCTCCTCGTGGAAGACGTCGGGATTTCGTTTTCCTTAACGCGTACTCGGATTCTGATATATTATATAGGATCAATGGAGACCGTGGTAATCGTGAACGTGGTCAATCGGAACGATGGTCAATCGGGACCGTGGTCAATCGAGACCGTGGTCAATCGGGACCGTGGTCAATTGGGACGGTGGTCAATCGGGACCGTGGTCAATCGGGACGGTGGTCAATCGGGATGGTGGTCAATCGGGACCGTGGTCAATCGGGACCGTGGTCAATCACAACGTGGTCAATATCAACGTGGTCAATCGCAACGTGGTCAATTTCAACGTGGTCAATCGGGACCGTGGTCAATCGGAACGGTGGTCAATCGGGACCGTGGTCAATCGGGACGGTGGTCAATCGGGACCGTGGTCAATCGAGACCGTGGTCAATCGGGACCGTGGTCAATTGGGACGGTGGTCAATCGGGACCGTGGTCAATCGGGACGGTGGTCAATAGGGACCGTGGTCAATCGAGACCGTGGTCAATCGGGACGGTGGTCAATCGGGACCGTGGTCAATCACAACGTGGTCAATATCAACGTGGTCAATCGCAACGTGGTCAATTTCAACGTGGTCAATCGGGACCGTGGTCAATATTAACGTGGTCAAACGGGTGCCACTCTCCGCACGTGATCGGTGTGAGCGCGACGTGGCTGGCGCGAGCGAGGAGGGAAGGATGTGCGACAAGTATGTTATCGCGGTTATTGGGTGCCCGAGAGGAAGCGGCAGAAGTTCAACTGGACCGATTTCGAGGAAATCAGAGAGAGAGAGCAAAAGCGCCACAGAGTATAATCATGACAAAGGATTATGTTTTAGCGATTCTTCTATATAGTATCGATCTTCAGTTTGATTAAGTATATAAAGAATTTCTCCATTTTTATTCTTTTGAGCTAGCAAATTGTATTCTTGGTTTTTATGATTGTGATTAATATTTTGTGCCACTGCATCAATCTTTTTAGTCAGATCTTTTTGTCGCTAGCAATTAATATTTGTTTTTATGTATTCGATTACTGCCTAAGTGTTGCATTTTGTTAATTTTATTAGAAGTTTACTTATCTTTTTTTTTTTTGAAGTAAAGTTTCTTACTGAGCATAATTTTATGTTTTTACATAATCTATTTTTTTATATTTAAGATTTACTTATGTGATTCTCTCATAATTATTAAGAAAAAAGTGTAGCAAAAAGTATGAAGAATTTATGCAAAATTATGTGAAAGAATTACTTTATTATCACTACTTTAGTTATTGCTATAATGCATTGAATTTTTGTTTATCCAGAAAGCATTCCGACTTGTGATTTTTAAGTTGTAATAAGTATTGGCGTTACAAATAATGAAATTAGTTTTGTACCACTGGATTTAAGCGAACAAATATAAACACAATAATTGTAATTTATATACTTTTTTTTATCTTATGACTCATTCTCTGTTGATACCATATTCTCTAATCCCATTATTATCCTAATTAGCAGACAATGTTTTTTAAATGTTTAAAAAATATTTGAAAATCAGTTTCAAACACATATTAAAAAACGTTTGAAAAACATTGCCTAATTGGGACTGCAACATTTCGGCAAGCTACAACAGGGGCTGGATTCTTGAATTTATTCGCAAGAGAAAGGTATGCGCAAATTCTACTCTTACAGAAAAGTTGCAAGTTGATCGCATGGCTGTTAGTTAATCAACTTGCAACTTTTCTATAAGAGCAGAATTTCCGCATACGTTTTTCTTGCGAATAAATTTAAGGATCCAGCCCCAGGTGCGCGTGCGCTGCGCCTTAAAAGCCTCATTAAGAACATATAAAGGTCTTATTTGAATTTAATTTGTCAGGAACATATAAAAGTCTTATTTGAATTTAATGAAATTTGAATAAGATTCACAACTTATTAATTTCATATATGGTTTCATAAGATTAATATTTAAATTGAATATATTAGCTAATTAAATCCTTATTAAGCCAAATTAAATACGAATATTTTGATGATGAAATGATACTATAAGAAGTACGTATATATACTTTGTATCCTACGAAACATATGTACGAGTATACACGTCGATTAAGAATATACAACATGTATACATATGTTCGAGATTTTTAATCGAAATGTATATCGGCATTTCTTCTTATATTCTTAATTAAGTTTTATATATAGAACAAATATAAGCCATCTTAATGCAGTTATTCAGCATTAATTTAAATCAAATAAAATTTAAATGGAGATTTTATTAAGGTCCATATAAAGTTCATATTTAACTTTTTTTCGCGGGGCTTTCCATCATGCGCGGCCTAGCGGCATTGTCGCGAACTCATCGCCGATTTGGTTGATGCGGATTCAATTTATATCATTGATATACGATAGAAAACGAACCGATTTGCTGCCGTAAAGAAGATGATAAGTTATATGTCAGAAAATCCTGATAAGAAACGATAGATGTATCGGTTCGGTTAAGTCATATAAATATCGACGAGATGTCTATCGTTTTAACCTTATAAAAACATATACAAAGCAGAAGGCTTTCAAACGATTCAATTTATATCATTAATATACAACAGAAAACGAACCGATTAGCTGCTGTATAGGAAGATGATAAGTTGTATGTCGGAAAATCCTGATAAGACACGATAGATGTGTTGGTTCGGTTAAGTCATATAAATATCAATGAGATGTCTATCATTTTATTCTTATATATCCGTATTAATGCATACGGTAAAATTATTACCATAAATAACGATATATACTATATCGTGTATATACGATTGATTCAGACGGGCAATAATTGTACATATAGAAAACGATTCATAACTATAAAATTTGTATAGTTATTTCCTTATTCGGATCTAAAACGATAGAAACCGATTCGATTCGATTAATGTTTTATCTGTCTTCTAAATATGCAACGATAGAACCGATAAGATACGATTAAAAACGATACAGATGTAGCCGTTTTTAATCGTTTTCTATCGGAGATGGTTACCAGGGGAGTGAAAGGTTTCCCAAAATACCTTCGTCGAATTATCGAAGCCTATCTTTCCGGTAGAAAAGTTAGATATGATACACCAGACGGCAAACGCTCGAGGAGAGTGAACAGGGGAGTCCCTCAGGGCTCTGTCCTGGGGCCTCTCCTTTGGAATATAGCGTTTGATTATGTACTGAGAACCCTCTTGCCGGAATTCTGTCATCTAATTTGTTACGCGGACGACACGCTCTTGATAGTAGAGGGAGATAATTATGACGAGGTGTGTGAACTGATCAATGAATGTCTAGAGCGTCTATTAATCAACATAAATTACTTGGGCTTGGAGGTATCCTGGGATAAGACGGAGGCGGTTTTCTTTGGAAGATGTCCACGAAACTCACGGATTGACTTCAATGGTAACATAATTCTCATTAAAAATAGCATGAAATACCTAGGAGTCATGGTCGACAGCAGGTGGAACTTCTGTTCCCACTTCCGGTGTGTTTCCGCAAAGGTCTAGCTCAAAGGTGATCAGGGCTCTCTGCGGAATTTTACCAAATCTCCGTGGCCCAGTGGAAAATAAGAGGCGATTGTATTTTAGCGTTGTCATGTCAGTAATCTTATACGCGGCCCCGATTTGGAGCGCGGAACTTGACGCTTCTGAAACACAGAGAAGACTTATGCGCCGGATGATTCGTCTGGCGGCGACTAGGACGATTATGGCTTACCGTACGGTGTCGTACGAGGCGGCTACGCTTCTTGCCAGGGTTCCTCCGATTCAGTTGTACGCGGCCTACTTGCGGAGGGTTTATATGAACCTAAGAGAATTGAAGGAACAGGGAACATTTACGAATGATTCTCCTAAGGAGGAACGGGCGGTTGAGTGGCTGGAACTCCGCCGTGAATGGTCGAGGCATATCCGGGATCAGCGTCTTCCCGGTGAACGAACCAGAAGCGCGATCGCTCCAAGTTTCGACGCTTGGTTGGACAGGAGGACTGGCTTCCTAACTTTCAGAATGACCCAATTCCTGACGGGCCATGGATGTTTTGGATCATTCCTCTGTAGAATCGGTAAGGAAAACACCCCCGAGTGCAAATACTGCTTGGACCCTAACGACACGTCGGAGCACACGTTAACCCTGTGCCCATCCTGGGGTTTTGAACGTGGCGAATTAACTGCAGTACTGGGTCAAGACTTGACACTGGAAACAGTTGTCGCGAAGATTTGTGACTCGAAAGAAGCATGGAAGGCATTCTCCTTGTTCGCCGAAAGAGTGCTACAGAAGAAGGAAGAAGATGAGAGAAGACGCCGGACCCTCGCGGACGATATTGCTGATGGCGACGGTTGACGCCTGTTCAACCAACAACCAAAATTTGTACATTGAATTTTACATTGAACTTTAGAATGCGGCGTGCGTGCGTACGTTATTCTTTTTACTTTTTATTCTTATTTATACATTTATTTCTATATGGGTGGTGTCCTGTTTTGTGCTGTCTGGGTCTTCTGGTTCCGGTTGGGATGGTTGGGCGCCGGGCGGTTGCGGGCCTCCCTCCTCCTGGGGTCCGGTGCGTCGCCCATGGCGACATTCCTGGATCCCCGGGGGGTGGGCTGCTCGGGGGCGGTCGGCGTCCGTCGCTCCTTCCGGGATTGTGAGGGACCCAGTCTTCTTTTGGGGATGTTCGCCGCTGTTGGCCGCGGGGTTCTCCTGGGGTTGGTCGGCCGCGGCTTGCCGCTCGCTACTGTTCGGGGCTCCAGTCCCACTGTGTGCAGCAGTGGTCACCGGTAGCCTCTTTGTGGCGGCGGACCGTGGTTGGCCGTCCCTGGGCGGATTTCCGTTGTCTCGTGGTGAGCTCCCGGCTTAGTTACTATGCGCCCCTTCCCCTGGGCCTCGAGCGGGGCCTAGGGGAGGGGCGCAGCTTTCCGCTTTTGCCGGGCTTTGTCCCTCTGGGGGGAGAATGTTCCGGCCAGTGATGTGGATCCGGGTCTGGATCCCGCGCTTTTTATATATGGTGGGTGTTGGTTGTTATCCCTAAATGTTAACGGATCTGTTCTAGGACGGATCCGTGGATCCGTGGATTTTCGAGTGGGACTCTCTATCCGGATAGAGAGTCTCTGTTTGTGTTGTTCGTGCGTTGTTACGTGCGTCCTTTGTTGGGGGTGTGGACACTCTAAATGAACGCTTCCACAGCCGATGAAGATCCCCTCGATGATATGGTTGCCCGCGACTATCATCATGAGGGGAGTCTGAGGTGGTCGTGTAGTTTCTAAACTACTCGACTAGGAACATGTTCATTCACGAGACAAGCACTTCCTGTCTAACCTCCGTTGGTCTATCGTCTTTGGTTTACGTATTATTGTCGCCTCGAGCGTGCCCAGGTAGCAAGCACATGTCATTTTGACGTCAAATACTAGTCATGTTTGTACAAATGACGTCAAATGACCAAAAAGCGACTATGTCTTTAAAAATGACATTATACTGACATCATTCCATAACGTCAATATGACGTCTATTTTTAGTCATTTTTGGTCTATGACATCGGCGACTAATAATGGACGTTTATAAGACGTCATTTTTTAGACCATCTAAAGACGTCATTTTAAAGACGTCTTAAAGTCGTCCAAATAAGGTCTTTTTGTAATATAACTATTTTTACTTCTTAATATTGTATAATAAAGTAATAATAAAATAAAAACCACAAAATTAACTACAATATGTTTGTTTCGCAACTTTATGATTGAAGTGGCGAATTTATGGTATAAGTGGATGTAGTTGCGTGTGATTATAGTTCTATAATAACTATTTCATGCAGTGTTATAACTATCAAGAAGATTATCATTACAAGATTTTTGAACATGTTAAAGATGTACCTGTTATAGACAAGTACAGTTAATAAGGAAGCATCAGGGTGAGAAGATCGTCACTGTCCACTGGATCATCGAAGTCAAGCGACACGGGCACGGTACGGTACTAGGATGGGTGACCGCCTTGAGAGCATGTAACGAAACAGTTAGAGAAGCTTTTTTTTTTTTTTTTAGATAAAGAAAAAGAACATTTTTAAATAAACGTTTATTAAGTAGACATTTTAACATTATAATTTCATAAAAAAAACATTTCTAGAAACCGGTATGTCGTACAATGGACCTATTTTTGCCGTCAATAAGGCGTCGGAAAATGACGTCAATTGTCTGTGACATTAGACCGTCATTTTAACGTCATTATGCCGTCAGTTAGTGACGTCAGGAATGGTCAGTAACTGACCAAAATTTGACGTCAAAATGACTTATGTTTGCTACCTGGGTGAGGACTGTTGTGACACGTGAAGTTGTGCCTCGGGCGTCCCATGTGTCGTGACTGTAATCCGTTGTGTGGTGTTTAGGGAGAGGGGTTTTAGTGGGTGCAAGCCCCACATATCCCGAGGGCCGGCCCTCGGTTGAATGTGCGAGACATTTCCCCTCTTCCTGCGAGGAACAAAAAAAAAATGAACACTCAATCTACACCTAAATTTAAGAGTTGACACTTAACTTTGATGGCAAACACTAAACTTACGCCCAAATTTGAGTGTCAACTCGCGTAAGTTTAGTGTTAACACTTAACTTTGGGTGTTAACCATCGAAGTTGAGTGTACTTTTTCATAAGGGTATTTTAATGCGCTGATTCCGAATCTGTAATCTATTGAGCTCCATCACTCACACATATTGCAAAATCGCCAGAAATAGCTGAAAATAGCTAAGAGTCATATTAAGGGGATCCTATAGTGGCAGTAGTTACCGACATTCTTTTTTGAAAGAAATCTTTGAATTGGCTTTACAGAATTGCAAATTTTTTTTATAGAATTAAAGTACGCACAAAAATCTACGCTGGGGCACAGGATTTTATATCAGAAACGAAAAAAAATTAAAAATTTGGGCTGTCACCTGACGACAACATTTGCTTAAACAAAAATACTGCAGTCTATATATATATATATATATACAAAATGATTGTGAGCCAGTGTAGGGACAACATGTAAGAACAATATCGTGCAAATAGAACTAAGAATAAAGGCCTACAAAAAAAGATTTTTTGTTAGGAATGCAATATAACCTATAACCTTGTCTATCCTTGTTTATTATCATTGTCTATACAAGGACAGATATAGAATTCGGTCGGTAAATACTGCCACTATGGGAGTCCCTTAATGAGCGTACGAAATTTTGGAGCAATTTATTTTTTCTAGATTAGATCCAGTGTTCTTCTCATACATTTTTACGAGGCGAATTCGAATCTGAAGTCTGTTGAGCTCCATTACTAAAAAAATTGGCAAAATCACAAATAAAGAAAAACTGAAAATCGTGAATAGTAAAAAATCCAGAAAAAAAATGTCATGGATATGAATTACTTCAGAACAAATTGTACGGAATCAGGTTTACTTTGATGTTTTTCTCTTGTAGCGAACTCTTTTCTCTTCGAATGACCTCCCTTATGGAAAAATACACTCAACTTTTGGTGTTAACCGTTAAAAAAACAACAAAGAAAAACCCTTAAAGTTGGGTGTGATTTCAGACCGCCAATTGAAGGTTAACCATCATTTGAAGGTTAACCTTCAATTGGTGATCCAAAAATCACACTCAACTTTAAGGGTTTTTCTTTGGTGTTTTTTTAACGGTTAAACACCAACAGTTGAGTGTATTTTTCCGTAAGGGTACAGCGCGGTCACCCATCCGAGTCAGTACCGCACCTAACATCGCTTGACATCGATGATCGACTAGTGGCGATCCTTTGATTCCGACGCTTCCTTGTTGCTTATAATCCTATATAACATATCTTTATAGCGTTCAAAAATCGTGTATTGATAATAACTGCAGGTAAATATTAAAAATAATAATGCAATTACAATTAATGTAAAATAATTATTAATATAAAATTCGTATATTTACCCAGGTAGCAAACATAAGTCATTTTGACGTCAAATTTTGGTCAGTTACTGACCATTCCTGACGTCACTAACTGACGGCATAATGACGTTAAAATGACGGTCTAATGTCACAGACAATTGACGTCATTTTCCGACGCCTTATTGACGACAAAAATAGGTCCATTGTATGACATGCCGGTTTCTAGAAATGTTTTTTTTATGAAATTATAATGTTAAAATGTCTACTTAATAAACGTTTATTTAAAAATGTTCTTTTTCTTTATCTAAAAAAAAAAAAAAAAAAAAAAGCTTCTCTAACTGTTTCGTTACATGCTCTCAAGGCGGTCACCCATCCTAGTACCGTACCGTGCCCGTGTCGCTTGACTTCGATGATCCAGTGGACAGTGACGATCTTCTCACCCTGATGCTTCCTTATTAAGGGGGCATATACACCTAGAATGGTCAAAAAAATCGTTTTTTCAATTTTTGCATTTTCTTGAAGCTTAGGATCTGAAGAATATGTGGTGAAAATTTCAAGTAAATATTTCAAGAAATAACGAAGTTATGGCAGAAAGAGTGCACGCCTTTGTTGGACGCGCGCCGCGCCGCGTTGCCAAGTTTATTTTTGAATCGGTTATTTAATTTTTTTTCAATATTTATGCATATTCTCAGATGATTTTGGCATTCCATCCGTAGAAGACTATGGGCCTGGGATCGACGATTCTGTGTAAGTCGAAGAATTCCGTGATTTATTCTCAAACTTTCAATTGCGTTTTTATGAAAACCACGTTTCTCAAACTCGTACCCAAAACATCTCGAAAACCACTGAACCGATTACCTTGAATTTTTGTGTGCTTATTGTACACATAATTATCTAGTCTTTGTCATAGGATTTTTTTTTTTCATTGCTTACTTTTTGTTTTATGGGCAAATTAAGAAAGAATTTTTCCTTCTAAATCGCAATGTTAAATTCATATGTCCGTCATTTTGTCAAAAATTGATATTTTCAAAATCGGCTATGACAAAGACTAGATTATAGTATCTATTTTAAGAATCATTTTGGTTTTTTTGTTTGAGATGATTTTTCAAGAAATGGCAATGGGTACCATTTGCGATAATTTTTTTGCGACGCTCCGAAAAAGATGCCACAACTTTTTTAATTTTGAAAATTTTTTAATAAAAAAATTCAAACATATTCTCAAAAGTACGTACTTTTTACTAGAAAAAAAATCCGACTCTAAAATTCAAACAGTTCCTCTAAAAAAAATCCCCAAAATGACCTTTTTTTCCCGCTCCTAGGTGTATATGCCCCCTTAACTGTACTTGTCTATAACAGGTACATCTTTAACATGTTCAAAAATCTTGTAATGATAATCTTCTTGATAGTTATAACACTGCATGAAATAGTTATTATAGAACTATAATCACACGCAACTACATCCACTTATACCATAAATTCGCCACTTCAATCATAAAGTTGCGAAACAAACATATTGTAGTTAATTTTGTGGTTTTTATTTTATTATTACTTTATTATACAATATTAAGAAGTAAAAATAGTTATATTACAAAAAGACCTTATTTGGACGACTTTAAGACGTCTTTAAAATGACGTCTTTAGATGGTCTAAAAAATGACGTCTTATAAACGTCCATTATTAGTCGCCGATGTCATAGACCAAAAATGACTAAAAATAGACGTCATATTGACGTTATGGAATGACGTCAGTATAATGTCATTTTTAAAGACATAGTCGCTTTTTGGTCATTTGACGTCATTTGTACAAACATGACTAGTATTTGACGTCAAAATGACATGTGCTTGCTACCTGGGTTAACATAATATAATATTAATATAATAACGTTAACAACATGCATGAGAACGCCTAAAGACGCTACCTGACAAAATAAAGAATTTATTTAATGAATTGAAAAATAATTAAGAATCAAATTTAAAGAAACATAAATCTAAAAAAAAATCTATTCTTTATGTATGTGTGTGCATATATGTTCACGGAGTAAATTATAGTACTATATTATCCATACTCGATTAACAATAATAATAAGGGCTGTCAATTGACACTTACTGAAGATTAACACAATAACATTTAAACGACACCCAACGATAAAGGGATCATGGCGACACTGATTAAATCGACATAGAACATTACAGGTTAACACACTGTTAACACCAAACCAACATCCAACGATGAGGATCAATCTCCAACCTACACTAAACATTAAGGCTTAATCCCCAACCTACACTTATCATTGAGAATAAACTCCCAATATACACTCATCATTGAGGATTAAACCCACAACTTACCTAAACCTTAATGGTCAACACTCAATCTACACCTAAATTTAAGAGTTGACACTTAACTTTGATGGCAAACACTAAACTTACGCCCAAATTTGAGTGTCAACTCGCGTAAGTTTAGTGTTAACACTTAACTTTAGGTGTTAACCATCGAAGTTGAGTGTACTTTTTCATAAGGGCTATGCAGTGGGTTTCTCTTTCTCTTCTTCCCATTCTGATTCGTTTCTCTATTTAGTGTCCAACAGTAATCTGCCATCATGTTGATATCCCATCTTCCTTGGTATCGATTTTCCATTTCATGTATATCTTGATGGAATCGTTCTCCTTGTTCTTCACTGTAGTCTCCAAGGTTTTCAGGAAAGTAGTTAAGATGAGAATGTAGGAAGTGCAATTTGAGATTCATCAAGCAACCTAACTTTTTAAAATTTTTCAACAACTCTTCAACCAAATTCTGGTAATCCTCACTCCTCTCATTTCCTAAAAAGTTCTGAGATACATTCCTGAAATTTTTCCACGCTACTTTTTCAGTGCCATTCATCTGTGTAATGAAATTTTCGTCTCGAAATAAAAGAGTTCGAATTTGAGGACCATCAAAGATACCCTCTTTCAATTTCGCATCACTTATCGCGGGAAACTTCTCTCCTAAGTATTGAAAATAGTCACTATCTTTATTCAAAGCTTTGACAAACTGCTTCATGAGACCAAGCTTGATATGAAGAGGTGATAGCAGAATTTTCGAAGGATCAATCAATGGCCACTGCATAGGTCATTCGAAGAGAAAAGAGTTTGCTACAAGAGAAAAACAGTATAAGAAGAACATCAAAGTAAGGCTGATGGCAGAAAACAAAACGTAGGCTCTTACGTCTATCGTAGTCGTAGACGTGAAGCAAGGCAGAGAAAACCGTATACGTAACTACGTAAACGACGTAAACGTAAAGTCATCGTGTCGATACGTGACGATATGAACGTAGTTACGTATACGGTTTTCTCGGCCTTGCTTTACGTCTATGACTACGAAAGACGTAAAAGAGCCTACGTTTCGTCCTCTGCCATCAGCCTTAACCTGATTCCGTACAATTTGTTCTGAAGTAATTCATATCCATGACATTTTTTTTCTGGATTTTTTACTATTCACGATTTTCAGTTTTTTTTTATTTGTGATTTTGCCAAAATTTTTAGTAATGGAGCTCAACAGACTTCAGATTCGAATTCGCCTCGTAAAAATGTATGAGAAGAACACTGGATCTAATCTAGAAAAAATAAATTGCTCCAAAATTTCGTACGCTCATTGATATGAATTTTAGCTATTTTCAGCTATTTCTGGCGATTTTGCAATATGTGTGAGTGATGGAGCTCAACAGATTACAGATTCGGAATCAACGCATTAAAATACAAAAGAAACACACTTGATCCAGGTCAGAAAAAATTTTTCCGAATTTTCTCGCACTCGTTAACGTGATTTTTCGCAATTTTTAGCTATTTTTTGCGATTTACTCGAAATTTTGAGGGTGTTTGGGCTAAACGGACTTCAGATTCGGATTCAGCGCGTCAAAATACATAAAGATAGGTGGGTCTGGTAAAAAATACAGACCACTTTTTTTATTTTGTGAGCCTGTTATCTGAGTTTTTTCTACAATTTGGGTTATTCATTATACCAATATATGAAGCATTAGATTGTTTATTTCCTCATAATGCTACAAAATTTTTATTATTTTAGATTTCTATCACATGTTAAAACTTGCAAGAAACACTTTAGCTAGACTGAGCGAAATAAAAAGTAACGCAGGCTATATTAGATGACAATATATCGTCGAGCTCTCTGTATAATTTACAAACGCTATTAAAACTAAACCTTAAAAATAAATTATCTGCATAGTGCATTATATTATTTGCTAATCACATTTTTAATCCTTTGTAGCATGAATTTTATGAAGTTTCAGGATATCAATATTTATCACTTTTTTTTAACAAAAACATTTCAGCATTTGATTTGTGGCGCAATATAATAAATAGAAACCTATCTTTAACATATACTTTCGTTGTTCTTTAAAAAATATAACTTATATGTATATATATTAAAGTATGTATAAAAAAATTAAAACGATTATATAAAAACTTTTCTGTAATTAATCATAAAATAATTAATATTACGTAGAATGTATTAAAATAAAAAGTAGTATTATCATATTATTTTTTTCTCGTCAACTTTGCATGTTATTAGTGATATAAGTTGCAAAACATTCTAGCCACTCAAGAAAGTGGGACATTAAAATTAATGAAACATCCTTATTTTCATTGTAGATTTGTTTCATAGTTTGTAATGCATATTTTCGTGTGTGTGCTGTATGATGCTTGGGATTTATTCTTAATAAAATTACACAAGAACGTAGTTTCCTGGGATAAAGGTCCAATATATCTCTGTTGTAATTTTCACAAGAAATAGATATCCGCTTTAACATTGAATCTGTGAAATCCAGGACTACAGATGCATATTGCAACTGAACCAACAGTTCCTTTAAAAAATTAAACATTAATTGAAAAATATATGCAGATCTGGCACCAAGCTCCAATAATTTATTTAACATCTCCTCGTTACTTCGGTCAGCTATATGATTTCTTTTCTTTAAATTGGGAACCATGTACACAAAACTATTGAACAAAGGCTCTTCTATCAATTTAAATTTTTGTAAAGCATATATTTCTTCCTTCGTAGATAGTCTAAGATGCAAATTTGAGCATAGAGCGTTATGTAACAGTCTTTTAATTTTATCATTTGCTTCCAATTGTAAAAGTTTCACAAGTAATCGATCTGTATGATGCATAAAAATTGTATTCTTAACTGACAGGTGTATTACAGAAAGAGTTAAACATATCAAAATGTTTTCCGAGTAGCACTTATTCAAAACATCATCTGTAAGATATTTGTCCAAAAGAATATTCATAAACTTCAAGCTATTTTCTTTAGATGTAAATATCCTCAAATGTTTAAAATTGCTTGTTGTTCTGCAACAATTCCGTAAGACGTCCTGTAACATAATCATATTAAAATATTAATTATAAAGTAGCTTAAAAAAAGTTAAAGTATATATATATTATAAATATATAAAGTATAAGTATATTATATTAAGCTATGTTTTCTACATAGGGTGAGTGCGAAATCATAGTATAAGCAAGAATAAGGTGATTCGTCATTCCAAAATAAGTCAAAATTGTAAAATAATTTTTTTTGTACGAGGTTTTTGAAATAAATGATATTGGAAATCTATCAAGTACTTATACGTGCACTTGACTATATCTCGACTAACGAATCTTGCTATAGACTGCTATTTTCTATTCGTATTTGGGGACATCGGCAAAGAATATTTTAATTTCTTACTTCAATTTTATTTAACACGTTGACTGTCAAGCCATATTTGAGAAAAGGGTCTCCGACGCCAATTTGAATTATGCATGTTAAATTATTCAAAACTCAAAGTATAATATATAAAAATAATAAATATTTTGTTCTGATACCTAAACTCTGGTCAGCGCTGTGTATAAATCTACATTAGTAACACATACTACGTTTACGCGAGCGTTACTTCTGTAGTAACTTACAATAATTCTTTCGCATAAACGGGATTTTGTAGTAACTTACGATAATTTACTCCGCGTAAACGAGTGAATTATCGTAAGTTACTACAGAAGTAACGCTCGCATAAACGTAGTAACAAGACCTGTAGCGTGATTCTGTAATTCGTTATGCAGTATCGTTATCGTTATATTGTCGTTGCGCAGCTTTTTACCACATAGTATACCTGTGCAACGACAACATAACGACAACGATACTGCATAACGAGTTACAGAATCGTGGTCCTGTAGTGCGATTCTGTAACTCGTTATGTGTTTATAACGACAGTTGCGCAGAAAAAAGCTGCATGTACTTGATAGATTTTCAAAATCGTTTATTTCGAAAACGAAGTCTTATACGAAAAAAAACAAAAATTATTTTATAATTTCGACTTATTTTAACACGAGGAATTACTTGGGTCTCGAGGAATTACCTTGTACTACGATTTTGCACCCATCCTGTATATCTATATTTATGAATAATTAACATACAATAATCAACAATCGAATCGAATAACGTTGGTAAGCTTCTTTGGATATCTTATAACATAAGAGATTGTTTAATGATAGACATAAAGCATTCAATACTGTGTCAGATTGTATACAAAGCAAAGTTTTCTTGGACATATTTTCATAATTCTGAGACTGAATAATATTTTCTGCGTCACTGTAACTTCTTAACATCACTCTTAATATATCTGTATCCATATTGCATCCAATTCGCAAAGTACACAAACAATAGTTATATTATGCGTTGCATGTACTGAATTGTTATTTACAATTCATCATAAGATTAACCTATAAAAAAGAGTAACATTATTAATTAAAATAATTTAAATAAAATTTTCTTAAGGCAAATAAATAATAAAGGAAAATAAGAAATATTTATAACCATATACCATATTTAAGACACTAATATATAAATACATCCAGATTGCGAACCTCTACACTTAAATGCAAAATTAACAGAAACTGTTTATTTAAAAGTGTAAGTTAAAATAATAGAAATAGTATTAATAAATCGAGCGATTCCTCCAAAATTCTTTTTTCGTAATAGTAATGCTTCGATCGATACAGATAGATCCAGATAAACTAAACAAAGAAAAAAATCTTGCGAATTGATCTGACAGGCATTTATACTATTATATACTAGATTGGTAAACAGTATTATCAATGGGCGTGTTCAGCAGACCAAGCCGCTGAGTAGCAGTCGAACGTGATTGGCTCTTACTTTTAGAACCAATCAATCAACGCAGAGTGTTGATAAGACGAACTCAACAGTTGTGTCTGCTGAACGCGGCCAATTTACCAGTATGTTCACTCAACCCTTTTGGCTGGGTTCGGGGAGCGCGCTTTTAGCGCTATGAGCGTGCTCTGTCCTTGTTCAACTTTCAGTAAGTAACAGAGATAGAATGATGTTGTCAGCGCTAATAGCGTTTCCCCGAACGCACCTTTTGTGGTTTGCGCCGATCCGTACTGCGCATCGCCATTTTTTTGGGCGCTACCAATCAGAGGATTTTTGTATGGTTGATTTCATCAATGCAGATAAGACGCCACGAGGCAATACTCCAAATACCTAGGCCGGTATTCATAGGCCGGTATTCATAGTCGGGTCTAAAGGCTGATTTATAGAGGCCGTAACCGTTGATTTAAGCCGTAATTTTTAAGAAATTGACCAATCACAGTCGATTATTCTTCTCACATTCGACTGTTATTGGTCAATTTCTTAAAGATTACGGCTTAAATCAACGGTTACGGCCTCTATAAATCAGCCTTAAAGGTTGGTTTATAATAGCCGTAACCGTTGATTTAAACCGTAATCTTTAAAAAATTGACCAATCACAGTCGAATGTGAGAAGAATAATCGACTGTGATTGGTCAATTTCTTAAAGATTATGGCTGGTATTCACAGTCTTCAAGACCGTCTTAAGTAATGTCTTAAGACGCTAATACGGCTCTGTGATTGGTTCATGACATCTTAAGACTGAACTTAAGACGGTCTTAAATAACTATGAATACCGGCCTACGGCTTAAATCAACGGTTACGGCTATTATAAACCAACCTTATATCCAAGATCGTCTTAAGTACGATCTTAAGATGTTATGAACCAATCACAGGCCGGTATTCATAGTCGATTCTTATATTTAAGACCATCTTAAGTACAATCTTAAGATGTCATTAACCAATCACAGAGCCGTATTAGCATCTTAAGATATTACTTAAGACGGTCTTGAAATAAGATCTGATTATGAATACCGGCCACAGAGCCGTATTAGCATCTTAAGACATTACTTAAGACGATCTTGAAATAAGAACCGACTCTGAATACCGGCCACAGAGCCGTATTAGCGTCTTAAGGGTCGGCAGGAGACACGGCCGAACTCAGGTACACTCGGGTGCACTTTATGCACTAAGTGCCTTTAAACTGCACTTTAACTCCGTATTTTATTTATTATAAATTTTTAAGAGCAAAAATGCAAAATCGGGCTCTTTAGCTCCCTGCATTATTATATACAGAATATATAAAAAAAAATTCACAAATCTATGTAACTTATTTTATGAGAAATATGGATATTACGAGTCCGTAATTCGTAATATCCATATTTCTCATAAAATAAGTTATATACATTCGTAAATTTTTTTTATATATATTCTGTATATAATAATGCAGGGAGCTAAAGAGCCCGATTTTGCATTTTTGCTCTTAAAAATTTATAATAAATAAAATACGGAGTCGCAGCGAGTCGCAGCTAAGCCAACCCGACAGAGGTCTCCACCGTGACTCCTGCCGACCCTTAAGACATTACTTAAGACGGTCTTGAATACTATGAATACCAGCCTATAAGTATATATTATATATGTACACGTTTCAAATTCGTGCACTTTTCGCATACGCATATGGGGAGCTTTCCAGCAAGCGACACAAGTCGACACAAACATCGTTCTATCTTTCTTTGTTTGTAATAAGTAACAAAGATAAAACGATACTTGTGTCGATTTGTGTCGCTTGCTGGAAAGCTCCTATGATCACAGAGCATGCGCATGTGGCCACGGAGCTGTGACGGAGCACATACCATACAGTTTTTCGCCTTTTTAATCGAAACTATGATCCAATAAACGTTTTAATTAGTTTATTCGGGACCAACAAACGATTCCGCATCGATTGAACCCGTTTTGAAATAAAAACTGTAAAGAATTCTATATTTATTGGCTATATTAACACTAAAAATTATTTTCGTGTGTACACAAAACCTATTAACTAACAAATGTTTAAATTAGTTTAACAATCACCTATTATAAACGACTAACAAACGATTCGTAAAAAAAATGTTTTAAGGCTGGTATTCATAATGGATCTTATTTTAAGACTGTCTTAGGGCTCAGACACAATGAGAAAAATAAGGAATAAGATAAAGGAATAAGGAATAAGGCATGTCGCATCTCACTTTAATGTACGTGTACTGAAGTGAGATGCGACATTCCCTTATTCCTTATTTCTTTATCTTATTCCTTATTTTTCTCATTGTGTCTGAGCCCTTAAGTAAAGCCAGTGGCACACGGTTAAAGGCCATCGCACACAAAATTGCATAGGCTGCATAAGCATAGCATAAGACCGCTGGACCAATGAGCATCTTATGTAAATTAATATGGCGACTTTATGCTGGATGCTCATTGGTTTAGCGGTCTTATGCTATGCATATACAGCCTATGCAATTTTGTGTGCGAGGCCCTTAAGACGGTTAAGACCATCGCACACAAAATGCATAGCTTAGCATAAGCGTAGCATAAAGGGTCTTGCACACAAAATTGCATAGGCTGCATATGCATAGCATAAGACCGCTAAACCAATGAGCATCCAGCATAAAGTCGCCATATTAATTTACATAAGATGCTCATTGGTCCAGCGGTCTTAAGGCCATCGCACACAAAATGCATAGAACATAGACATAACATAGCATAAGCATAAGAAAAATACGCAATCTACACAAGGCCCGTATTCATAGTCGGATCTTATTTCAAGGCTGTCTTAAGTAATGTCTTAAGTTGCTAATACGGTCATTTCATTGGCTGAACGGAGTCTTAAGACGGCCTTTGACCAGACTTAAGACGATCTTAAATATAAGATCCGACTATGAATACGGACCAAGTACGCATAGCTAGAGTCCTATATACTCTACGCATAACATAAACTACTCCAATCAGAGACTGAAGAAGGACATACTCCTAACCTAAATATTATTGACATTTGTCAAAAGTGAGAGAAGTACGAGAAGTGCGTACAATAGAACACATATTATAGGAAGAATATAAAGAATAATAGAATCTTAAATATTAAGAATTTTAATATTAAGAATCGAAAATACAAATAATAATTAAACGTAACGCACAATGGAAAAGAATAAATATAAGATAAATATAGGAAGATAAAGATAGGAACATTTCTTATTACAGGAATATTTCTGTATTTATGTAGCATAATATTTAATATTATTTTTATTCTTAATATATGCTTTATTGTGTGAAGGGCCTTTTGTATTAAATAACTGGAACTTCCAGTTGGAGACGCGGCGATAGTATACGCGGCGACATCAATATATTTCTCAGGTTATGGAATGATTCGGAGCTCTGTCTGTCTAGGAGATCGCTCGTGATATTGCTAGAATCTGGATCATCCGTGAGAAGTACGACTTCCTTGACGACCGCCTGATACTCGTAGTCGTTGCTAATGTCGACGACTTCGTCGCGGCTCGACTTTTGATCGCTTTCGTTCGTTTTCTGAATAATTATCGGTACAACGCCCGCACCAGCTTCCGGCTGTTCGACGAACGCCTGATCCTCTTCCTCGTCGTGGAAGCGCACCGGTTCTGGTTTCACGACCTCGACGTCGATGTGTGGAGACAAATGACCGTTTCGGTGGCCGTACGGTTCCTCGATCAGGGAATAATCAATAATGTTCGCTCTCGGCCGCTATGAATTGCGCCGGCGGTCCAGGACGAACCTCTTGATCGTTTTCGGTTAGGTTGACGACGTTCGGTGACGACGTTCTCGGTTTCCTCGACGGCTTCGTCGTCGGTGCTGCTCGAGTAGATCCTCAGCGCCAGCTCGCTCTCTATCAATTCCTGCAGGCTCTTGTCGTCGCTCTCGAGCTCGTTACGCGTATTGTTTATGAGTACAAGATCGTCGTCGTCGTCGCACAACGAGATTACTAGATTAGTAATGCTATCTTGGGGTATGTTCGAAGAGTGCACTATCAGCTCTAGTAGCGTGTTTTCTCGAACGCATCCTTGGTGATCGAGGCTCATGACTGGCATTTGATTGGTTTGAAATTTCGTTTTTATGGAATTTCTCGTTTACTACGCATATGTTCTGTCTATGCTTCTGTTATGCTCTGTAAATCAATACGACGACTTTATGTTCGATGCTCATTGGTCCAGACGGTCTTATGCTCTGCATGGCATTTTTCGTTATTTATGCACCTGTTCTGCCTATGTTTCTGTCATGTTCTGTAAATCAATATGGCGACTTTATGCTGAATGCTCATTGGTCCAGCGGTCTTATGCTATGCTTATGCAGCCTATGCAATTTTGTGTGCGATGGCCTTTATGCTATGCTTATGCAGCCTATGCAATTTTTGTGTGCGATGCCTTTATGCCTTAAGTCGAACTTGTCCGGCTAACTTCATTGGTCTAGTTATACTGCGGTTATACTGTGCTTGGTCACACTAATTGGCCGCGTTCGGTAGACACAACTGTTGAGTTTGTCTTATCAACACGCTGCGTTAATTAGTTGGTTCTAAAAGTAAGAGCCAATCACGTTCGACTGCTACTCAGCGGCTTGGTCTGCTGGGCTATGTTCCAAAACTCACTCTAGTTAACTAAAATGCTATAGGCCCCGGTTTCACCAACGTGATTTAATCTAATCGGTCGATTAAATTCACTCTTCATCTCTTTCTAACTGTCCCTTTAGAAAGAGACAAGAGTGAGTTTAATCGACCCGATTAGATTAAATCACGTTGGTGAAACCGGGCCATAGTTGTACGTAACGTAAACTATAGATTTTAGTTACCCAGAGTGAGTTTTGGAACACAGCCCCGAACGCGCCCATTATTTTGGCATGTTGGCAACCCTAATCAACGATTGGGTTTGGTCGAAGTGGCCCTTATGTATGTACAGACTATGTTTATGGTCATGGTCCTTACGCCATGGTTTAATAGACGCATAACCTTTAGAGTAACGTAACCTAACATATATATCGTTTTTTTAAGTTTCTGCTTAGAGAATTAATACAATTATTCAAACATGTGAGATTGCATATATTATGTTATTTTGTCATATTAGCAATATATTATAATTTAGTAATTTGTTGGTATATATAGTGTATATATACATGCATATACATATTTACATTTTTTAAAACTAAGTATTTAAGTTTAACGTTTATCTTATGTATTATTTTCATTTACAGAAATACGAGCATCTAATTAATTTTTAGTAAAAATGGATATTCGTCCAAATAATACCATTTATATCAATAATTTAAATGAAAAGATCAAGAAGGAAGAATTAAAAAAATCATTGTATGCTATTTTCTCTCAATTTGGTCAAATTTTGGATATTGTGGCTTTGAAAACATTGAAGATGCGTGGACAGGCATTTGTTATTTTCAAGGAAATAGCAAGTGCTACAAATGCTCTGAGATCGATGCAAGGCTTTCCATTCTATGAACAAACCAATGGTAAGAACTTTAAAAATTCTTATTTGTATATTTTGCCTTTATACATTGTATTTTAGTGTTTATATTAAAACTTCTCTATGTACATGTGTATTCTATAACTGAGTTCCTTTTGACCGCTTTCAGCGCTGAAAGCATCGCTCCATCTCTATTTGATATTTGATGTGCAACGAAGATAGAATGATGCTTATAGCACTGAAAATGTCAAGGGAATGCAGCCTATATGTCATATGTCTACATAGATGCAATCTATATATATATAAATTGCACCTATGTGCACAAGTTAATGTTCTAAAAATTTGACTTACACCACTATGTGGCTTTTACCATATATATATATATTATATATATATATATATATATATATATATATATATATATATATATATTAGCCTATATGTCATGTATCTACATACATGCAATCTATACAATATATAAATTGCATCTGTGCACACAAGTTAATATTTTAAAAAATTTGACTTACACCACTATGTATGTATGTATGTATGCGGTGTGGTCTGTGTGTGTGTGTGTGTGTGTGTGTGTGTGTGTGTGTGTGTGTGTGTGTGTGTGTGTGTGTGTGGCTTTTTACGACTCCATATATAAATATTTTTTTTCTTTCAGACAAAAGTTGCATGGTTTGGAAACACATGATGAAAATATGGACTTGGACCTTGAGTGACCTTTTCAAAACTAGGTCAATGTGATCAATGTTTCTTAAATGGAACTCCCTATTTTTAATTGCATATTCTTATAGCCCTTGTCGAGACATTTTTAAAACACTATAATAAAACTCTCTTGCGTTAAGAATTTTCTGAGATATTTCAAATTTTTTCATTATTTTTAAATATAAAAATATGAAATATCTCGTAAAATATTCACTTTTTCTTGATGCCTTTACCTTGATACTTTATAAGTAGAATAAATGAAAGAAACCGATTGTACTAAAAAAAAACTCAGAAAAATTAAAAATTGTGATTGCATCTAGACGCATTTAATTTTACAAAATTGCAAATGTAGAAGTAAATATTATTATTCAATTCTATTCATTATTATACGTATAAAAGTAATGAAGGTAAAGTACTAAAAAAGTGAATATTTTACGAGATATTTCATATTTTATATTAAAAATATTATGACAAAATTGATATATCTCAGAAAATTCTTACGAAAGACAGTTGTATTATAGTGTTTGAAAGGTCTTGACAAGGGGCTATAAGAATATGCAATAAAAAAATGAGAGTTTCATTTAAGAAAACATCGATCATATTGACCTTGCTTTGAAAAGGTCACTCAAGGCAGTTCATATTTCCATCACGTGTTCTTCTTCAACCATGCAACTCTTGTCCGAAACATTTTTCAATAAAATCCTCAGTTGATGAGATAATCGACTGCATCATTTAAAACAAAACATCCTGTGTATATATAATATATATATATATGAGATATTTCCGCTGAAATTTTCACATTTTTACCCCGACTTACTACAATAATTTGACAATTGTTTTCCGAGAAGTATTTTTGAAAAAAAGAAGACACGTATTTGTTGGTTGAGGGCTTATTGATCAATATTTTTCGACAGTGTATTTTTGTAAAAATTGAAAATTTTCCGGGAAACTTTACTTCTAACTTAAAAACGTTAATATCTTGGAAATGTTCTCATCCTATAGCAAGAAAATACTCGGATGAAATTTGTTCAGTTAAAATGACTTACATGATGTATACATATATTCTTTTTAATTTTTGGACAGTTAAAGTTGTGTTATACGATGGTAAAGAAGAAAAATTGTTTTCGATAAGATTCTCCTTTTTTTTATAATTAAAAACAGAATTTATAAAAATTCTGTTGGAAATTACAAAATTTTTTCAGACATCTTGGAGCATAGAAATTTTTTGTTGTTGAAAAGTTCTACCTGTTCTACCTAATTAAAGTTTTTAATCTGCTACTAACGAATGCATTTTGACTATTTTAGTCCGAGTAATGTCGAATTCAGGTTATTACAAAAACTTCAATCAGGTAGAACTTAAATATATATATATATATATATATATATATATATATATATATATATATCTTGCCACATGCTCCAAGAGGTCTAAAAATTTTTGGGATTTCCAATAGAATTTTTACAAATTTCGTTTTTAATAAAAAAAATGGCGAATTTTATGAAAAACGATTTTTTCCTCTTTAACATTTTTCCTGTATAACACAACTTTAGACTATCCAAAAATTAAAAAAGAATATATCTACGTCATGTAATTCATTTTAAACTGAGCAAATTTTATCCGAGTTAAGCCAGTGGCACACGGTGCATATTTTCCTGCTGGATTGCTTGCGATCTAATAAATTATTATTATAATTGCACCACTCAGCATTCAGGATTTCTAGTAATTTACTAGATTGCAAGCAATCCAGCAGGAAAACATGCTCCGTGTGCCACTGGCTTTATTTTTCGATAGGTTTGAACATTTTCAAGGTATTAACATTTTAAGAAGTAAAATTATCAAAAAATTCAATTTTTACAAAAATTACACTGCCGGAAATATTGATTGTAGGCCCAAACCGAAAAACATGTGTCTTCTCTTTTTCAGAATACTTCTCGGAAAAAAATTGTCAAAATTATTGCAGTAGGTCAGGCTAAAAATGTGAAAATTTCAGCAAGAATGCCCTATATACATACATGCATACATGCATACATATATACATAAAAAACTAATCTAACTCCAAGCTTATTCCTAAAAACTGCTTTAACCAAGACGTTTGGTCATTCCGCAGATAGACCAGTCAATTCTAGGAAAGTTCGCGTTTCGGGCTTTGACCATAACATATACATACATACCATTTATTTGCACATTTTAAATTAGTATAAATATATTTATATAATGTAATATAATGTATATTTAATGTATATGTATATTTAATATATATTTTATAAATGTACGAAGATATAAAAATAATCTATTTTTTAAATTCTTTGATTTTGTAGAGAATACAATATGCTAAAACTGACAGCGATATAATTGCCAAAATGAAAGGTACCTTTGCAGAGCGTCCAAAGAAACCAAAACGAGTTATTCCAGTGGCAGATGAAGAAGCCAAACGTGCCAAGAAACGTGCAAAAGAGCAAGCAAAACATTCACAACAAATGGTTACCATGCTAGTGTACCCCAACATCCAGGACTTGTTAATACTGCTGTTCCTGAACAGCCACCTAATCAGATATTATTCTTAACAAATTTGCCTGACGAGACAAGTGAAATGATGTTATCAATGCTGTTTAATCAATTTCCGGGCTTCAAAGAGGTACGGTTAGTACCTAACCGACATGATATTGCATTTGTTGAATTTGAAAACGAGGTTCAATCTGGAGCGGCAAAAGATGCGCTTCAAGGTTTCAAAATTACACCTTCACATGCAATGAAAATATCATTTGCAAAGAAATAGATTTATAATCTTTTTGTATTGTTCATACTATATAACAAAATAGAAATAAAGTGTAAGTTGAACTGCATTTGTATAAAAATAAATGTAGTCATTGATATTGGCTTTGATTATCTTACATAATTTTGTACAAGCTAAAGTATTTTATTTAATATCCAGTGTTATTTTGCAACAATTTAACAACAATTTTTAATGTGATTTATCACATTATTGCATATATTCCGTCTGATAAGTTGTGCTATATAATTGAAATATTTCAATATAAAAGTATATGTAAGAAATTATACAACTTATTTTTAAATAAATTTGTATTTTATTTGAATGCCTTATGCAAAAATAAATGATGTAAAAGAGCAAATTGCTATAACATAGAATAAATTTTCCTTCAAAATTTTTTTTTATATTGTATTGAAATATCTTTTAATATTTTATAGATTTATAAAATTTATAGGGAGAATATATTTACAAACTATTATTTAAGAATATCTAATTAAGTCTATGTAACACACACAAACAAACACACATACACACACACACAGGGTGTAAAAAAAACCATTCAATATTTATATGGTAGATAGTACACATCATACTGAGTAAAAAAATCTCAGTAAACATAGGTCAAGAGCTCAACCGTTTCTGAGATATAAACATTTTTGTATATTACTGTCACGAAGTAAGAGGTAAGGAAGTCGAACTTCATAGCGCGCGAGTAGAAAAAGTGGTCCCAATTCGTGGCACCTAATTGATAAAGCGGGGAGCACACACTTCTGCACAACGCATAATGCGTAAACATAAGAAAATTGATTGGTCCGTACACATGTGCATAAGGAAATAGACCAATCAATTTTCTTATGCTTACGCATTATGCGTTGTGCAGAAGTGTGCTCCCCGCTATAGCGTTTTTCACTGGCAGAGCCGGTGCGCACTCAGTGCACATTAAAGCCGTCGTACACAAACCAACGTAAAGTGTATGTTTAATATAATCGGGTTAAATCATGAAATCCTCTATTCTTTATTGCACTATTTGGTAAAATATGTACTGAGTATTTTATCAACGAAGTATTTGCATTTTACTTTAAATATTAGAGATTAAATCAGTGTACAACGGCTTTAATGTGCACTGAGTGCGCACCAGTTCTGCCAGTGAAAAACGCTATGAGAGGCAGTCCACTGAAGGGAATGGATTCTTATCGATGGGCGCCATTTTCAACCTAGAGTGTACGTAACATATACTGTAGGACCTTTGACTATATGTATATGTCGTAGGCAAATGGTTATTTTAGGAAAATAGCTTCTGACTAGGCAAATGCTATCTGCCTGGTCAAATAGTTTTCACCCATTTATACCCGATTTCACCAAAGTCGTTAACTTGAACCTTAGTCAATTCACTCTTTGTCTCTTTCAACGGTCTCCCTTAGAAACAGACAAAGAGTGAATTGAACTAAGGTTCAAGTTAAACGATATTGGTGAAATCGGGCATTTAGGGCCAATTTCACCAACCACGGTTAGATAACCGACGGTTAAGGTTAGCAGGGTGACCAATAGACATTGATATTCTCTCGTAACTCGTAACCTCTTGGCTCTTTAACCTGAAATTTGTGGAAAGCAATAACAGTGTATTACATGTCAAAAAAGTTTAAAAGGTAAATAAATATATATAATGTGTCTTTAACATAAAATGACATTATAAATTTTATTTTTTTTACAGATTAAAACATGCAAAGGCAAAAGAATTTTAATGACGTAGAAAAAAGAATTTTTATTAGATTTAATTTTACAACGTAATGTCATTGAAAATAAAGAAAACTGATCGTTCAACACTTGTAAAAAAGGATGAAGTATGGGTTGATTACCAACAAATATAATGCGAACAGAACAATTAAAAGATCAGAAAAATTTACGCCCGCTAAACATGTAACCTTCTTGTAACGTCACATTTTGACTGTAATTCAGCAAATCTGAAACGTTTATATGTATAGGCAATAAAAGATTTCGTAAACGTCTCAAGTTAACGTTTTATTATGTCAGTCTGTAGAACGTATCAGAAACGTTGCTTTCCGCATTTAATTTGACAATTCGGAACGTCACAAATGAAATTTTTGTGACGTTCAAATAACTTTGTATGAAACGTTTCCTTTGCGACTTTATAAACGTTCAACGCTAACATTTGCGATGTTTCTAAAATATTCATTTCGCTACGTACTTTAAACGGTTCAATCAAAACGTAACTTTGAAGAACATTTTACTACTCTGCATTAACGTTGTAAATGCGACATTATTAGAAAATGTATAACTATATATTATAGAGGACGCTACGAGAAGAAGTAGTGCGTAGTTCGCGGCGAGCCATCGTTCTGTGCGGGCGTGTGCCACGTGTTTAAGATTCGCGCGGTTTCTATAACCGATTTCTATGTCGCCGCATCGCGGCTACTACGCTTGTTATTTGTCGCTTGAGTTACGGACAGGCGCCGTGATGCTAGGCGTAGGAAGAAGTGCACTGATTGGTGGGTTAGCGAGAAGGTCGCTAGCTACCGATACCGACAACGACCGGCAGTCTGTACCCGCTCGTCTTTGCCCGGCAGTGTTTGTCCTTTTTTTAATGTAGTGATACGTATAATTATATTAAACAATAAAAATAATGACGTCCCACACACTCGGACTGACGATTCTGTTACTGAGGAGGATTCACATCAATTACGACATGAGGTAAAGTAATAAACCTAGCTCTTTATAATACAGCAAACATATAGGAACTTATCTAACCTAAAAAGTAATTTATATTATTTACTTATGTATAATAATTGTTCAAGGTGCACACTTGCAAGCAAATAGCGCCGAAAAAATGGGAAAAAACCACAGGAAAGATAAATAAGTGCTTTATATCTAAACATATGCATCGATTAGTCAAAAAAGAATTATTAGAAATTTTGTTGGTGAATAAAATTAAATAAAATAAGTGATAATCACAAATTAAACTACATTCCAGTCAGCAACGCAAGAAGAAATAACAAAAAAAAAAAAAAAATAATATATATATATATATTTGGCCATTTGCACAGACCGAAATCAGTGTACGTATCATAAAAATATATTAATGGTACTTCAACTTTTATACATGTACGAAATAAGCATACAAAATTCCTTTAAGGATTAACGATGACGCCGCGGCAGCCACGTGGCTTACGGTTAGCGACACCTCCGGCCTCCACGTGCGACAGATAGGTATAATAGTAAGTGCGGGTTCGAACTAAAGAAAATTGGCATCGCGTGTTTTGCGGCTGTTCGCATTATAAGAAGATAGCGAAAATTATTAGTGTGATGTGTAACGTACACGACATTATAGTATTATATACATAGACATTATATATGGATTAAGAATAAATGTGCAATGACATTAAACCCATTTACCATCACAATACTGTATTTATTAAAATAAATTAAAATAATTATTAAAATAAATTAATTAATAAACAATAATTATATGTTTTTCATTGATCGTACTTACGTATGTTGTATATCATATTATATCTGTAGGAGTGATGGTTAGGCTGTAAGA